>BCGS01000004.1:942293-1315088 GCA_001599395.1 Scheffersomyces lignosus | reverse complement strand
GCCGGAGAGTTTTGCTCTAGTCTACTCTAGTTTCTCTCCGTACTAATCTCCTTCATCAACTGATTTATAGTACCTCTCATTAGCTAGTGGGTTCACTAGCACCCAGTCTGCAACATGATAGGAATATACATCCACCGTAAAAAAAAAAAAAAAAAAAAAAAAAAAAAACCGCTACCCCCAAAAGCCTCCTAAAGTATTCTCTTTTTATTTTTAAAAAGAGATCATATTTTCAATGATAATTCTTTCCCTTGCGTCCTTGACATATTAAATGAATTACTCTGCATTGCTTCAAAATACCCCAAACTACCTATTTCTTCGGAATTATCCTTTTCGCACATATTTTTGCTTCCAAAGGCATCAAGATAAACTTATTAGTTAGAGGTATACGAAGCATTTCTGGCAAATATTTACAAATCTTCAAATCTACAATTTTTAACAAACTTATCAATTACCGCACTTTTATTCGTTACATAACAAAAACCGCAGAATATTAAACCCCATAAAGTAAAACTAAAATCCTGTTAGCTTTTATTTACAAAATAGATAGTTGTAGAAATTGACGTTGAGAGGAGAGGAGTACATGGAACACATGCGAACACAGAAAAGATAGTGTATCTAAGTACACTCTTTTGGAGAAAGGAAAACACTGTACTGGATCATCTAATCCTAGTAATACGAAAGTAATTGAATTGCAATTGGAACTGGAATCATGCCTTCAAATGTGATATCATTAAAGGCGTAAAATGCTGTAATTGGAATGTTGCACCCTTCGAGAATGCGAATGCAAAATATTTTTGACTGCGAAAAAAGAAAATATAGTAATTGTAAAAGATCAAAGAGATGGCTATCCTTTGAATTCAGATTTACAAGAAGTAGGCCAATGGAATCATAACCAAGGCAATAATGGCAGTGTAGCCGACATTGGAAGCAGCTGCTTGTCCCTCGTACGTTGGGAAAGAACCGTTACCGGCTGGAACGTAGGCGGAGCTGGCCTCTGGAGAGACAGTGACGTATTGGTAGATGGTAGTTTCGCTGGTAACTTGACCGGCAACAGCTGGGACAGAGACGTCAGCAACGGAAGAGCTGTTGACATATGGAAATGGAGCTTCGGCAACAACGCTAGTCTCTGGGAGGACTGGAGCAGCGGCGGTAGTCTCTGGGGCTGGGGCTGGAGCTGGARCAGCAGTGGTTTCTGGGGCAGCYTCTKSAGCAGCGGCGGTAGTCTCTGGGGCTGGGGCTGGAGCTGGARCAGCAGTGGTTTCTGGGGCAGCYTCYTCAGCAGCGGCGGTAGTCTCTGGGGCTGGGGCTGGAGCTGGAKCAGCAGTGGTTTCTGGGGCAGCYTCYTCAGCAGCGGCGGTAGTCTCTGGGGCTGGGGCTGGAGCTGGAKCAGCAGTGGTTTCTGGGGCAGCYTCYTCAGCAGCGGCGGTAGTCTCTGGGGCTGGGGCTGGAGCTGGAKCAGCAGTGGTTTCTGGGGCAGCYTCYTCAGCAGCGGCGGTAGTCTCTGGGGCTGGGGCTGGAGCTGGAKCAGCAGTGGTTTCTGGGGCAGCCTCCTCAGCAGCGGCGGTAGTCTCTGGAGCAGCAGGAGTTGGGGCAGCAGTGGTAGTTTCTGGAGTAGCGGTAGCGGCTTCTTCCTCAGTAATTGGGCAAATAGTGGTAAAGACAGTTTCAACATCATTGACAGTGACAGTGGTGAGAGCTTCAGTACCTGGAACGACAACAGAGGTACAGACATGGTCAGCACAAGATTCGATGGTAATCAAGTGAGTAACGACGTCAGTAACGGTTTGGACAGCCTCAGCAGTGGACTCCGCAGTGGTTTCGGTGGTGGTGCCTTCAATAGATGAAGAAGCCTTCTCTTCTTCAGAGGATGCTGGGGCAGCCTCTTCAGAGCTAACCTCAGTGGCAGCTTCCTCGGACTCTGGACAGTAAGTGGTTGTAGTGGTTTCAATTTCGTGGACGGTAACGGTAGTAGAAGTTACAACAGTTTGGACTAAGGAAACATCACCATTTTCAGCAGTCTCTGGGCAGTAGGTAGTATAGACTGTAGTGATCTCGGAGACTGTGGTAATAGGGGCACTGGCAACTAAACCGGCGGCGGCGGTTAAGGAAATGAGAGGAGCGATTCTGACCATCTTTGTAAACGAATGAAAAGAGTTGGGCTAGTGTTGAAGTCTTTCGATAGAGAAGATCTACAAAATCAAGAAAACTTTAAGGGCTGTTGGCTTATATATATACGAAGCAGGCTTGACGACTAACCAGTGTTGGAGCCAAGGCAATGTGATACAGCATATTCTCGGGCCCCACATATAAACAGTCAACAACACACGATAGTCGACTAGCAAGCACCGATTAAACGGGGCAGTCAGGATTCGTCAACAAACAAAAATAGAAGGACATTATGTTTCAAAATCGTTTGAGGTGACCTGAAGAGCCTTCAAAGGGTAGCAGAGTGCAGACAGATATGTCTCCGCTTCATGTTAGGGGGATTGAAAGTCAGGGACGAAGAGGCACCAACCGTGTTTATACGAAGCCTATGGCATGTTTCAATGGTAGCGCTCCAGTTATACAGGTAGCATTTTACAGACTCCGCAGCAGCCGTAGTGTATAATGGCTTGTGTTGTCCCAATAGGGCGATTCTTTTCCATACACATATCTAGCCGAGCGATGGTCTGGTTCGTCGTCTAAACCCGTGGCATGGGCTAAATTAAACTAGCCATTCTACAGAGTACAAATCACACGCCAAATGGAGCCGCCCGAAAAACCAAGGCAGCTTGCCTACAGACGATGATCTCTTCTCGAGGCTCTACATACACCTCATGGACTAGTTAACTCTTAGACCTGTGCACAGTCTAACAATAGAGCTGGGGCGCGCGCTTGTGGGACTAGTTTTGGTGGTTAGGAGACTACGAGTAGTGCGCAAAGGCGAACATTCTAACCAAACGCTGTGTCTGTGAAGAATGTTCTGACCGTGTCTGTGGAGGGTGACATGTTTTTGTTTTGTTCGGCTAACGAACGAGTATGGGTATCAATGGGATTGAGCAGCTTTAGCACTCGTATGCTATTGTTTTAATTATATGGATAGGCAGGCCGTTTGGAGGAAATGACATAGAACGCTTTAGACGGTCGGCAAATACGAATATAGGAAGAGCAATTGGCTGGAGAGCACGAAGCCTAATTGGTACATTTGATATTCCAGAAAAAGGGGAACAGCTTTTTTGGGCCACGAATTGAAATTGACGGCGTCGTGTTGCGGCCGTGTTTGTTGTTTTCGTCAACGTCGTGATATAACGAAACGCGCTTGCGAGATTCGGCATTACTACGCCTCAGAAGCAGAATAATGTTTTCCGCCAATCATTGCAACAGCCAGCTTGACCAGCAAAACAGCACGTGAGGAACATGAGGTACTGGTAAGTGGTATAGCATGAGGTTGTTAGAAATATGAAGTAATAGGTGTAGCCGCCTACAGTACTTTTAGGAATAATTATGGTAGGCGTAGTAATGGAGAAAATAGCAAAGAGAGAGATGTTAATTAAAGCAACCAACATAATAAAATACAAAATTAACATGCATACCCATTATCATGAACGAGGTACAAGTCAATGACTAATCAAAATAATATTGTACGTAGATGAATGAAGCAAAGGGGGTTCAAATTAAACTAGAGGAAATCTAATATTCAAGTTCGTCTGAGCTACCAGACGTTAGCAGTAAACGAGAGAAACCAAATACAGAAAAGTTGAATCCGTAGAATCTACCGTCTAACCTTACATCATAATTCGCATAATTCTCGAAGTAAATTAATAAATACCAATATATTTATCACATAAGCTATGTATATATATTCCAAGAAATTATGGCAAAGGAAATGAAAGTCTAAAGACGAAAACGTTTATAAAGAACCACCAGAAAAGTGACGAGGAAGTCATGACCCTTGTACTTTTTGAAATAACCGAAAACTAGAAACGAGCGCATTTAAGCACCGCTATCAAGTTGAGAATGACGCTCTGAGTCTCTTGACCAGAGTCCATCAAATAATGTATCAAACAAAGAAGTTTTTCATGTGTTCGAAAGCACCACATGGGTAAAAATGTAATAATAAATAGTAAAAGAATACTATAACCAACAGGAATTAGGAATACTCATAACAAAGCCTTTGTTGTAGTATAATAAAATACAGATCCCAAAGATTCTGTGGCAAACGCCAAGACCAAGGAATAAAACGAATCATCAATGCAAGGAGTTAGAAAGTTTAAAGCACCTTAAAAGATTTAGTCAAAATCAATGACATAATCTTCATTTTAATACTTAGAAAGTAATTAAAAGGCTTAGAACAAAGCAGCCAATGGAATCAAAGCCAAGGCAACGATGGACTTACCGTAGTTAGAAGCAGCGGCACCAGCGTAAGTGGAGACAGCAGCGGCAGTAGATTCGGCAGCAACAGTTCCGGCTGGAGTTGTGGCAGCTGGAGCAACAGCTGGAGCAGTAGTTGCAGCAGCAGAAGCAGCAGCAGAAGCAGCTGGAGCAACTTCAGATGGAGCAGCAACAGTAGCAACTGGGGCAGCAGGACCAACTGGAGCTGGAGCAACCTGACCAGCAGAGACGGTGGTGTAAGTTGTAACTGGGTAGACAGTGGTGTAGGTGGTGGACTCAGCAGCAACAACAACAGCGTGCGAAGTAACAACTGGGGCCTCATAAGAAGAGACTGGACAGTAGGTGGTGTAGATGGTCTCAACACCGAGGACAGTCTCAGTGGTCTCGACTGGGGTAGCTGGGACAGCGGTCTCAACACACTTGTTCTCCTTACAAGAAGTAATGGTGACAACGGTGGTGGATTCAACGGTAACCTCAGTGAGTGGACAGTAAGTAGTGTAAGAAGTGACGACACCGTGGATGGTCTCAGTGGTCAACTTTGGAGTGGCTGGGACGGCGGTGGTAGAACACTTGTTCTCCTTACAAGAGGTGATAGTGATAAGGGTGGTAGATTCCTCAGTAACAGTCTCAACACCACCGGTAGAAGCACCAGCACCAGTAGACTCAGCTGGAGCAGAAGAAGAAGAGGCAAGGTCAACAACAGTCAAGAGACTGTCTGGAAGAGAAGTACCGTCAAGGGTCTTCAAGGAGTTAGCGAAGTCAGAAGCAGCGTCTCTCTTGACGTTCTCAACTTGCTTCAACAATCTCTTTCTGATAGCGGCAGTGGAGTTAGAGGCTGGCTGTTGGGTAACGTGGACTTGGAATAATGGGACACCTGGGGTACCGTAAAGCTCAATAGCTGGGATAGAGATAACTCTACCGGCGTGGACAATGTCAGTGAAGTATCTGATGTTCTCGGCAATGGCGTAGTAGAACTCAATGTCGTAGTCATCAATGGAGGTGAAGTCGAACTTAGCTGGGTACTTCGATGGAACGGTGAATGGACAGATACCAGTGGCCAAGTCGACAACGGCGACAGTGACACCGTCAACTTGACAGGCGACGTCTTGGGCGATAGCGAATGGAGCTAACAATAAGGCTGAGATAGCAGCGAAAGAACCTAATCTGACCATTGTGATGATTTATTAATACCTTGTTGGATAAAGCGAGAGTATAGGGAAATTAACAAAATTCTGAAGAACAGTTTAAAATATTATTACTAAATCAAGGGGATTGAGTCTATTAAATACTCTGAAAAGGAGGAAGTATTCCATCTATGTGAGTTCCAGCAGGATAGCTGGGAGTTCGATTTTACCGCAAAAAGAGGTTCCTTACGAGGTTTGACAATAAGGCTTGCAACAAAAAAGCAAGGAATATTTTCTGGTTATTGTGCCGCATTTGAAGTTTGTGATGCAACTCCTTGCATGCAGCAAACCACATGTGCACTGTATATAATCGAGTTGAAATTTAAAAAATAATAACGATTTGAAGGAGTCTCCGCTATTGTATGGTGCCTTTGAGATAATAACCCACATTATAGTGGTATTTGTCTGTGTTATTCAATTGTTTGCAAAGCCAACTTCATTACTCTATTGGACTCAGTAGCACCCACATTTAGATCTACACAATGAAGCGTATTCTGGATCAACAATTGCTAAGTGTAAGTGGCCCGATTTAGTAGATGGTGTTCTGGTTAGTGCAGTACCATGGCGCCGAAAACGCATCCCAAAAAGTCCATGGAGTGAAGCAGATTTGCGGTACCTCGAAGCGATATATTTTTCATCCTCGTGCTACAGCGAAGATAAGACAGCATTTCACTTGTTATATGTTTGATTTCTGGAGCTAAAAAATATTTGGTGGTGAGAGGAGTTAATTCCAAACTCTGTAATCAATTCAATGATGCTACTGCGGTAAGGTGGCCCCAAGCTGAATTAAGGTTGCGTTATGTCGTGGATATGCTCTCTACTAACCAAATTACCGGTTGTACATATTCATTAGCAAGCCGGCTTCCTCCATAATTTAGCACTTGCTGCCCACCCCCTTGTACCGAGCCAAGCAAGTACCATCCACATTTTGTCTGACAATCACTTCGTCCTGTTCTAATTCATGGTCGACTCTTGTTGAGATTGCGTGCCATTCTCCAGAACTTTAACAGCAAAACGGCGATCATAACAAAGCAATCAATACGTTTGGTGTCATATTGTTAGCCTCACTACACCTATGTACTGTTTGAGCGTGTTTGTTCTCCTAAGCATAGATGTTCTGTTATAACGTGTTGGCTTACTGATTGACTGTTATTGTTCCGAACTGCAGCCAAATTGGAATTGAATGGAACTCAAGAATGCATAAAATATTCTTTCTCGATAGAAAAAAATAAAACCTTTTGGGAAACCAATCATCCTTAGTAGTCCTTTCAGTTATTATTTCAATTGATTGTACCTGCACTGCTTGAAGATAATAATCGACCCAGGACAGCTTTCTTTGCACACATACCTTGTACCTGTCACAGGGACAATTGCAATAAACATTGTGGTTGAACATACTAAATAGAAATGATGTAGCTAACTACCAAGATAACCAAACTTCTGAATAGCTCGAGATGCAGTTTGAAGGAGGAGTTCATTTCTTGGATGATTTTGACCAATGTGCAGGAAGATGATACTGTAGTTTGTAACCCAGTAGTTTAAAAGGTTTCAAATGTTCGATGCTTCCGATGGACATAAGAAAGCAGCATTAGGCGTAGTCTAACAAGTTCCACCGGGGGACGCCTGTCGGATTTAGGGGAGCATAGTGATATGGAAGAAATGTAGTATCGTATAGAGGAATGTACAGGACATGGAATTGTATTCCCAATAGACATTATTATTAGCATTGGTTTCATTTTTGAAATCCACCTACAAAGAGATCCAAAGCTGAAGTACAAAGACATCTCATTAATAAGTTACGTACAAGTGGATGCGATTGTCCCATGTAGTATGAAACATCTGCCGCTAAGACGGATTCGAATTTTTTTGAAGCCTCTGCAAGAGTTGCATTACCTTGCGTGCGTCAGAACAAATAATGCTTTGCATGTCGAAGTTAGTTTCTAAAACTACGGGCTACGAACGGAATTGTTCCTACTATGACTAACTAGTGACAGTCCGAACGAATTTCAAGGCAGTGAAGTGATAGTTCCACCTGCAAAGACTTTGAGACCTTGCTTCTCATCGAGCGTCTAATGATGTCGTAGAAGCGAGAGATTGTCATCCTCGAGGTATATGTACATCAACTTGAGATTCCGTCTGCTAGATTCAGTAAACTAACTCCGCTAAGCAATTACGGTGTCTAATGAAATGAGTACTGCCGAGGAATTCCTAATCGTTACCTAGTAGCCCGTTTAAATGTAATTCCTCAGTCACCGGTTTCCCTGCTGTGAAGGATTCGGCAATTGACTTGCTAGTTCCTGCTGATGGTCTTCAAGATCCTTTCATATTTGCAAGGTTGAAAATAAAGAGTGGTTGCAAATGTGGGTATTGTCGTTCAAGCCCATAGCAACTAGAAAATGATTCGGAATAGGTAAGTACATCTCAGAAAAAGACTACGGTTTTATTCTCAGGACTACCTTGCTTCTTTCCCCAGTGATACGGCTACAAAATACTCCACTGAGGCCTGACAAAATACTATCCCCATACTATACTAGCCATCGTACCTAATGGCCAGTTAATACTCTTAAGCCTTAATGGCGTTGGCAGCGTAACTCAAATGCATACTGTGTGTGGTGAATGGGCTTCAGCCTTTGACAGAATTGGTATAGCGCGTAACAATTTAAGTTCATTTGTAAACATAAACAAGCTTTTAAGTTCAGCTGAGAAAAAATAACTGCACAGTGCTCTTTTGTTAAAAAATAATCCTGCGCTTCTTATCTAGACAGAGGGGGGGAAGAAGATCAGAGATCGGCGGATCAACTTTTTATGGCTGGCTGATTTAAATAGTGCTGGTACCAACAGAACCTTAACTACTGATCCCTGCTGGCTATTGAATTAGTTATAAACATATATAAATGAGAGATCTTGTCCTGTTTCATGTTCGATTAGAACTGCTAATCACCTGTAGAGGTGAAATTGGGCCACCAGCATGAAAGAACTACGAGATGTAGTGTGAGATTGTACTGTAGTTTCACAAAGAGGAGTCCGACTAATGCCACAGCAACTGAAGTTGTCTCCTGACATCACTTCCGCTCTTATGAAAATCTCCAGGCGGCAACTAGCGATTGCCCAACACTTCTTAGTGCCTGCCCGCTGCCTATAAAATCTTGTCAATGACACAGTATGTAATGTTAGATGGCACTGTATATAATTGAATCTCTACGTTCTTTAGAAGAGCAGACCATCATAAACTGCACAAAAAATAATATTATTTTCACGCCTCCGTGATGGACCTGTACATATGTACCACGGATCTTGTAGCAGCAAAAAAACATTTCACGTTTGTGGACTTTGCTCCCCCTTATTCCACAGGATTTGTCAGTAGCACGCTTTGAAGATCTGGAATGAGCTAAAATAAGAAGCAATAGTCATCTCAAAACAATGCAGCAGTTTTTGTGAGATATGAAAATAAATACTCTCACCGTAATTCGATATTTTTCACTTTTGGTCCTACAACAAGGGTGGGAGCAAGTGGTTGGGTTAGCCTAGCCCCTCGTCGATTACATTGTTAATTACAGAGGGCTCCCTGTAAACAGCTACTGGTAGTAAGACAATGCTACATCCCGACAATACGAAACGAAAGGCTTCCTCAGTATATTTGCACAATGGTCCGTCGTCGTAAAGAGTCGATCTCGCACTCCCATCGCATTTCAACCCACGGGCATGAGAATCTCATGAAGCAGCGTTGGCCTATGTATGATGACATGGAAAATCCATCAGTAAGCCATTGACCACGCAGATGAGGCCTAATGAGGCTGTCTGGCCCTGTATGAAGCCATCCAAGTCAGAAACGGACGTGCAACCACATAGCCAGCCATCGTGCAGTAGGAAAAGTGACAAACGCGAATTTCATATGTAATCGCTCCTTTTCATGTAGACCATGACAATGGGGACATTACACCGGCCGTGCGTGTAGATCCACTGGGTTGCATGTCTTGTTTCTAACAATGGCAACAGTGGATAATGTATTTTCCCCTGAAAGAAGTGATTTAGACTAGGTTTTGTGATGTCGGGTTGTTCTATTTTTCAGGCATTGCCAGTTCGGGTTGGGCGACGGAGCCATCTGGCGAAAGGCATAACGCATATCTAGCTTACATTTCCATTATCTGTTGTGCTTTTAGTAATCTACTATCCTCCGCTGTAGTTTCTTTGTTTCTTTGTTGACCTCGCTCTCTTATGCTATCACCATCCTAGCTTCATTTCGAAGTGGCCTAGCGACATTCGCATCTGGCGGCTGCTGAATTTTTCCGCTTTGAGACGCCCCAACCGCCCAAGGTACCATTTTGGCATTCCGCAGTCATACAGAGAACTGGAATCGTTGATCTACCCAGATCTCTTCTGTATGGCGCCAGTAGCGACATGCGAGGCGGTTTACTAAGCTTAGGTTGACATACACGAAATGACAACATTCCCACTGCCAACATCGCCGACAAAAGAGAATTGAATAGGGCTCCTTACTCCACACGGGTCGTCCACGGTGCTACAGCTGGCTACAATCTCTTACATAGGGTTACTGTGAGTTAAAGTTTATTATAGTACATTCTGGAGAAAATGAGTAGTTCTTGTAGACTCCATTCAGACATATGGCGGCGGCCCAAAGTAGAAGCCGGCGATACCAGCGAAGGTTTACGAGCTGGGGATTTCATCTTTAAGTGGGCGAAATCTGTGCTCGGTCACCTCATTATATACGTTCATGTCTCTTGATAATATTACAGTTAATGTTGTGATAATATTCACTGTCCATCTTCTCGTACTCATCTTCTACAGTTTTCACATGATTCTTCAAAAGCTTATCGAGTCTATGGGTTGAAATCGGCTAACTTCTTGTTCTGCTGCTTGTCATCCAAGTTCCAGTCATCGACGCCTGCCCAATCGACCTGGATGTGTCTCAAATTGGACATATCTGTATTTTTTAAGAATTTTGATTTTTCAAGGTTCCAATGGTCCTGGACATCCTCGAAAGCTTTGTTCCACACTTTATCGTAAACCTTCTTAATCTTGGCCTCTTCTTTCTGTCTGATTTCCTCGAGCGCCATCCACTCCATGTGCTTCAAATCATCGGACGATGGCTCGTAAATGTGCCATATCACGTAGTGAGGTAATCCAATGACCGAATAACCCATTCTTTTGCTCAATTTACCAAAGGCTTCTGTTTCAGCATGCTTCTCGAAAGAGAAAGCTGGGAAATGTCCACCTGTACGGAACACTTTAGCTTTTGTCAAAATTGAGACACCTCCAATACCATCAAGTTCCATTTCCACTTCTGGGTCACCGTAAGGGTCTCTTAAATATGCCAAATGTGGTCTCCATGTCTGATATTCTACATAACCTTCGACAATGCAGGCATCCTCATCGAGAGTGTCGGCCAATTGTAATCCACCGTCTGATTCCTGCCATGAGTTCAAATCATATGGTTGCTGATTGCCCAACCAGTCTGGCAATGGTCTCCAAACATTTGGTACTATCACATCTTTATCATGGTGCATCAAGTCCTCCAAAATCGTAGGTGGTACTGTCTCTACGTCGGCATCTCGCCAGTATACATGAGAGTGGTATGGTTTAATAGCCACCGTCCAAAGCCAATTTCTTGCTCTTGCCATAAGCTTTCTTCTAGGTCCTTGGGCAGCGAAACCATGTCTATCAGAGAAACCCTGGCCAATAACCTGACCAAAGTCCTTTTCAAAGATCTCTATCTCGCCAAAGCGCTTGCTCGTATCTGGATCATTTTGGATCTCTTTTAAATGCTTCTTTAATGCTCCCATTGTGTCGTCTGACGAATCGGACACCAAGAATGCCAAGTCTATAAGGTTGTGAGGATATGTCAAGTTCTTCATATGGCTGAAGAACATAGGCAAGTGTGCTGCAGCATCTCTCAACGGCACACAGAACAATACTCTCTCTTCGTATTGCCAACCGTCGGCTGATCCATCGTAGTGAGCCAAGTCGAAAAACTGGACGTTGGCGAGTTTACTGAAATCTGGCGAGTACACAGAAGACGTCAATGCTAGCATTTGCGTGCCGATATAGGCGAGTCCGATGAGGACTAGTATTACAAAGTACAAGATCTTTGATTTGAATACTGAAAGCACCACCACTGCCGGCAGCCTCGAGCGTGAGAACTTGAGTGATGTTGAATCGTTGTCATACGGAGACAGCGACATGATGAATGATTATTAGTGTTACCGGTGAAATGCTAATGGTCGGAAGAATTGTTATTTTGTGAATCAATCTTCCAAATGATATGATGACGACTTCGGAACAAGCAATGAGCTGTCCACTATCGATACTGATGGATTAAAAACACAACAGAAAGTTCTACAGGCACCTGGAGAGTGACTCTACGGTGCTAATACCGATATGTTGTGACGAAAAGCGATCCCAAGACCTCTGATGTCACCAATGCTGAGTATGGTTGGCCGAAATTTAACTGAAAATCACGATCCTGTCGTCTGTGTCAAACACCTTCTCCGAGTACTTGTTAACGCCACAAGAATACGAAACTAGGTTCTATAAAATCGCCAGCACGCTATCGCAGTCTTGAACAGTCCCTCGTCTATTAATGTCCAGGATCCTGAGTTCTGGCCCGTATCTCTACCACCATTTCCAGTCACTACGTCAAACATTCAGGAGCTCAAAAGAAATCCGTCGTAACAACTCACACAATACTGCTGGTGATGTGTGCAGGAGACGGAATGGTTGGCGAGTAGTGCACAGGGCGTGGAAAAGGAAGTATGGAATGGAAGAAGAAGTAGAGATAGCAATGTGGTGGTGGGTATGATGTGGGCTAGAGTGATTATGATAGGGGGATTATTGAAAAAGATGATTCGTATTTAGCATCGAAACTATTAATCATCTATGGAATTTCCACCATTATCAACTCCCGTTACTTCTTGCTGACTCTTGCACCAAGGGCCAGTTCGTTTCACATCCAAAAGATCACCAAAAAGTAGTGCTCGTTAAAAAATTGTTATCTCGGACTGTATACAGGACTCATTGCAACTGGCCCGAATTGTTGGTTTCTACGAGAGATATGGGCGGAATTGTATGGGAAATGGGTCCATTGCTTGCGTTCGAGTTGAGATGGGATGAGATCCCCTCCAGATAGAGCTTAGGTAGGCTACTTTAAGCCTCAAAGAAAGCAGGGTTCTTAACGACTCTGGTTCCAAAATCCTAATCAATCTCCAATGTCGCAAATGTCGCCCAAATGCATAGAAAATTCGGCTTTGAGTATCACGTGATCATAGCCATGCACACGTGCGTTCTGCCTGTTTGTTGACGTTTTCCAACGTATTGCTATTAATACGAACTATACGAGGTTTAAGCTTTTGACTATTGTTTTGCTGCATTCTGCCAATCTTCTCCACTGCTAATCTACAGGCTGGGACTGAATTTCAAGTGATGATACTTTTCAGATTTCATTCACTTCGAGATCCTGGTGTTTAGAGTTAGTATGTTGCTTTTTCTCCCAATGCCTCTCTATATAATAACTGCTGTATAATTACTTATTATATGGACCTGCACTTTCCCAGGGAAAAAGGTTAAAAAATACTGCAACATGGAAAATCTCCGACCACGTGATATACATACTCGTACGATTTTGGTCGGTTCCATCTTATCCTGCCTAATTAGGCAGAGGTCTCCTAGAGCTACAGTTTACACCCAAATGTCAGATCTCTTCATTCATCAGTTACCACTCTGGGCAGATCCAAAGATTCATTTGCTGGGTGACAGCTCAACGTGGATCCAAAAACTGCTTTGTGATGGTCAATTGTGGGGTACAACACATTGTTCTCTATACGCATTGAATGCACTCAAGTAGTACGATTCACGTAATCTCAACTATTACATTTATTCGTTGTAACTAATAAATAACTAAGAACAATGGTGTATATAATATTACATAATGCAATTAAAAGTATCTACTATACATGGGATTTACATTGCAGACACCACTGAAGTTCCATCCTGGAAACGGGTTCTGAAAACACGATTCGCATTTGTAAACATACCTTCCTTCAACGACACAACAATAAACTGGGAGCCTTTGAATCTTGTCTTGATCAAGTGACCAATATTTTGGGTATGTGACAAATCCAAAGCGGCATCCACTTCGTCTAGAATGTACATTGGGGCTGGCTTGAACTGCAACAAGGCCATAATTAATGAAAGAGCGATCAATGATCTTTGACCACCAGATAACTCAACTAAACTCTCCTTCCAGGCTTCTCCCAACTTCACCTTCACCTCAAGACCTTTGGTAACATCCATCATATCCACCGGAACCAATTTAGCAAATGAGCCAGGAAGTAGATCTGCAAAGATTTGGCCGAAGTCGGTTGAAACCTTCTGATAAGTGGTATTCAAGGTGTCACGTTTGTACCCGTTCAACTTGTCAATAGTGTTAACGATCTTATTCTTATCCTTTTCTATAGTTTTAACCATTTGCTTCAAGGAAGCTTCTTTCTTTTCGACATTGTCAATCATACTCATGATATTCACATTTACCTTACGCTTCATTCCTTGGAATTTCTGTTGAAGAACCTCCAACTGTTCACGGCATTCATCCAAGTTTATGTTTGGATATTGCTGAACTAAATTATCCAAAATGTTGGTATCTGTAACCCAGTCATGTTCATTTATAATCTCATCAAGTCTAGATTTCAACGTAGAAGTGATACTACTTGATTTTTCCAAATCGTGTTTCAATTTCTGTACTTCCAATTTTGCATTATTCAAAGTCTCATTCTTGACTTTGATGAGCTTCATTAATTCATTAATCTCCTCATCTAATCCAAGCAAATTTGCTCTCTCTTCTTCCAATTCAACCTTCACCAACTTCAATTGCTCACTAAGTGCTGAATACTTTTCTTCAACTGTGACTTTTTTGTTACCTAGCTCTTCTATTATACTCTCGCTATTTTGGAGGGCATCTTCCAAGTTAGTCAATTCAGACTTCTGTTGTTCACTTTCCACTTGCATAGCTTGAAATTTGTCTGTTTGGTTATCCAATTCCTTCTGCTTTAGTTCCACTTGCTTCTTTAACGCTGTTACCTCCTTCTTGATGTCTTTCAACTTAGACCCCTTATCACTGTTGAATTCGCGAATATCCTTTTCAATAGTGGTTATTTCTTTTTGAAATATTTCACTATTTTCCTCTTCCTTTTGAATAGCATTGGCTAGATTAGCTATTTCATTTTCATTAGCTTCATTTTGTTTCAATATAACGGAAGAAGGATTGCTATCCAATTTTCTTTCGAGCAAGGATAATTCATGTTTCTTCAAGTTTATTTCATTTTGCAAATCTCTGGTACTATTAACTAAAGATTCCATGCGGTGAATTTCGTCTCTCGTCTCATTCAATTTTAGTGTAAGACTAGCAAGACTTTTTGATACTGTATTGTACTTCTGGATTTTTATCAAAATTGAGGAGTCGTTTCTACGAGAACCACCAGAAAGGTTTCCCTCCGGGTCGTAAACATCACCTTCTAATGTGATGGATCTGGATCTGATTTTGGGGTCGAATGTGATACTCTTGGCAGTGTGTGGATCGTTACAGATGAAAGTAGTACCAAAGATGTACTCCATGGCTCTAGTTAATTCATTTTCAAAGTCTATGAGGTTGAGGGCAAGTTCCACTTTATTTGGTGTCAACTTTTTGGCATACTCCACAGTTCTCGCATCAATAGAACGCGCTTTAATTTTATCAAGAGGTATGATTGTGACTCTTCTCTTCAATTGACCGCGTTCTAAGAGTTGTGTGGCCACGTCCGAATTCTCAACCACTACATTATAGAGTCTTCCACCGGCACATACTTGTAACGCGAGTGCTTTATCATTTGCCTCTTGTGGCAAATCAAACAACTGAGCAACTATACCCCTCACCAATCCATCATCAAAGTTAGGCGAGGGTCTGGAGTAATGGAAGTCAATGTTGCCGATTTCTCGTTTCATCTGGTTCAACTCATGGTTCAACCTTGACGACTCATTGTGAAGATCTCTCTCCTGCCGCCTCAAATCAGATACAATGTTGGGGTCAAAGCCTAATTTGCGGCTCACTTGTTCCTCTTTAGCCTGAATATCAGACTTATACTCTTCAATTCCAGACAAAAGTCGCTCATTGTCAGCACGGGCTTGTGCCAATTTTTTCTTGTCATTTGCAATCTGACCCGTGAGATGGTCTACCTTTAATTTCGAGGTCTTAATAAACGTCTGTGCGTTATTCAACTTAGCTTTGAAATCCTTAAGCTGTGATGCATAACCAGTACTGACGTCACCAGTAGCGGATACACCTGTTGCCAATGTTGACAAAAGCTCATCCTTTTTGCTGTACTCCTCTTTGAGTTTATTGAGGTTGTCAGTGGACTGTTTAAATTGCAATTCAAAGTTGCTGTATATATCTGCATTGTTTTCAAGGCTGTTTTTGATCTCCAGGATCTGGTTTTCAATAGCTGCATGCTTGGCTGTTTCGTCCTTAAGATTATCCACAGCTATTTCTCTAGCAGTTTTCAAACGGGTAATTTCTGTGGACAATTGACCTTCTTGCAGCTCCAATTCCTTGAGTTTTCCCTCACTATTAAGCTCAGACTCTCTTTGTTGCCTTACTTGTGCCAAATCGTCTCCCAAATTCTTAATCTCATTATCCAATTTCTCAATTTCGGAGTTGAACTCAGCCAAACGAGTCTCATGTTGGTTCAAAAAGTTAGAATGGTTGGTGAAGTTGTTGGAAAGCTTTATATAATCATGGGCAGCAATTATTCTAGAAAGCTTTTCAAGATCGATCTGTGTTTGCTGAAACTCCAAGAAGGATCTCTTCTCGTTTCTTAATTTATCAAGTTTAGGGTCAATTTCCTCTTTTAACAAGTTATGAATCTCTATGAGCTTAGCTTCCTTTTTGGCCATTGTTTTCTGAGCCTTATCCTTTCTCTCCTCAAACGTCCTCGTACCAGAGGCTTCTTCTATAAGTGACAAGATCTCTGAAGGCTTCATATTCAACACTTTGGTGATCTTACCTTGCATAATAAGGAAATTCGGGTTATTGATATTCAACTGAACCGATTGGAACAAATTAAGCACTGTTTGTTGTTGTGCTTTGTGACCATTGATCAAGTACTTGGAACTTCCTCCAAGAATGATCTGTCTAGTCACACTGATAGTGTTACAGTTTTCGAACCCAATTGGTGACTTCGATACCTCTGAATTATCGAATACAATGGTCACACTGGCTTTGGTTACACCAGCCTGTCCTCTTTTGTAGATCAAATCCTGGAGATTCGACGCACGAACCGTGGCCATGGAGGCGATTCCTAGCACGAAACAGATGGCGTCAAGGATATTGGATTTCCCTGATCCATTGAGACCAGTTATTGCATTGAACAGTTGGTCCCAGCCGGAAATAACGGTACGCGTCGCGTATGACTTGAACCCATCGATGATGAGCTCATCTACTTTCATGGCAGACCGATTTTAGACACTCGAAAGTCGTTTTTACCTCGACTTGTAGAAGAAGAAACATGTTCATATTGTACTACTGTGATTTCTATTTGCAGTTTTTGTAAAGAGCGCTTGTTTACCTTTGGGCGCGTAGATGCTAGTAATGTGATGTGTGTCATGTGATTATGCACGTGAAAAGATAGAGAGTGGCCATGGAATAGGATTTTTGGGGGAGGTAGAGGGCATTGGTGGCTGTGTGAGTGAATAGGTAGGTATCACTTCCAGTAGTTGTAGTTAACATATGGAGATATGGGAGGAAGCTGAAAAACATATAAAATAGTAACTACTAGATGTCCTCTGTTCATAATGTACATAGTGTACCATATAGTCTACATAGTTTATATCCTTCATATACCTCCTCTCGTTAATGCTCTTTTTGTAGTGCTTCCATAAGCTGCTCCACTAATGTTATATAAGCCAATTCCTGGCGTCATACAATTATGTCTCCCAAGAAGCATGTCGCATTTCGGAATCGCTTAGTTGTCTCTCTTTTCTCCAAAATGTCGCATCTCTTCACCATACAGGCCCTGATATTTTTCAGTAGAAGAGATGCAAATTAGCAACTTCTAGAGCTACAGAAGACAGCAGAAAACAGTGAAAGTCGGACCATGCTAGCTGCTCGGAGGCGCATTACGCCCAGAAGCTTAAGGATTATTCGGTACCACTCGAAAATCCTGGAGAAAAAGCCGTGGTTACCGAAGGAGAGCATTATAGACCCAGAAGACGCTAGAAGCTTCATACAAACAACTAGAAAGCCGCAATCCAAAAGCTATGAGCTGCCCTTTCCCTCTTCAAAGGGCAATAGAAATGCTAGAAAGGAGGAAAGAAGTTTGGAATTACCAAAAAACCTTTTGAAAGCAAAAAAATTGGTGATTCCCGACTCTATTAGAAGTCAGTACAAGCCATTAGAATTTGCCAATAAGTCTACTCTTAAAGTAAACCAGAATACCAAAGCTCAACCCAGTAATGCTACCAAAGAACTAGAAGATGACAATATAGAGGAGCTGATAAATAAGGAGAAAATCCGAGCCATAGTTCGTAATTCTAATAGAACAGATACCGAATTCTTCAATCCTTCAAATCAAACCTTAGACTTGAGGCTAAGCAATAAGAAATTGTTTGAGCAAATTAAAAACAGTGAAAAGGACAGAATGGGTAAGAGATATGGCGATCCTTCTCAAGAATGGTTGGAGATCTTAAAATCGATAACTAGCAGCAAAATAAGCTCAGTGAAAAAACTGATAACTAAAGCTATTAAAGAGGCTTCGATTTCAACATCAAACGTTCATCGTACCCTTTCCGTTGGAGATTTAGTCGTCTTCTCAAGTGACAGCATCCTATTTGCGATTGTGGTAGCTGCTCCGAAGAGTATCGAATCTCAGATGTATACTTTCGTAGATAGTAAGGGAGAGGTAATTTTTGGATCGGCAAATTCATTTGCCTATAGGTTTCCAGGAGTGATTCCAAAAGAGCACCACAAACTTCTCGGGACCTTTGTTCAGTTGGAGAAGAAATACTTGGATATACCCCCGATTGGTCTAACTGATCTGGAATTTTCGAAATCGGACGAAGCCTTGCCGAAGGAATTACAGGTTCAGAGCGAAGAGCAACAGCGACATATTTTGAGTGACGGCATCAACTTCAGTGAAAACACAGACTTTGTAGTTGCTCAAGCAACTTCCCAATTGTTGACTAACTCAGATGTCAATACGTACGTTATACCATCAGCTGCTCGATCATTATACACCGATGCGTTGACATCTATAGCAGTCGAAGTTTTTAACGAAGTATCCAATATGAAAAGCAACTTGGAGGTTCTACACAAGCGCTTGCAATTTGATGAAAATGGAGACCTTATAAGTACCCCAAGGTCTATTTCCATGTTCGAGATATTGAATTACTTGGAAGATGAACTGTCTTGGGATAAACTTAAATTAGATTCTACGAAGTCGTCTCTTGGAAAGCCCTTGGAAACAGATATAAATTTTACGGATAGAAAATATAGTGTTACGAA
The DNA here is from genome assembly GCA_001599395.1 of Scheffersomyces lignosus. Taxonomy (NCBI): domain Eukaryota; kingdom Fungi; phylum Ascomycota; class Pichiomycetes; order Serinales; family Debaryomycetaceae; genus Scheffersomyces; species Scheffersomyces lignosus. The sequence continues at coordinate 1,295,990 of BCGS01000004.1, read as the reverse complement.
ATACTTGGCACTTATTTCTTCGCTAAGAAGACAATCTAGAAATTGGAACATCATCGTTCCCTCCCGGTCTACATTGCCTGTCAGTGCCACAATACTTCCAATTTCACGTAACCAGTTAATCCATAGAGTTTTGTCGTACTTGAAAGATGGTGGAGATTCTGAGTTTGCTAGGTATTGTATCGAAAAATCCCAAGGTAAGAGCATCGCAAAGCCACAGCACTATTACACAATTGTTCAGCTGTTCAAGGATTATATAATAGGAAATTTTTCCAACGATTTAGCTCTTGAGGCAGCGTTGGTATCTATAGTCAGAATGGTTGATAATGGGCATAGAAGCTCGGAAAGTAATGATGGGAAGATAAAATATTCGTATGAATACTCGAAAGCTAGAGCATATGATATGTTGAATGACATTGGAGCTATTGAATCAGCATCAGATTCCAGAATAGACCCAATACATTGGTCTAACTCCTTGAATCTCCCTGGTCACAATGTAAGTGCAATGTCGGATGCAAGTGATAGTTACTTCAGGTATATCGACAGCAATATAGTCAAACAAGATGTCTTAGTTCGGGAGCCTATTTCAGCGACAATTGACATGTTGTCTTTGAATTCATTCACAAACAACGAGACACCTTCAGGAGTGTCTATGTTAGAGGATTTTAACGACTCAGATCCACTTGAATCAATAAGAGAGGATTTTGGAGACATCCCTATATATTGTATCGATTCCGAAGACGCTCATGAAGTAGATGACGGAATTTCTATTCATACCAAGGGTGATAGCTATGTCTTGACTGTGCATGTCGCCAACCCAACTTCTTATATGGGAGGAGACTCCATCATAAATTCTATAGCCTTTGGGAGAGCTAGTACCAGTTATGTAAATGAAGGACCTTTCTTTATGTTTCCAGAACTCATTACCAAATTATCCGCTTTAGGAGAAGACGGAAAGCTGACAAGAACTTATTCTGTTGAGTACTTGTTGGACAAGAAAATGGTGGATGCCTTTATTTTAGAGAAGCTTTTTGAAACAACAGCAAAGCCTAGTCGTGCTCTTTGTGAGCAGATCATGAAGCAGATCGACGATAGCGTTCAGGTGAAATTTAGAACGGCAAAGAACTTTCCCACTGGTTTTACGTACGACAAGGTTAACGAGATTTTAAGTGATAAGTCACTTTTGCAACAATACAAAGAGAACAACTGTGAAGATAAGCACTTCAACAATTTGTATAAATTGCACAGTATCTCCAATCTACTTAGACAGGTAAGACATCAATTAGGAGGCGCATTTGACAATAATTCAGACAGTTTAAGGATCAAACTTAAAGAGAATAACCATGAAGTCGGGAGCGACATAAAAATCAATAATGGAACTTACAACATAACTCCCGAAAACTTAAGCAAAAGTATTCAAATAGAAACAGGTTCAGTCGATACCAATTCAGTGGTTTTAGTGACTGAATTCATGCTCTTTGCCAATTACTCATCAGCTAAATTTGCTAATGATAACGATATCAATTTTGTTTACAGAACACAAGATAGGAGCTTTTCATCCGAGCTCATCAAAGAATTAGAAAATAAGATCATTTCTAAGTTGCATGCTGGTGAACAGATTTCTTTGGAAGCGCAGCAAATCCTCCGATTCTTCAGTAGAAGTGCTGCATTGACCACCCATCCGGAGTTCCACGATGGTATTGGTATTGACAAATATGGATGGGTCACTTCGCCTTTGAGAAGGTACGTCGATGTTCTTAACCATTGGAGTATATCGGATTTCTTATTGCGGAATGAGAGTCATATCCTGGAGAGCAGTTTGAAGAGTGCTATTACGCATATTCAAAGCAAGGGTATGGTAGAGAAAAAGATGCAATCCATATCCAATAAGTTCTGGTTAAGCTTATTTTTCAAAGAGTACTCCAGTAGAATAACGAAGAAACCAGGCAATGTCCAACCAATTCCTTTCAGATTAATAGTAACTGGTCGTAAGAGTGGGTTCATAAATATAGAGCTTTCTGGTTTTGGAATTAGAGGGTTGCTAGAAGTAACGCCAAAGTTCCTCGAAGACTACTCTTTGGATAATATCCAACTTGGTGACGTTTTGGAGTCCGACAGGTTTAGGGTGTCCCGTATGGACTTCATAGAGGACACCTTGGAATTCGTATATATATGAGACTTTAAAGCCTCGAGAAATTTTGTAAATAGTGTAATAATTTTCTGTAGATACGATACGCTTATAATTTAGATAGATAAAGCATGAATATGGAATTACTAAGGACTTCACCGAATTGTAAATTTACAAGGTAACATATCACCAGACTCCGAAACCTATTCCACTTCCCGTTATATGGACAAGTTGGCTTCTTCCACCGGTTAAGTAATGATCCAATCGGGAACCCGATTTGGAAAGTCGCTAAAATATACTATGCATACACAATTAGGAAATTGTGTCCCAATTCCGCCTTGTTAATGGTGATGATCCAATTCCGCAGCATTTCAGGCATTGTTTTAGGTTGGTAGTACTGGGGTCGCTCTAACTCTCCCCAGTAGAAGGAATGCATTGTGAGATTTCGTAGGGCATTCCCATCCTGAGGTCGAAACGAAATGACGAAGTATTTAAAAATTCGGTCTTCTATGCAGCTGGTAACATTGTTGGAGCTAATATCTTTTTTGCCAAAGAAGCTCCTAAATATCATAGTGGTATGATTGGCTTAATTACTTGTTACTTTGCAATGATGGTGATTGCAATACTTTACAGGACTTTACTCGTACAGAGAAACAAGAGAAAGAATGAAGCTCAAGGAGGATATGATGATAAATTGCAATGCAAGCTATCCTTGACGGTTTCAAGGGATGACAGACTTCGAGAATGAGGGTTATTCTCTTTGAGGGATGTTATTCAATTTTTATCTACGGATATATAAATGTATGCCAATCTTATACCTGAGACTTCAAAGCCTCGAATATTTTGTAAATAGTGTAAATAATTTTCTGCTGATAATAATTACAGATAGATAACCCATGCATATACAATTGCCAAGAACTTCAACGAATAATACATCAACAACGCAATAGTTCCAGACTCCGAAACGTAGTCCGCTTCCCGCTCTCTGAACAGGGTTTGGCTCCATCCACGGCTAAGTAATGATACCAATCCTGAACCCGATTTGGAAAGTGCCAGAATTCGATTACGCATGCCTAATTAGGAAATTGTGTCCCAATTCCGCCTTGATATTGGTGGTAATCCAAATTCCGCAGCAATTCAGGCATTGTTCTAGATTGGTTGGGAGCGGAGCCGCTCTATCTTTATAAGATGGTGACCGAGTAGAATGGAGGGCAATGGAAGATAGCGTGGGTATTCCGATCTAGAGCTTGAGACAATAGTCATAAATTCTCCGAAGTATTTAAATAGTGCTATTTTGCTCTTATAGTTTCTACTACTCCTGTTAGCAATTACTGAAAAGCGCAAACATGGCAAAAGGAACCGACACCAAAGCAGATCCTGTAGTAGAAGTCGGTATGAATACTTCCAGCAAAACGTCATCAGAAAGTGAAAAGGGTATCGGTAGAATTTCAGTGAAATCTCATATTCGTCTTGAAGATGTCGATGAAGAGATAGTAGGGTATGAATTATACGAGAAGGCACAGGAGATATCACACGAGGAAGAGGAGGAAATAAGACGCAAGGTGCTCAGGAAAGTTGATATGAGAATCGTCCCGCTATTGTGTATTACCTATACGCTACAATTCTTAGATAAGCTTTCTTTAAATTATGCAGCAGCATACTCTTTGAAAGAAGACCTCGATTTAGTCGGACAACGTTATTCTTGGGTTGCTGCTATTTTCAACTTCGGATACTTGTTCTGGGCCCTTCCAGGCAATTATATAATCCAGAGAGTGCCTGTTGCAAAATATACTGGGTTCATGTTATGTATGTAAATTTTCAAGTATTCTTGTTTTAGATTATTACTAACAAATGTAGTTACTTGGGCAATAATTTTAATTGGCCATATTGGTTTGACAAACTATAGTGGAGCCCTAGTGATAAGGTTCATTCTTGGAATGTTTGAAGCACTGATCAGTCCATCATGCATGCTGTAAGTATTTTGCAACTATTTTCGCTATTTTTTCGTTTTACTAACTCAGGTTCATAGTATTTGCAGCTCCTTCTATACTGTTAAAAACCAACCTATTAGAATGTGTATCTTCCTTTCTTTTAATGGTGTTGCTACGATGGTTGGAGCTCTTTTGGGATTTGCTTTGGGACATGCTACAAATTCTTCTTTGAAGCCATGGAAGCTAATTTTCTTGGTCATAGGACTCTTGAATTTGGTTTGGTCTTTAGTGTTCCTTTGGCTATGCCCAGATGCTCCGAATAAAGCCAAATTCTTGACAGAAGAAGAGAAGGCTGTTCTTGTCAAGGAAGTCGCCTCGAACAACCAAGGTCTTACAGATGTTCACTTCAAGAAATATCAAGCTATGGAAGCACTTTGTGATGTGGGTGTATGGATGATTGCATTGGTTGGGTTGGGTTGCGGAGTTATCAATGGTGGTACCTCTAACTTTTCGTCTGCCTTGATCAAAGGTTATGGGTTCAGTGGTTTGAATGCAACTGCTTTGCAATTACCAACCGGTGCAATTGAACTAGTAGTAGTGGCTGCTGCTGGCTTTGTAATTTTCAACATCAAGAACTCCAGATGCTATGTTTTATTTGCTATTTGTATCCCACCACTTGCCGGATTGATTGGTATTCACACCATTAGCTTAGACCATAAATGGGCTTTGGTTGGATGTACTTTCCTTCAATTTATTGTTGGTGGTCCCGTTATATTGTGTTGGATTTTGCTCAATGCCAACGTTTCTGGATCGTCCAAAAAGACAATTTCTAATGGTTTGTGGTTCGTCTTCTATGCAGCTGGTAACATTGTTGGAGCTAATATCTTTTTTGCCAAAGAAGCTCCTAAATATCATAGTGGTATGATTGGTTTAATTACTTGTTACTGTGCCATGATGGTGATTGCAATACTTTACAGGACTTTACTCGTACAGAGAAACAAGAGAAAGAATGAAGCTCAAGGAGGATATGATGATAAAATTGCAATGCAAGCTATCCTTGACGGGTTTAAGGGATTGACAGACTTCGAGAATGAGGGTTTTAGATATTCTCTTTGATAAAGATAATTCATTTTTGTATCTACGAATATATAATAAACAAGTCATGCCCACCTTCCGATTAATGTCATGACAAAGGCTCCTAAACTTAAAAAGAAAAATGCTGAAAGTTCTCTGTTAATATTTTCATCATTATTAAATTCTCCCGAGTACATGAAGTCATAAGCCATGAGTTCCACAAGACTGTTGTATATTAAGACACCAGCACAAACGCAATCAAAAACTCCCGTAGTAATGAGCGCAGTTCTTGAGCCTGGTGGATAGGTCTTTCTCACACCAATACCAATTGCAATTGCTACTGGAGTAGTGAGGCTGTATGCCAAAGACAATAACCATGGGTAATAACCCTTGCCCTTTGGCCATTGGGTCATGGCAAATCTTGTTCCCAAGCCTAAACCTTCAAACATTTGATGAAAAACAATCGCAACGTAGAGGGCCTTGAATTCATCACCAGCTATAGCCAATGACAACCCCACAAACACAGAATGAAAGACAATACCAAACTCCAACACGAATGCATTAACAATCTGGACGTACATGGCTTCTTGTTCGAGTTTGATTTCAGAAGGTTGAACAGAATTTACCCTTTGTACTAATTTGTCCTTGGAAAATGTATCATTACTGGAATCCAGAACGGCTTCTTCAACTATGCCATCTCCAGCTTCAATTTCGTCCTTGTTTGAATCTCCCCGAAGACTGCGTACTTTCATTTGAATATGTTTATGGGCTACTATATCAAAGAAGAACATCACAAAGGCTCCCATAAGAGCTATTCCGGAGGACCACGGGTAGACATCAAACACACCACCCAAGCACGGATTACTTAATGCCAAATTTCCTTCAGCAAGCAAGTGAATAAACGCAGTGGCTACGATAACTCCACTTCCAAAGTATCTGGTAACAAAGAAGCACCAGGAAGGAAGTCTTAGCGAAGGGCATCTGGATGTAACTAAAGGAAGAAAAGATCCAACAGCAGAAACTGCAAATACAACGAAAACAGCTGAGATCCGAGTAGGCAAGTCTTCTCCATTGTAATTATTACCACTTTGGCAGGTATCTTCTCTTGCACGTAATTCCACCATATTGACATTCATACACTGCCCCGGGTAGCTTCATTATGCCCCACATAGATAGAGAAAGAGCAGCAACACAGGTTCTTATATATTTCCACCTTCACCTACGTATCAGGATTTTTCTTCACCACCTGGATCCGCCGTTGGAAATGTCTTGTTTTATGGCGGGCAGAATTTCTGGGCAAAAAATGGACCCAGTGGCTATAGTGGTTGTTGCAGCAAAATGCCCGTTTCGTGGTGGGCGGCCAGGGCTCTTCATTAGTGCAGATACTGCTCGGGAAGAGGCAGTATTTGTCATTCCGCAGGGGTTAGACTTATGCTTGATGAACCCCCTACACTGCCCAAAGCTCCCAAAACAACTCCGAATAACTACAGAGGTCTCAACACCACAATGTGCCATTCTTTACCCCAACCACTAACAGGGTGCAAGAATTGCAGCAATTATGGATGTTGTCTATATGCCGTCTCTAAGAAACAATGGAGATCGTACTGCATTATATGCAGTACTTCAACATTTGGATGTTAAATATGTGTCACGTGAGTTTATTGAATGCAGAGTTAGATGGGGCTTGCAGGCATATATCCACTCTGAAAAGTGGATTTTGCGTATCTCAGATCATGTGTCCATCCATTAGCACATTTAACCCATCCATTGTCCTTGAATTCACCCTGTTCACCCGGGCACTAAATCCATCGACCTCACGACCTGCATACAATCCAACCACCAACAGCGCATATATGTATAGCGGCACGGGTGTTTATCCACTTATCCACGCCCGCAAATTAGCCGCCGTATGGAGGACCGTTATTTATGTTTATTTGTTAGTGCTGTTGTACGGTTGTTGCTGTAAGGTCTTCTTTGTAGAAGAAATTGTATTGGTTAGGTGTGTGTTTGGGTAAGAAGAGAGAGAGATATAGACAGAGAGAGAGTTCATGAGTGACATTGTTGTATAGTAGAAATTTATGGAAGTTTACCGTGTAACAACGGCAATAGATCAAAGAAGAGATAGATACCATACACTGAACATTGAAGCACTGAACATTGAAGCACTGAACATTGAAGCATTGAACATTATACATTGTGTCTTATAAGCTGTAGTGACCATTGTTCACTATTCATTGTACATTTTACACTATACCCATAACAACGGACACAAAATACCATGGAGACTGAGGTGGTTCTGTCGTCGTCGATCAATAATTCGTTCATATCGACTATTGACCATCTACCCTGTGACGTGATACGATCGCTATGGCTTGTTCAGTCTTGCAATATTGCTGTAAATAAAGAGAAAGTACGGCTTGACGAGTTACTAACGCGGTTGAATCAGAGCGATGAAGCCAAGGTAGACGGTCAAAAAGGTAATGAAGGCAATAAAATTGGAGAGTCCAACGAAAGCAGTGGTTTTCTCTCTAGAGATAGAATTATCTCGAAAATAATAGAGATACGGGCGAAGATCCATAAACTTGATCTCGAGTCAATTCAAGAACTAAGAGCATTGAAGAACCAGCTCATAACGCATAAAATCGGGCTCAGCGATGAATTGGCTCAGTTGAAGCAGATCCATGAATCTAGAATCAACCGCTCAAACGAAGCCGATCTGGATAAGGCGAAGCTACGCAAGCAGTTAATAGAACACTACAAGGAAAGGCCGTTGATCTCACAATTGGAGGCCCAGAAAGAACAGGATGAGTTGAACAAGTATGAAGCTCTACACAAGAAGAGCGCCACTGGTGATAATACTATTACTAATAGTAATAGCAAATCTTCGGGATTGAAGTTGGTATTGAAGATACCACATAAACACGCCAAAAATAGGTTGAAATTGAAGATCAAGAAGCCTAAGATCGAGAAGCCAAAAACACTACATGTACATATGGCCAAGAAAGAGAGGAAAACAGTGGAAACGACTCCCGAAACCGATGAAGGAACGCTGTCGAATGATACTCAAACAGAAGATTCCAACAAGTATTGTTTCTGTAAACAAGGCTCGTTCGGTGACATGATAGCCTGTGATAACGAGGATTCTTGTCCAAATGGGGAGTGGTTCCACTATAAATGCGTCGGATTGCTCAACCGGGTGGAAGCGTTGAAATACTCAACAGGCAAGATCAAGTGGTTCTGTTCGGATCATTGCCGAGAGGTTGTCGGCTCGAAGTTGGCCAAGGATAACGAGAGCAAACGGAAGAAGAAGAGAAGACGCTGGTGAATAACTCCAATTCCAATCATGATATCAACGCAATGTATTATATATGTACCATAAGACTAACGTAATGAATGCTATTTAATCTATACTGTGAGAAGCTCCAACATACCACCGATCTCATTGGCTTCTCTGCATTTCTTGATTTCGATATTGATTCTCTTCAACAAGTTGGAAAAGCACTCTTCCAACACAACACTCGAGTCGATTAACGAGCCGTACATCTCCAAGATGACTGCAATGTAGTCACAAATCAAGCTGAACGATCTGACATCTTCCAAGTTCTTGATGAACCATTGCAAGATTGGTAACAATGAGATCTCGTCTCTACCATATAACGAGATTCTGATTTTTCCTCTCTTCTTCAACTCATTCAATACGGTTATAGTGTGTTCCTTTGGCAATCCCGATGCAAAAGCACTATCCAAGGCTTCTGCCCAACGGAACGAGTTTAAGTGTTTTTCAAACTGCTTCAACTTCTTGGTTTGTGTTGTACTTGAGTTGACTACACGATGCTCTTCTTCTCCTAGATAGTCCTTTCCTCTCATCATTCTGTTGTATGCATTAGACTTCTCCTGCTTGACACCCTGCTTGACCTTTGGCTCGGTCTTTCTGGTACGGATAGAGATCAAACCGGATGTTAAACCCGTCACGAAGTGCTTGTGATCGTTGGCAGCTGGAGAAACGGCACAAGCCAACACTCCTCCACTTCCGAACTTCCAGCCAAACTTGACGTCCCAGTTGGAGGTTGTGTAATCGAAGATCTTGACATGACCGTCCAAAGAACCAACTAACAAACCTCTGTCTCCCGTATTGTGAAGAGTAGTAGCTGTCTTGGTGAAATTATTCAATTCCTTGATCTGAGAACCTCTGGATAAGTCCCATACCTTGACCTGTGGCCCACCAGCACTGACCAATGTGGTGGAAGAGAGCGCAAGTACGTCTTCTACTGGGTTATTCTGTCTGAATTGAGCAATGAGCTGTTGGTTATTGGCTGATGACAGTCTAGTATCGAATATTCTCACTATTCCATCGTAACAACCAGTAGCAACCAAGTTTGGATTGCCAGGAATGAAACTGGCGCTTCTTATATAGTCTCCGTGGTATGAGTCGTTGAACTCTATGACTGGTCCCTTCGTCGTCTGGGAAATATCGTACAAACGGACGATTCTGTCGTCCGATCCGGTAATCAATTGGTTACCAATGGTAGGGTGAAATTTGGCTACATGAGTAGGATGCGAGGATGGCGTCAAGCTGACAAGCAAGTTACGGGGCTGGTAGCTGTCATAGATCGAAACCAAGCCGGTAGCATCGGCTGCTACCAATAATTTACCATCGTATCTGAACTCTCCGGAGTATACTACATCTTTAAACCTCGAGAACGTTTTTATTACTTGTCTTGTTTTGGAGGAAAACACCTGAATTCTGGTGGACGACGTGATAGCGAAGTCGTTGGGCGACGCCGGGTTGAAGTGAATGTGTGTTATAGGGTGGTTTTCCTTGATAAGCTGCGGGCTGGTGTATCCTCTCCAGTACCTCTGCTCTGGAGTTGTCTGCGATGGTAAAGTAGGATTTCGTACCTGAAATACTCTCTGTCTGGAGGACGACATGCTGGGATAATTGGGGGACGAAGTTACGGAGTGTTCTACGTGGACTAGTAGCAACTAAACAACCGAGAAACTATCGTTAACTAAAGCCATTCGTCCTATAAACAACCACTCATTCTATAGCTAATTATATTAGGAGATGAGCTCCAAAATTTTTCAGTCACGTGACGCATACGTATGGGTGAAAAATTATGGTAGTAGTTAATAGTTGTGGTGTGTATTTGATGGGGTTGGAGAGATGATGGAGAGGTGAAAGTTGGTGGATGGGTTAGAAGGCTGGGGAGGAATATGGAGGGCGAGTTTCGTTGAATTTGGGAGGAAAATGGTTGTTTTAGTTCGAGTCTTGTGCTGTTTTTTTGTCTATTGTATGGCGAGAGTAAACTGAGTGGAGTTCTCCTGAGTGGAGTTCTCTCTAGTATGTAAAAATGGTCTGTTTGTCCATAGTTATGTTGTTGTTATGGTCATGGTTGTAGGACGGCTCGGTGGAGTCCTTGTTACCATTGTCTGCTTTCTCTACATTTCTTCTCTACACTTATACTTTAAAAGATGCCCTTCATTAACATTCAATACGAAATTATACTAAATAACTAACTCGAGCCCCTTTCCTTTCGATGATACAAAGAAAAACTTCCCAGAAACCTAAATAGTCACACTATTTAGTTCTCCAAGTCCTTCTTCAAGGTACCCAAGAAAGCGTGCTTCTCAGCTGGGGTTTGGAATCTACCCTTACCGAACTTGGAGGCAGTGTCGATCCACTTCAAGTTGACTTGCTCCAAAGCTCTTCTGGAGGTGTCGACGTACAAGGACTTTCTCAAGGTGACAACTCTCTTCTTGATACCTGGGATAGAACCCTTGACCAAGACGAAGTCGTTCTTGACGTTACCGTATCTAACGAAACCACCCAATGGGTTGATGGTCTTCTGGGTTCTGTCGAACTCAGTAGCACCGGAGGACTCGTCATCAGCGGAACCGACTCTGTAAACCTTGTGGTTGATAGAGGTTCTGTGGTGGTAACCGTTTTGACCGGCTCTGGCAACAGTCCAGTTAACGTTAGCTGGATGCCAAGCACCAATACAAGCAACCTTTCTCAAACCTCTGTGGGTCTTTCTAGGAAGCTTCTTGGTACCCCATCTGTGGGTAACACCCTCGAAACCGTGACCCTTGGTGACGGCAACGACATCGATCATCTCGTTTTGCTCGAAAACAGAGTCAACAGAGACGGTCTTCTCGAAGTGCTCTCTGGCCCAGTCGACCTTGTCGGAGACGGAACCACCGTTGACTTGGATCTCGGCTAAGTGAGCCTTCTTCTGGGACAATGGGGTCTTCTTGATTTGGGTGTGAGCCAAAACTCTGACGACGGAAGCGTACTTCTTGATTCTGGCCAATTCTCTCTCGACTTGGGCACCGTCTTGAGCGTACTTAGCAGAGTACTTGGTGAAGGCCTTCTTCTTGGACTTGTACCAGTTCTTGTAGAATCTTCTTCTGACGTCTTCGGACAAGTGCTCGGCCCAGACGGTGGTCAAAGATCTCAAACCTCTTGGGGTCTCGACGTAACCGACAACACCAACAACAACCAATGGTGGAGTGTCAACAACGGTGGCAGCCTCGACAACCTCACGCTTGTGCATCTTGGAACCTGGACGGTCCAAGTCTCTGACGATGGTGGTCATACCGGCCTTGTAACCGAGGAAAGCGGTCAAAGCAACTGGCTTGGACTTAACATCCTTTGGGAAGGACTTGACTCTACCTTGGTGCTTGGCAGCTCTCTTTCTTGGGAGGAAACCAAGGGAACCGTGTCTTGGGGCTTCGAACTTTCTGTGGGACATTACGAATATATGTTATTAACAACTGAAGAGCAAAAGGAAAGGGAAACGGCCGTGAAAGAAAGAGAAGAGGAACTGAAAAACTTTTATATCCGCTCTGGCTGCACCCTTTGCAACAGGAACGAGAAGTGCGAGTGAAAAATTTTTCACTTTTCTCAGGGGTCGTGTGCGGGTAAAGATTGTGTGAGGGAGAGAAGTTGAGATGGGTGCACGACTTTGTGAGAGTGTGGATGGATGAAAAGGGCCGGGTAACTGTGGTGGGGGGGGGGGGAGCGGGGGGTGSGAAAAAAATGTAGGAGTGGTCAGAAAAAATTAAATTTGCAGCTAAAAGAGAGTGGGGGTACAACAGTGTGGGACGTAGTGGTGTAGTGGTGTAGTGGTGTAGTGGTGTAGTGGAGGGATAGTTTCGTAGTGAGAGGTGGTCTTGTGACAGTTTTTGTAGTGAAGGTGCACAGTATGTAGTGAGAGCTTTGTGTTGAGAGTCTTTATTGTGAGAGCTTTGTAGTGAGAGTTGCTGTGGTAACAGTTTTTATAGTGAGAATCTTTATTGTGGGAGTCTTTTAGTTAGAGTTACTGTGGTTACAGTCTTTATAGTCAGAGTCTTTATAGTGAGAGTCGTTATAGTGAGAGTCTTCATTGTGGCAGTCGTTATAGTGAGAGTCGTTATAGTGAGAGTTGCTGTGGTGAGAGTCTTTATTGTGAGAGTCTTTATAGTGAGAGTCTTTATTGTGAGAGTTTTTATAGTGAGAGTCTGTAGTAGTGTACGAGTTTTTTGAGAGGTACTAGTGAGAGTTTCAGTGACAGGGCGGTACACTAGTTTCAGAGTTCCGTGAGTGATACCTAAGTACGATATATGCCGTTTAAAATCTACTACGTACACCGTATGCGTACACCATACGCTAAGCTTAAGGGGTCCACATATCTCTACGATTTACGACATTACATTGTCGTTCGTCCCAACTAATTAAAATGCCAATATCTCCCCGCCTCCATCTCCGTATAAATCCCTCGCTCCCTAGCTGCTCGGCCCCCCACTCTACAACCATCCCACGAATAGCTAATCACGATGGACCACCATACCAAGAATTTGCAGCACCATTTTTGTTGACGGCAATTAACACCACCTGCTCATCTACTTCCAAAGCCAGGAATAACGTTCACGAGAGCAATTTAAGGACAAATCGCCGCATTTTTCTTGGCACTCGGCGCCAGTGTGGGGAGTTCCCAAAGTTGTTCTGTTGCAGATTTCGCAGCCTTGTTGTAGAGTCAAGTATAACAATTTCGTTCTTTTAGAAATTTCAGCCTCCTTTATAATGCTAAAAAGTGAAACAAGACATACCCAACAATGACACGTACCTCTACCCCTGGTCACTCCATTTTTTCTACAGTTGTACGGGTTCAACACATTTCAATGTACCTCATGGGTTGCGATTTCAAGTATCGACTCGTCGTCATGACAAATACGAAACTATGATCCAACACCAGATTAACCCATTATATTAGTGGATACGTATTGGTATGAAATACACCAGGTACCATTTCCAGATAACCGTTGCATAACTGTTAGTTTTACAAAAAAAATTCCAACTACATTTTGCACATTAATCAACTATAGGGCCAAAATCTTTCGCAACCGTTATACTTCTCACTACGCAAACTCTTTCAAGGAGCCATTTAATGTCTATGAACGGAAACAAATGATAATGAATATATGCCTTGGCAATGTATAGAAAGAAGTAGATGCTCTAAATATAAAATAGTAAATGAATATCGGCTGCAAAGTAGGAAATCTCCGTGTCTACGTTGAAACTTGCTGGACCATGTAAGATAGAAGGACGAGTCGGCCTGAAACCGACTATTAAAGTGACGATGAAGAAATGAAATCTTAATGGTAGGAAAGGAGACGGATGTCTCCGTGTAGTTAGAATTGAATAGTAGACGTCGACTAGACCAGCAGCTTAAACACCCAATAACCAAAAATTTGCTAGCACGGCTGTTACCTTCTCTTCACATGAATGATTTTCCTGAGTGCAAGCCTGGCATCACCAGAATCTTCACTGTTAGATACGGACTCAGAAGACAGGCTAGTTGGTACAGAAGTCATAGCAGGCTTAATCTCAGTACCAAGCTCCTTGGAATTTTGCTGGCTGCTCATCAAGTCTGTGACATTGACACTGTCATCCTGTTGCTGTCGCTGTTGTTGCTGTCGTTGCTGTACTTCTTGTTCCATCAATTCTTGCTGCATTTGGTCCTGGCCATAGTCCTGAGTTTGGTTGTACTGCTGCTGAGAATTACTTCCACTCTGGTCCATCATAGTCAGTCCATCATTGGAAGCGCTATTCATGAAAAACTCTTGATTCATGAAAAACTGTTGACTGTTGTGTAACCCCTTTTTCTGTTGAGGCGAGTTTATGTTCATCATAGAGTACATCATAGAATTGAACTGTGGTGTTAAGTTGAACGTCAAGTTGCTGTTTGGCGTCAATCCTGTGTTCGAATATAAGTAGTTTTCCTTGTAATTTGGAGTCTGTGGCAACTGAACACCGCTACTTGGAACTGACAATTGAGAGCTGGCAGAATAATAGTTTTCGTTGATGGCTGTCATAGGATTGGACTGTTGGGTAAGAATGCTTGAAGCTGCGACGCCCGTGAAATCAGAGTTATGTCTTCTCAAAAGATTAGGGCGGTTTTGAATGGCCTGAGATTGTTCATCAGTATTATCCATTGCAAGGGCAGGAGACAAACTGCCAGACATATACTGAGCTTCTATGCCAATAACAGAATTGACATGAGTTAATCTTGACTTCAAAACAGCAGGAGGAGTCTGGGCCCTTCTATTTAAGAACTGGTTAGCAATTTCTGGTTCTGTAACGATAGGAATTGGCACTACAGTACTGCTACTAGGTGCCTTAGGTTCTTCAGTAATAGTAGAATTGGAACTAGCAGGCTTCTGATCTATGTTAAAGAAGTCAGATAAGATGGCTTTTCCCAGATCGTCGATGGTCAATTTAAGCAGGAAATCGTTGGACGAAGAGTTGGAAAGCGAGTAATCCTTAGTTGCTGTGGTGTTGGCATCTGTAGAGTCCAACGATGTTGAGGCCGAAAGATCATGATCTTCTTCTTCTTCAACATTCGCGAGAGTAGACTTGCGTGAACTGTTGCTAGATAGCGTAGTAGTAGCCGATGAATGAAGAGATACAGATGATCCACTAGAAGATGTAGATGTGTTTCTGTAAAGTGAGCCATTACTATAGGTGTTCTTAACTGTGTTACTGGCTCCATTCGAGTGAAGCGATACTGGAGGAAGCAAGTTATCGTTCATTGGTGAAACTTGCTGATCCAGGTTTCTACCATCCTGTCTGTCTCCAACAGGAGTTGGAGTTCCATTCAAATATGCCTGATTTACCATGTTGCCATTTCTCTGATTCTGTTCCTCTTGGGAAGGTGTAGCAAAGTCGATTTTGCTGGAGTCAAAGTTGGGAGTATTCAAGTAGTTAGGAAATTGGTTCTTGACTGTCGACAGAGGAGGAGTGTTATAGTATGGAACTGGTCCCCCAGAAGCAAGATTGTGCATGTTTCCACCGAGCATTCCCGGGCTACTCAAGTTTACCGACTGAATGCTGTTGTGATCCGATGTGATCATCGAGAGGTTATCGAGAGTTTTAGCGTTGATCTGATGGTATGGGGTGAATGTTGACCCGTTAATAGCAGTGGATAATGGAGTCACCATCATGTTCATTTGGCTCTGATTTTGCATCTGGTTTTTGCCCGAGCTTAACGACGTGTGCAGCTTGCTCTTCTTGGTTAAAGTGGGGGAGTTACCCAATGAGGAGCTGCTGGAGTTCTTTCTCTTTCTCTTGGTTCTCGACGTCGGAGACACTCTCATTAAGGGAGTGAAGAAGTCTGGAGCACCTCTCTTGACGATCTGGTTGGAATTGGACTCGGCAGTTGGGCTGCTGCTCAAGGGCGACGTGTTGACGTTGATGTTCATGGTGGTGGTGATCTTGTTGGTGAGAGAACTGGCCTTTGGCGGTCTTCCTCTCTTCTTCTTCATCGGAGGAGAAGCAGGAGCCACAACAGGAGCCGGTTGGGTTCTCCGTTTCGAGGGCAGCGGCAAGGGCAACGCCATCTGGGCATGGGGCATACCACTGTACACGTCCTGACCCTGAATCAACTGTGGAAAGTGACCATTATTGTGACCGTTGTTGTGACTATTGTTGTTATACTGGTTGGACAAAGGCATGGCGGCAGCAGCAGGAACGTTAACAAAGGCGCCGTTGAATGCAGAAAAAGTCTGGTTGGGCGCTGGTCTGTTGTCGAGCGAGACGCTAACGGAAGAGGGCATGAACTGAGGAATTGGGGGTATTGTGGGGGAGTTTGGTGGGACTTCTGGTGAGCACTGTTACAGGTAATAGTTACTGGTAGCAGTCACAGTTTAAGTCCTATAGAACGACGACGAGAACGGGAATTCCAGCTTGTAGAGACACTGGAGGGATCCTGGCACGTCTGTTACTGTGAAAACGCGATTAAACCGTCTGAAACCCTAATGAAACGACGTTTCTACGACGTCAGGTGTGGTTGTCGTGGTTGTAAACCAGGTGGATCGGTGAAATTTCAGTGACCCCTGAAAGAAGACGCTTGATAACAGCGGGAAATCACGCTTGGGGGAGCAAATGACGATGGTAGCTTCGCCGGGAGGTTACAACTACGAAAGGAGCGACTTGTACCGTTTGGAGACCGGAGACGTGAACGACCGCTATGATCCTTTGGTAAAGACTTCTTCTCTTCAACGTCTGTCAGTGGACGATTTTTTCTCGCTAGCTCCGTAAGGACGTTGGCGGTAGGAAAAAAAGATTTTGGAGCGAATAGGAGGAGCCGTGCTGGGGGACGACGGCTGGTGAGATAAGGGAGGGGGGTGTTAGGGAAAGAGCGACGACGGTGAAGGGAGTGGAGTGAAATGAAATGAAAAACCGGGAGATTGGGAAAATGGCGAATTTTCTCTATGCTAGGCAGAAACAATTAACCCAGAAATGTATATATCTAAGTATGTAGATATATATAAATATAAATATAATCTGTGTGTCGATGGATACAAGAATTAATAGTGGTACCGGCAGAAAGCGAAGAGACAATGAGAGCCGTCGCTGGAAATTGCTGGCGGCGGTGCGAAAATAGAGGAGGAAAAAAAAACGTCGTCAGTGCAGGGAGGAGGAATTAGCGGGTGACACAGCTGGAGGTCCAGACAATAGTGGAAGCATGGAGGCGTTGACGGCAGGGCAAGCAGACAGAGACGGTAGAGGCACAGACAGAATCATCAGCAAGGTCCCTAGAAATGGGCTACGTGGGGAGACGGGAAAGCAATCGGGGCTAGAAAATATTACAAATGGGCTACTCTGTAGGGCAATAAATGAATAATAGGAATATTATAAGAATGGCATTTTGATAATGGCAGTATAAAGAATAATAATCTAGAGGACGCCAATGATAATGTCACCAGCTGGACTAATAATAGGCACCACAAAAAATAACAAATTAATCAATTAACACCATTGCCAGACACAATACGAATACAATACGAACTAGCTGAATAATAAAAATTAATATTAATGAGCGCAACAATACTTAATTATGCCTGTCCTCTAATGCTGTGGAATTCAAATTGCACCCCGAGCACCAGCGAGACAGCACACGTAGAACTTCGGGAGACGAGTATTACCAACGTATGTTGGTGCCATGAAGATTAAAAAAAAACTAAAACTAGTGTTCTAGTACATTTCCAGGGCATTAAAATTTTTATTGGTGCTAAGGACCAAGTTTTGCAGGAACAATGATGCCTCTAGATTCCACTGTACTACGTTTCAAGAGACATGATTACATAGTCATCCACAGTCTTTCCACCAATATTGTACTTCATGCCCGTACCTGCAACCCATACCACTTCGTAGATTCTTGGAACTGACTACAGAGCAGAAACAATGGCCATCTCTTCCAGTTCTGCTTCTCTCGGACGTTCATGAGATGTACCCCACGGCACTGCTGTCAACCACAGCTCCACCACTACTTCTCTACAATCTCCCTGTTTCTACTGGTCTGCGGTGCCCTCAAGCTACAACGTCATGCGGGGACCAGTGTTGGAAGCACCCCTTGTTACCATGATCCAATCAGTTTTCACTCTGACTCGGCTGAAACTGCATCCGCCAGTGCATGGATCCTGTCACCCTGAAACCTTCAGATGCAATGGAAAAACATGCAAACTCAAGGGCGGCAGCTTCAGGTTCCTGTTTAGCTTGCAAAACTATCTTTATGCGTTTGCAGACTCCCTCCAAAATCCTTGCCCAGTTACCTTCATTTAAACGAGACTCGACTGAATACTACTTGACTACCGATCACCTCAGTTGTTCTATACATTTTGTGAACAGTGACCGTTGGCCAGAAGTGAGACTATATTATTTTTAGGTCTTTCTCTAGAACCCGAAGTGGTTGCATAACCTCTTATCTATGGAACCGTTTCTATTCTACCGTCATAAATCTCTATCTTCACCATGATACCCCACCAATAAGAATAAGCTTCGCAATTGCGATCGTCTCGAAATCATAAGCGTCGAAATATTTTTTTTGGTTTTGTGGGCTGAATTTAAGGGATGAAATGAGGTGGGCGAAATCTTGTGAAAGACAGATTTTCACCGAGCATCAATGCCAGGCAACCGCCTATCACTGATGGAGCTCCAGTGCCATGATTGCCTTTTGAGAGTGCATCAACAAGTAATCGCTGCTGAACTGTGGAGACCTCGATTTGTTCGACGAAGCCGTTAAGTACCAGCGTAGCTACTCCACACCCCGAACCACACCGAAACCGAGAAATACCAAAACCATCACTTCCATCACTCCTCCCTCCAGTCCAAACTCATCGCTGTTCGGCTGCAACTATCATGCCGTTGCAAACCGCACCTTTCAGGCCATACCCATCTTCATGCTATCCACTCGGGCTGAAATTTTTCACTCACCAGTACTACATCACCCTCGACGCGTGTAATTTAGACGCAGCACATTTAACCCAAAACGGCAAAATTAAATAAGCGGCAGTACGAACAAAAAATAAAATAATGGCTAAGGTTAATTAGAGACCATACAGTTATTTTCTGTGACGGCTCGGATCCAGTTGTTTCAGTGAATGGAATGGTTCTCTGCGAGGGGTGTACTGTGGAATGTGTGGATTTAGCATATGACTTATGGTACATCGAGATTGACATTTCCCAAGCGGTTTTGGCGTCCGATGGTAACCTGGATCACCAGAGTTCCTGGATGTGGCTACAGTTTTCAACTGCGATCTCGAATTTTTGTATGCACTCGTGAGGCTTGCGATTTTTCACCGTTGGCGCTGTTGGTGCACCAATAGCAGCCTTACACCAGGGTCGCCTCAAAGTTCAAATCTCCATGAATTACATACATTCTGGCTAGCCGGGCCGTAGAAAGTGGAGAGACTTAATATCAGCAGCAACACGCAACAAATTGCGTTTTCCAGATGCACATTCAACGGTTCCTGTTCCGGTAACAGAAGACTGGGGTTGACTATGTAACGAGTGGATGCATATTGTACTACGAACACCATGGTTGAGGATCCACGATCGGGAGCCATGTTTCAGTCGTTATCTAGTGTAGCTTATCAGTGAATCTTGCACTTATCAATATGCAGCGGCCTATCTTTGAACGATATCCTATTGTCTCTTTGTACCCCTATTGAATGCCAAGCAGAGAATACTCCGGAAATGCAAAATACGAAATTGCCAATCCGTTAAAAGCCCCTCCAAAGACACATGGAACGGTCCGTATCGCCGATGAATTGGTTATTCTCTCGTTCGATTGCAACATCTTCGGAAATTAGCCTATATTGAGCTACGTCAACCCGATGACTCCACTTCTCTGTAATTTGTATATTAACCCATGATTATTGGTTTGTAATTACGGACAGTCGGATTCAATCACTGGAATGGATACATATCAGGCAATGAATATGTCTTGCCAAGCATAGATCGGCATTGACTTGATTTGGTTTCGGATCGTGATTTTTCCGATTTGCACTTATTGTCCGAGAATAATAATTACATATAATTAGCTTTCTAAGATCGACTGGTGTAATTGAGAAGATTCAAGATGTAATGTTATGTACCCTCCAATTTCTGAATTGTGTGTGGGAAAAAATTAGTAACCAGGCAGGGGCCGACAACTACGATATAATATGTAAATGTGTCCATCACAGGAATACATTCAGAAATATGTGTTTAGAAGAGTTTAGAGTCGTGAATTACGATCTATTTACGGAACGAATACGATATGCTAAGGCTCATAACAAGAAAGGAAGTGGTACATGAACATGAAACGTTATGAGGTAGGAGAAGGATGTCCGCAGCAATATAGTCAAAGATCTGACAGCAATTCAACGGGTCTAGTTCGTGATGGCCTTGAATATTATTATTGATGGAAAACTGGTGATTGTAGTTGATTTATTCTGTCGAGGTATAGTACGGCCCCTGGGCTTATGCTGTGACCCAAAAAATAGGATGCACTCTTTGATTGGCCCTTTCCCATTTTATTTGAGCCTACAAGCAAGATCTTCCATATTAAAAGGCACTGCCCAACGTGACTCACAGAATATAGATATTCATACCGAGTACGTCACCTCAGCTACATATATTCCACATTCTTCACTCCCACAGCCCGTTATTGCAAGTGCTAATCCTTCCTTAGTTTGGAGCTCCTTCAATTGCTGCTAAACGAGAATTGTATCGCCATGCAGTTCTTCATATTTTGCGACCACCCACTTCTTTGTAGCTGCGACAAGTATATCCAGCCTATAGGAGTTGTCCATAGCAGTGGTGGGTGTTTAATAACAGAGTTGATGCACGGTAGTAATTCACAGTGTCAAGAGTTAGTAAAAGAAAAATTTACTCCATTGGTTATCATATCGTTAACATATCTCGTTTATGTGGGCAGCGGTTATTATAGTGCCAAGCCAACTCTCTCAGTAGCTCTTCTTAAAAAACTTGTTTATGCGAATGCAATGCTCACACCGCCACTATCCTCTACTAATGCTCACACTGCCACTATCCTCTACTTCCATCACACACTCAGACACACTCAGACACACTCACTCACAATTATCACACACACACACACTTCTCACTACTCACTCCTCACTAAATTATCCAACTCTCTCACTTTCTCTCACTTTCTCTCACTAAACGACTCTCTAACACTCTCCTTCACTCCCTCACTCCCTCACTAAACGATCGTATACACCGCAGCACCGCTGCACCGTCGCACCGTCGCACCGTCGCACTCGTTTTAAATTTCTCACCACCGAAAAACCATTTAGCCGCTACACCAAATTGATTCACATCGTTTATGCTTCTGCTGCTTTGTTTCTTTGCTACTTTACCCCAAGAACCTGGAATTGTACTATACATATGTACATAAAAGATACATCTGAGAGGTATAAATAACAACAGGGAACACTTCTGATCGGTTTGTTCACCAAAATTTGCATAAAGATCACACTTTCCATCGTCTTGTACTATAACTACTTGTTTCTCATACAGCTATTCAGTTTGCAGCATGTCTTCTAAACTCAACCCAAGCACCCACCACAGGGAATTCTCCGGTCTTCCTGGTGCCATTGGAATCACTATCGGACTCCCTGTCCTCATCACATTTTTTGCATTGGTTGCCAACGAATCGTACTCGCTTCAGGGCATCAACCTCGACTTCGAAGCGATTGTAAACCAAATTCCAAAAAACCAACAAGAATGGATTCTGTTGGTGTTCGACAAAGCCTGCTGGGCAGCTTATCTTACCTGGTTCTTTGTATTGATGCTTTTGGACTTCGTGTTGCCTGGAGTTCACATGAAAGGTGTCAAGTTGAGAGACAATACTCAATTGGACTACAAGATCAACGGTCTCGCCATGTCGGGCTGTTTAATTACCCTTCTTATCGCAAGAGTATACCAGTCGTCTAACTACTTCTTACCAGAGTTGCAGTTTATTTACGATAACCAGTTGAAGTTGACTATAGTCACAACCGTGTTTTCGTTCTCGTTGGCAACGTTCGTCTATGTGCTCTCGTTTGTCCCTCTCTTGAAGCCAAACGGCTTGGGAACAAGAGAAAGAATCTTGTCCGTTAACGGTAACACAGGAAACCCTATCTACGACTGGTTCATTGGACGTGAATTGAACCCAAGAATCGGCTCTTGGGATATTAAGTTGTTCTGTGAATTGAGACCAGGTTTATTGTTATGGTTCCTCATTAACTTATCGTGCATTCACAACCAGTATCACAAATTCGGTAGAGTCACCGACTCACTCATTTTGATTAACATTCTCCAAGCCTTCTACGTCTTTGATGGTGTTTTGAATGAGGAGGGATTGTTGACTATGATTGATATTACCACCGACGGATTCGGATTCATGCTCAGCTTCGGAGACTTGGCCTGGTTACCATGGTCTTACTCATTGCAAGCTCGTTATTTGAGTTTGCCAGAAAATTCTATCACATTAGGTCGTGCTTATGTTGCATTTATTGTAGCCGTCATGGTTATTGGATACTACATTTTCCACTCCTCCAACAAGCAAAAGTCTGACTTCAGACAAGGAAAGTTGGACCACCTCCAATTAGAGAGTATCAAAACCCAAACTGGTTCTCGTTTGCTTTGCGATGGTTGGTGGGGTGCATCGCAACACATCAACTACTTGGGAGACTGGTTGATTGGCTGGGCTTGGTGTTTGCCAACTGGTTTCCAGACCCCATTGACCTACTTCTACGTCATCTACTTTGGAACACTTTTGATTCACAGACAGACTAGAGATGAGGCTAAATGCAGAGCTAAGTATGGTAAACAATGGGAGGAGTATGAGGCCAAGGTTCCATACAAGATTATTCCATATGTTTACTAGGGGATATAACCAAAATCGGAGAAAGACACTCTTGATTAAAATTTATAAATACACCAAAAAGTTCGTAGGACTACTTTATAGACACACATTAATATAGTGACAACTCATTATTTGGATACACTGTCGTAATGTCTTTGGTAAGACTACCACTTCCACTTAAGCCTTACTATGTTGCCCTTCCTTTCTCTTTTCAAATTATGTATTTTAATGATAATGGATAATGAAGTTTAGTTATATAATAAATACTTGTTAAGTAAGAACTGAAGGATCAAACGTATGGCTGATTAACATAATCAAACGATCTTTAATGCGATGACCACCACTAAGTCTCTGTATCTATTCAGTCTTCTTCTCAAAGTCGATTTGCTTATCGAACGAGGAGTACGAGATCTCAATGGCAGATAACCAGCTGATAGCTCCGTACAAGATGGAGAGGAAGAGGAAGGCCACGATGAGTCCCAGGAAAATGCCTGGAGTGAAGAACTGGTAGTGAGTGAAAAGACTTGAGTGAGCAGGTGCTTTCCCTTCACCGACCTTTCCTGGCTTTGTTGGTGTATCTTCTTTGTCATTGATACTAACCAATCCATCACCTTCTTCAGCAATGAACGATTCTGCGGCCTTGAAGTCTTCTGCTACGTCTTCAAGCAATTTGTCGTACTCGGCATCGTCCTTTGGCTCCTCCTCTACAGATTTGGATCTCTTAGACAAGACATTGTCGAAGTCAATTTCGATATTCAAGTTGTCGTAGACCTTGTCCTCAATTATGTGCTTCAAGTCCTCCACCTTGGATCCCGAGGTGTGGAAACTTGGTTTGCCCTGGACAATAACATCGAAGTTCTCTCCGGCCTGTACAAACTCGTCAATGGTGTGAGCTTTGTTGTCTTCGATATCTATGACAACGACAGAAGAGCCGTCCGTCTTAACGTCAGACTTCTTTCCAATGACGTACTTCACGTTGCTGCTGTCACAGGACTCTCCCAATTGGAAATCCAATTCCTTGGCTGAGTTGTAGTGGACGTACTTAATGAACGAGCCGTTTTTTGGGGCGCTTTCTCTGGAAGCGACAAGATCTTTCACTCTGTATATCACGATTTTCTTGTCTGACGATGCGCAGGCCTTTTCCGTGACCGCTCTGACGGATTCTGCCAACCTGTCCGACTCAGCAATGACATCAAACCTACCAGTCTTCATCTGGATTGAAGAGTAGAATGACCCGGTGTCGGCGAACGCCGACACTCCCAGGACGGCCAATGAGCCAGCAATCAAGTGCAAACAGGAAATCTTCATGCGAATCCGGTTCTTCTAGGGCGATTAGCTAACAGAAACTACCACTTCTACAGCCTTCAAGAAGAGTGTCATACCGTTAATTGGAAGAAGACGTTGTCTGAAATTAAAATGTTGAAGATAGTGTATGTGCAGGAGGAGGGATAATGTCGGGGGAGAGAGAGACATTGTGATAGGAGACATTGTGATAGGAGACATTGGTGATTGCAAAGAGACACAGGTGGTGGGGAGTGGATAGGCTGCAAATGATACTTAAGTTACGGATAGAGTAGAATGAGAGAGCGAGAGAACAAGAGAGTGACAGAATGGAGGAAGAGAGTCGCAGGAAAGACGTATCTTTATGGGGAGAAGTTGGAGGTTATGGAGTCTTATGAGGGTTTTTGGTGATGTTCCCTAGGTACATTAGTACGGTCTACGTTGTTATTTACGAAAGGCGTATGATAACATGTGGAGTTTTTCTAAAGATTGAAATTCCCAGAAGATGGGAGTGCTGCAACGTTGTGTATATGTACCTGGGTACAACAGAACAAACACGCTTTCTGTCAGCTAATCTACCAATTTCTTGAACTACTACGAACCACCTCCATCAATGTCTGTTCCACCACGACATTGCAACTATGTCGCACTATCGTACACCACGTGTGTGCAGGAAATTCACAGAACCCCATCAACAGAACCGGTGTGAACAGTGAAGAGTAACAAAGAAGAACAGTTCATAAATATCACCGGTTGTCGAGAAAACGAGAGCTTGTACCTTAGTATATTCCCCAATTGAACCCAAAAAATACCAGAAACAATGCCGGCCGAAATCCCGAAGTAAGTACGATTTTTCACGGCGTTGATGCAACGTATCTAGTAGTAATCGAGCATTCGATAATGATAGTTACGGTTAGTGTTGAAATGTCTTCAATACTTGATATCGCCTCCACACAAGCCTAATTAGCCTACTAACACGTCCCAGCTCCGTGATACAGAAATTGGTGTTTTTCACCGCCGCCATGATCATATTCCCCATCACCACCTTCTTCATTTGCCAGTACTTGTTCTCCAACAACGCCCTCATCAGTGGAGGTGTCGCTGCGCTTATGGCCAACGTCGTATTGATCGGCTATGTTGTCGCTGCGTTCCTCGAGGACACCAGAAGCGACGAGGAGATCGAAGCGGATACCAAGAAGAACCAGTAGTTGGGAGAGACATCTCCAATTGTATATGTCCATTTATAGCACTGGGCAGTATGCCTTGTGTTTTGTAATATAGCCATCATGATTCAGTTGATAGTGAGTGTAGAGAGAAGTGTAGTGAGAGTAGTGAGAGTTGTGAGAGTAGTGAGAGTAGTGAGAGTAGTGAGAGTAGTGAGAGTAGTGAGAGTAGTGAGAGTAGTGAGAGTAGTGGGAAGTGAAGTAAGAGCGTAGAGAATACGAAAAGTGTAGTGAGAATAGTTAAAGTAGTACGGAGAGAGCATTTAGTGGGAAGTAATAGAGTAATTTCAGAAACGCTCTGTAATCTATATCATTAATACTTCATCATACATTGGCAATGTGCTAACTGTGACAAAGCTGTGACAAAGCTCTCTCACTATTCACTACGCACATCAGCGCATTTACCTCGCTATTTTTACATCCTCTCCACAATATCTCAGTAATGTCTCAGTAACTTCTCACTATTTCCTCCCACTCTCGCTAATCTCTACCGACACAACAGAACTTTTCATCTTCACCAAATGCACCTTCATATCGATTCCTTACAACACCACACAATTGGCACTAATTAACCCCTAAAACGCATAAAATCCACTAATTACACCCTAATACACCGACACAACCAC
Source organism: Scheffersomyces lignosus (assembly GCA_001599395.1). Lineage (NCBI taxonomy): Eukaryota > Fungi > Ascomycota > Pichiomycetes > Serinales > Debaryomycetaceae > Scheffersomyces > Scheffersomyces lignosus. The sequence continues at coordinate 1,270,055 of BCGS01000004.1, read as the reverse complement.
ACGCACACCATGGTCCACCAATTGTCGCTTGTGTCGTCAATTCCTCACAGCAGTTACATCCAAACCGTTTCTACGCTTCAAGCTCTCACCGGCTTGTTATCGCCTCAACCTATATCAACATACACGCTATTAACCAAGCCCCACGATGTGTTCAAGCCAAAATTCGAACCTGGAAAGGTCAACCAGATTGAACAATACTTCATGAAGGCAATAACAACTTGGTCCGATAGCGATAACATGGATATCGCCAAACCAATACTAAAGAAAGACAAAGACACCGAAGTACTGGTAGGAAGACTCTTCAAAGGAGACGAACAAGAGAACCAGAGAAAATGGACGTTGCAGATCTCAGATATCCCCGTAGCGGGAAAGAATCAGGCATGTTCAGCACAAACGATCTATGAAAGTACCCTTATTCACACTCATACCAAGGTCAAGACAGAAACAGTAACAAAAGAGCCCCAAGCTACAGCAATAATCGATGAAAACGCCATGGAAATCGATGAGATCCTCCCAAAAGTAGCGGAAGTGAAAGCAGAGAAAGAAGAAACAGAAGAAAATGGTATAGTTCCGGTAAAAGAAGACACTAAAGAGGACACTAAAGAAGACAACAAAGAAGGTGCAAAAGAAGGAGAAGCAGCAGATATGATTAAAGTAGACGAAGAACTAAAGGCTGATGAAGAGAAGAAATCGAGTGAACCAGAAAAGGATATTGACCTGGTGACAGAAGAAACGAAAGAAGTTCGTTCAACATTCGATGAATTGCATATTTCTAACACAAAGGACTCTTTCCTTCAATTCTTAGAGGATTTGGGCTATGACGTCGTCAATCAGTACTGGATTAAGGGTATCAGATTCTTTCGTGGCGATACAGTGATTGAGATATTCAAAGTTCTTATCAGAGATGACGAAGTTGAAGAAACTCTGGATCTGGGTAAAATAAAATTAAAGCTCTTAGACGAATCCAATACGTTCCAGATCAAAGCATATATTAACATTGCCAAATCCACAGATATAGACCAGATAAATCAAGGAACAAAAGAGCTTCTTCGCTTGCAAGAGTTCTTGAAGAACTTATTCAAATTGGAAATCCCAGATAGAATGTATATGGATTCTAGAGTGATGCCGAAAAAGCAGGTATGAGCGATTTTACTGTACCATTGTACGGTATTGATTGTTTTGTATTAATAGAATTTATTCATTACTAAGTAGGCAAGAAATATAGAACTGCCATATCTTCCAGCAAGTACCTTTAAACCCAAATTATCCTATTTAGCTACTCGAATCTTCTTTGAAATCATTTATTCATTATACAAGTTATTCGTCAAGACGCCACTATTTACATCTCTTTTGGTGTCGTTTCATTACATTTACACATCGTCATCATAATAATAATAAAAGCTATTATCTCTCTTAAAACTCTCCTATTATCCTCTTTTGGAAAGTATCGTCACGAATGACTTATGTTTAGGATCAACATCTCGAAGACTAAACGAACCCTCTGTTTCTCCTTTCTCGGGATCAACTTGCAGCGGCAACTCCTTAATTTGCTCCAAAAGGGAATCCAAGGTAAGAGGCTGTCCAGGTTTGTGGTCCGACGCTATGAGTCTGAAGTGTGAATCGTTGTTCTCTTCTTTGTCCTTTCTATCGGTATCCTCGTCTCTATAGAGATGCTGGATGAACACCATTTGCGATTTCAATGCTTGAACCAACTTCTTTTCTTGCTCAGGAGTAACATTGGTTTCCAAGCCCGACAACTTGAGCATTTTCCGGATCGTTCCCGAGTCTACTTGTATCTTTTCCATCGCCTGCTGGTTGTCTTCTATGAGCTCTTTCACAGTCCAAGACGGCAAACTAAGCACATTCCTTATGTCCATTTCCGTTTTGAGAACAGATCCAACTCGAGAAAGCTTTTGTAGCCGCACCTTGGAACAACTACCAAGTCTTCTCACAACAACCAAACGCATATTCATCTGCAATTAACACCAATTACTGGAAGAAACCGAAGTCAAAACCATTCATTTGAAACTGAAAAATCTGAAAAATCTGAGGATGCGAAAAAGATGCATGGTAGCGCAGTATAATGTGATAGTACTAAAATGTAACGTAATATATTTAATTATAATTTAAATATATGTACACCATAGATATAAATATGTATGTAAATACACAAGTTCCTCTTGTCATTAATTTAATATCGTTACTTCAGGAACTATATATAGATATATATATAAAAATAAATAAGGCATTGTTGCAATAAAAGTTAAGCTGAATATGCTGCATGGTAGTGACAAATGGTTGAGTTCTTTAAATGTAATACATGTATATATATATAATAGGCTACTATTGTTACTAGAATTTTTAGCTGAGAATTTAATACACATTCAATTGAAAAGAAGATACGCTACGGTAGCTACTAAAGCTAGGTGTAGCTGGAAGAATTCATTGTACATGGTAGCGCCAAATGAAAGCCCTTTAATATTACTACATTAATGGTGTCAATACTCATGTTTACAGGGATGCTGATGGTCTGTTTAAAGCATGGTTAATTCAGGAATAATTTTATCGACGATAGAAAAATACCCTTCTTGTAAGAATTCGTAGGGAACATCCATAACCTTTGCTTACAATACTATGGTCAGTTCATGCAAAAGGTAGTGATGAACTGCACTACAACTACTTCTGCATTTACTTCCCCACAAATTCTAGATTCCTTTTCGATTTTATGCATTCATGCAAGCTATTTATATATCTATACACCCTCCTCGGTCTTAGTTCTTCTTTTTGCTCAACTTCTCCAACTCAGACTTGGTTTTCTCTATCTTTCTCTTCTTCTTCGCCAACTCCTCGTTTCTGGTCTCCTTCTTCTCAATACCGTATTGCATCTTCTTGTACAACTTACGTTGCTTGTTGGTCATCATGATCTTCTTCAACTCCTTCTCCTCGTCCTCGGCTGGCCTCTTCTTACCCTTGGCCTTCTTGGTCTTGGCGTCTTCTTGGGCAACCTCAGAGAATTTAACACCAGCAGCCTCGAGTTCTAACTCTTTCTGTGCCTTAAGGTCTTCATCTTCCTCTTCCACTTCTTCGTCCTCGTCAGCATCGACTTCTTCATCCTCATCTTCTTCCTCTTCCTCTTCTTCGCCATCCTCTACTTGCTTAGCTTCAGCCTCTGGATCGTATCCAGCAGCATCTCCCCATGGAGATAAATGAGGTGGTAAGGTTTCACCTGGGGCGTACTTGTTGACAGGCAACAACTCGCTCTTGTTGATACAGTCGAAGATCCATTGTGGTTGAATATAAGTTCTACCAGCAACTCTCTGTGGGATGATAGGTCTGTCGATGATCTGGTGAGTAATGTTAGACAAGTCCAACTTCTTAAAAGCTTCTGGATGGTTGATCTTCAAATCATCCAATGCGACTTCAGATACAATGGAACCACCAGCAGACAAGATACAGAATTCCAAGATGTCCAATGGTACTTCACGACCAACGAAGAAAATGAACTTAGAAAGCAAAGTGGAAGTGGGGGATGCAAACTTAGATGGTTGTACCAAGGAGTCAACGGTGTTCTTGGTAGAAGAAGCCTCGAACTCATCTAATTCGACTTCCTCGACGTTTTCTTGGTCATCGTCTTCCTCTTGTTCGACTTCATCAGCTTCAATAGCCTTGGAGATCTCGTCCTTCGACAACTCTTTTCCGACAGCGGCATCGTTGTTCTCCTCGTCGGTCTTCTTCACTTGTGGTAATAATGCACTGACACCTTGGTCCTTAGATTGTAAAACGTATGATGACAAACCACCGATTCCCTTCAACTTCTCAATATCAATAGTTGGTGGGTAGATCAAGTTGGAGTCGTTGTAGAGTCTGTACAACACAAAATGCAAGAGAGTGGAGTAGAACTCCAAGAACGTCAACATGATTCTGAAGTCAACGTCTGATGGGATGTTGGTAGGGAACTTGAAAGGAACTAACCATCTGATATCTTGGCCCTTGACGTTAGCCTGATAGTAGACACCCTTGATAGAGACAAACACCTTTTTGATAAGTCTCTCCTTGGCCAAGTATGCCAACCATTGGTTGGTCAACTTTTCGGCTTCCTTTGTGACTCTGTGGCTGACCTTGTCGGTAGCTGGCATGTTGGCGAACAAGAACAACATGTTCAACGGATCGTCGATGTCTCTTAATGCGTCCAAGAACGTTGGATATCTCTCTTTGATGATGTGTTCCAAGGTGTACTTAGGACGGTTATTCTCCAACTTTTGGGCATCGGAGACTTCTCCTCTGCCCAAAGCTCTCTGTAACTTCTTAGCGAAGGTCTTGTGTTCTCTGAACTTGGCCAACACCGGCTCATGCATCAAGTACTGGATATCCTTCGAGTAGTAGAAGGTCACGGGTGCGGTGGAGCCCTTGTTGGCCTTCTTTTTGTTTCTTGGTTCTCTTGGGTAGATACCCTTGAAGATACAGAGACGACGGAAGTCGCTCAACGAAACCTGGAGCTTCTTGACGGCCTGGGTTCTGGTGATGAAGTTTTTGGCATTACCGGCGGCGCCTCTCTTTTTGATCTTAGCCATTGTGGGAGTTTCTACTTTCTTAGCTAGCTGTTATATCAACACGAATGCAACAACAAGACGGCCTTCACTATGATAAGATCTCACACGAAATTTTTCAGTTCGCAGAATCTTTTTTTTGGCAGCGAGAGAAAAATAAAATGCGATGAGAAGAGGTGCGTGTGCAGGAGGAGACTATTAGCGTTAGAAGTAATTAGTGCTGTGGTTAGTGGTTAGTGGTTAGTGGTTAGTGGTTAGTGGTTAGTGGTTAGTAGTTAGTGGTTAGTAGTTAGTGCGAGAGCTTTAGTGGTTAGTGGTTAGTGTGAGAGCTTGGTGTGGGAGCTTAGTGTGGGAGCTTAGTGCTGTAGTTAGTGTGAGTGCTTGGTGCTTAGTGGTTAGTATAGGAAGTCGCACTTCGGAGCTGAGTTAGTAGTGCTATGTAGTGAGAGGAGGTGAGTAGTGGGAGGAGGTGAGTAGTGGGAGGAGGTGAGTAGTGGGAGGAGGTGAGTAGTGGGAGGAGGTGAGTAGGAGCAGTCTGTAGAAGAGAGTTGCAGTGGGAGCGTTGTAGGAACAGAGAGACTAAGAGTCGCACTGTAGAGGAGCTCTGTAGTTTAGTTCGTGGATGTCGTAGGAGACAAGTAGAAGACAAGAATAAGTCAAGTAGAAGGCAATAGTAGTAGGACATACCTGTAGTAGTATTAAAAAAGACAGTTCTAGTAGCAGTAGTAGCAGTAGTTAGTTCATAGACAGTTCCAGCAATTACTGCGAAATCTAACAAGAGGTGATAACTGTGGGAGAAATGCTTTTGACGATGAAGTTGGAAAGACAATATCGTTGGCTACGGTTGTAGGGTAGATAGGGAGAGTTGGAGTAGTTGAGAATTCAAATCAGTTGGGATATGACTCTTTTGACTGGATTTTCAACATGGTAAACTGGCACTTGGTGGATCGTAATTTATGGAGAAGCAAATAAACATGGTAGCACCGCTACCTACCAAGCGGCTAATAGTTGTCTGTTAGATGGTAATGTGTTTGATATGAGTGTAGATATAGATTAATGTGGGCTGAAAGTAGGCCGATTAAGTCCTAAGATGATTGGACACAGGGCGGTGTCCAAATGTAAATGCATAAACCGATTCTCAGTGCTTCATCAAGTTCTGTCAGTTTTGAGTTCTTGCAAGTAGTAATGCCCCTCAATCGTCATATCACACCTGCTTACTCTCTCCTGTCCTCTTCAATAACCTCCTCGTACTCCTGCTTAAGAAGAAGTACCAATATCCACATTTCGTTGAACTTGCCAAGTGAAATAACACTGGCTTTTGTAGTTTCCCTGGCCCCATCTCCCTGATACTCTCCGTCTGAATGAGACGAGTTGCTGGAACCTGCTCTGAATTCCCAGCCGCTACGGTGGGACCGTAGGTGTGGTGGAAAAACTGGAAGATTGACCTTTACTGGAACCAATAGTATTGCCAGAAACATGTTGGCAATGTTGTATAAGATATCTTGAATGTTGGTGAATGGAAACTCCATGAGACTAGTATAGCCGGTTTTCTCGTACAACAAATAGGCCATATAACCAATATGAAGCTTCAACTGAGTATACACTTCAACGTGGTTAGGAACGTCCACCAGCAACTCCAACACCGTCATGAAATGACTATCGTTAAACCGAAATGACGACCGGAGAACCAATTCCATGAGATAAGTATTAGAAACGATGTGGTCTGTATTCACCAGAGAACCGAACCAATGGCCAATAACTGCCTGAGTATGCTTAATCTTATAATCGACTTTCATTTGGAAAGGATCACGATGTTCACTACTAGACTCACAAGAGCCACCATCTTCGTCAGAAAGGCTCGAACCTTCAATCATAATGGTTTCAGCCACTACAATAGAATAATAACATTCATCAATCATGATTTCTATTACTGCAAAATGTAAGCGCGATTTTCAATTGCCGCAAAAACGGTTTTTGTGGTTCCAGAATAAAACTACAGAGAACCACTGGGAAGAAGCCTTCATTTATTGAATCATAACTAAGATGCATTTGTTGTCAGAGATTGGTGGAAGTGGAGAGCTCTCAATAGCAAAGAGCTATGACAACACAAACCAACATAAGGTGGCAACTCTAGACATGTTGAACTCGGAGTTGGCAGGGATATATTTCGAGCGTCTCTTGTTACCAAGCAGCATTCAGTTAGACCTTATTCGCCAACTCGACCCAGAACAAACCATACCACCTCTAATGAAGTACAACTGCAACGACATCAAGTTCAAAAAAGAGCTCAAGGATCAATTGCTCCGCTACCACATTAGCTATGATAAATACCGCAGATCAACTACCTTCGTCAGTGGACTCAGTAAACTCTACCTCAAGCACAATTTTGCCTTGTCCAGTCTTATCAACATCCATGAAAACGATTTCATTGACTACAAGCTGAAGACACTAATCAAAATGATAGACTTGGCCCGATTTGAAGAGAACAGACTCAATGTGGCAGTTGCATTTGAGATCACCGACGAACAAGTCAGCCAGTTCGATCTGTTCATGAGGGAGAAGTTCATTCCTGCGGTAGAGGAAGCAAGAAATGCACTGCTCAGAAGCTGTGACGTAGACGAAGCTCTTATTAATTTGGCCAAACCGGGAATGGACTACAGACTTTCATTTGAGCAAATATCTACCGATGCCGTGGAGTTTTATACGAATAAGGGTGGTGGTAAAAAGGGTAGATGAAGTGTTTTAGAATATGTATAGAGGATATATATAATACTACAGGAACTATGATATATCAAGAATGACCGTTTGAATTGTTACATTAGAAATAACAGTATACTATTTTATACAATTTTCACAATTATGTTGGCAAATTGTAGGCCATTTCTATAGAATGACTTGGCATCTCAACTGTGTGCGCTCGTGGGTATACAGCACATTACTATTGCAATAGAAAACAACCTGTGAGAATGCTTCACAACCACCGATTTTCAAGAAAATGTTTTTCTCACCATTATCGTAATTTAAATATTCACTTTTGCACCAATACCATATTTAAAATAATTCAATTATTCAATACACATATACCATATAGACAAACACACACAATATTTATACATATCCATAAATTCATACAAGACAATTCAATTCAATCCCATAATTCGGTATAACACACCAGAAATACCATAACCCACCAGTCTCCATAATTTCAAAACACACCCTCGACATACACCGGCCCCAACCCAACGTGTTTCTCATTATCCGCACCTCACGTTGTCTTTTCAGTGTTAATACTCTCAAACTCATACATTACTCTCATCACTGTCCTACCCATTACTGTCTATTCTCGCTACTCTCATTACTCGCTTTGTTCCCTCACACTTCCCTCTCTACGTCTTTGTACACCCTGCTCACTCTTCATGGCTCTACTCTCTCTGTCTTTCTCTACGTCTCTCACTGTACCTCACTATCACTGTACACTGTACGATACCTCCATGCAACAATTTTTTTCAGTGATCTCGAAACTTTTCTTCACCAGCTGTAGATGTGTTCTCTCTATCTTATTTATCTCGTTTCTCTCTATCTTAACCAGATCTAGGATCTCTGCATAGCCACCGAGGACTGCTTATTACCGTCATCGCTTCGCTCCCAGCACAACCATGTCGTTCGAGAACGTCTTGAAGCGTGGAGATGACTTCCTCTCCGAGTACCCCAGAACACACGCCCTCTGGAACTATGCTTCCCACGGAACCTGTCTTATGATGATTCTCGGATCGAAAGTTCTCTTGAACGTGTTGTATAAGCCTACCGTCCACCACATAGAGAGATTGGACGCTGCCATGGCCAAGGCAAGAGCTGAAAATAGAGGCTTGCTTACAATGATGAACCACATGTCTGTAGTCGATGACCCGTCGTTCTTCGCTGCTTTACCAATGAGATTCCATATGGACGTGGACAACATCAGATGGGGGTTTGGAGCTCACAACGTGTGCTTCTCGTCACCGACTCTTTCGTGGTTCTTCAACTTGGGTAAGATCCTCGGAACTAAGCGTTTTGGAGAAGGCCCTTACCAAGGCTCAGTCGATGCCGCCATCAGAATCTTGAGTCCAGACGATACCTTGGACTTGGAGTATAAACCTGGAGTTCAGGAAGTCCAGAAGCCTGCTCTTTTACAAGAAGTCAACAACATCAACCCAAAACCAGAACATTCAGCTCAGGTAGCCAAATTCGTCAAGCCTAGCGCCGAGTCTACCAATGTTCTTATGTCTAAATCACCATTCATTAGATCCAAAACTTCCTGGTTCCATGTATTCCCCGAGGGATTTGTATTGCAATTACAGGAACCACACCAGAACTCAATGCGTTACTTCAAATGGGGAGTTTCTCGTTTAATATTAGAGAGTACGAGAGCTCCGGTCGTAGTGCCGGTCTTTTCGTTTGGTTTCGAGAAGATCGCTCCGGAGGACTCAGCAGAGCATGGTATTGAGAGATGGTTACCAGATAACATCGGAGCCGAGGTGCATATCAGTATTGGTGAAGTTTTCTCCGATGACAAAATAGAGATGTACAGACAGAAATGGAGAGACTTGTGCAAAAAGTTCATTGATCCAAAGGAACCCCACGAGATGCCAGAGGAGTTGAAGAACGGCAAGAAGGCACAGAAGTTGAGATCTGAGCTTGCAGCCGAGCTCAGAGAAGCGGTGTTGAGCATCAGAAATAGCATGGCGTACTTTAAGCCAGAGGAGGCCAAATTCAAGGACCCCAAGTTTTGGAGAGAGTACACCATTAGTGAAGGAATGAGCGACCCCGAAGTTAAGTTCGTTGGTAAAAATTGGGCAATCAAGAGATTGCAAAAACATCTTCCCGAGTACAACTTGGAATAAGCATTGTAAATAGTATGAGTTAATAAGACACTCTTGTAATATAAAAGATAAGAGACTAGGGGAGTGGAGAGAGTAGAATACGTGAAGTTTATATATGGTATTCAAATATGTATATAATGATAGGATAGCATTATAATCGTAATTAATAAAGAGACGGTCATATATATTTACGTGTGCTAAGAACTTATGCTGGTTGATTTTCATTTTAACTTTCTTTCCGTTTGATAATTCCCAGTAATGTTACAGTTCTCCCATGGTTAGCATCTTTTAACGAGTTTAATCGTAATACTGAAACATGGAGAAGTGTCTTAAAAGATGATCGTTAAGATGCCATAGTTAATCTCCGATAGTTAAGAATTTTTCAGTCTCCATAGTTAAGACCACCCATAGTTAACAGATATACCTGGTAACGTTAACGTTGACAATTCCGAAAGTTTCAGCATTCTATATTCTAGGTTACATAGTAAAACTTAAGTCAAGCCGTCAGTCTACATTCCACATAACCCCATACTTAACCATAGTCCTTCTCCCATATATAACTCCACTCAACCCCTACTTACACCTCCCATAGTTAAGCCCCATAGTTAACGATTTGACGCGAAGCTGAAAAATTCAGTGCGCTTAAATTGTACCATTAAGACCACCCACTACTGTTGAAGATACTCATCGATAACCACACAGATGATGTCGTTCGGGCCAAGGTGCTCACGATGTACTCGTGAAGTGCTAGCGAAACAGATATGGAAAAAAGAGGGGGCTTTTCTGGTGAAAAACCAGCAAATGATGAGGAGTATAACTGTTGTTCTGATGGTGTCTAGTAGAGACTTGCTGAGGACCAGTTGGTTCAACCCATTAAGTAAGTTCAGCCCGAGGAAAAAGATGCAAGTTCAGCCCCAAGTTGTCGAAACAATAATAGAAGAGCCATCTGATATTACAGCAAGCGGTGGAAAAGGCAATTATATTGCTAATTTGAAAGAGATCAAGCATTACTCAAGAAGTTCCGAGATCCCTCCAAAATTGAGATTGAAGATCTTGACGACAAAGCTCTCTGAGTTCGTGGACGAGACCGACGCCGAGGCGTGGAGTAGAGAATTGATTAAAGAGTTTGATAGTGTTTTTATGGATTACTGGCGTCTCTTGAAGAGGGAAGGAAAGGATTTGACATCCTTGAAGTTGGATACTTTGATAGCGCTCTTTGGCAAGTCTTCTAAAATATTCATAGACAACCAACTGTCTCCTAAGCACCAACAGAGAGTGACATTACCATTGTATTTATCCCTAGTAATTCCATTTTTGCTCAGCAAAGAGAGCCACGAAGTCTCATATAAAGTATTGGTCCTTTTGGTGGACTTGGGCTCATCACTTAAAGACTTGGATGTTGTGTTACAAAGCTTGTTCACTAACAAGTGTGACGATTTGAGTCCCGACTTCTCTAAATATTTGATAGAATATTACGAAAACAAAGATTTAGACAAGGAGAAGAAGGAGAAACTCTTGCTGCAAGTTTACGAGAGTGTGATAAAGGCTTCAATCAAGATACCGAAAGTTGATCTTATAGATGATGATTTCTACTCGAAGTATATTCTGTTCTTGGAGTCATTGTATAGAGAAGTGGAACCGAAAACTCACGAATATCTCAACTTGGAAAGAAGTGTGGATTATGTACATTTCACTAACAACCAGTTGCTTTCTCTGATTCCATTGGAAAGCACATCCGTTGGGTCATTATTACATTTAGTGAAACTCACACTGGATCTTCTCTCAGTAAGCAATGATAAAGATGCCGAAAACAACATAAAGAAGATCTTGGACTACTTAGTGCAAGAACCCAATGAACATAATTTTGCATCTATTCGAGAAGAGATATTCAAACAGAACATGGAGGATGAATCTTTAGTAGAGACGATTCTTTCCTTATCATGGTCAAGCAGGGAATACAGAGAATTAGCCACTATGTTATCAGAGTTCGTAAAATCGGACGACGTGAAATTCTCGAAGGAATTGAGAATGCAAGCCGATGCATACCTAGTATTGCATTTGGAGAAGAATCTGGAGAATGACCTATTCGAGGCTATAAAAAGCCAGATTGAAGCATCAACGAAACAACAAGCGGAAATCAACTATAACAACCTATATTCTAGAATAATGCAAGCAATGGCGGGAAGTGAAGTTCCAGCAAGAGGAGAATTCACAAAAAAGATCACAAAATACTTCGTTGATTGCTTTCATATTGAGCCTTCTTTGTATTCTTTCAAATACAGACTTGATAAAGCGATCAAGGCAGATGATTATGTCGAGGCTATCGATATTTTTGACGACAGTGTCCTGAATTTTATCCAGTGGCATTCATCAGCGGATCCCGCTGTATTCAAAACGTTGAACGACTTAATTGTGATTCTTTGCAAACATATGGATAACATTCAAAGCATTTTTCCAATCTTTCAGAATATTAAAAGACAAATGCTGCGCAAAGCCAATATTGATGCTATTACCGCGTTATCTCTAAAGATGTTACAGGCTGAATATGTCGGAGACTTGATAGAAATGTTGAAAAGGGAACTACCAGAAATCGATAAAGATTCCTCGGTTAGACTTCCCAGTGAAAGAGTATTTGGAATGAAATATAGAGAACTATTCGAGATCTTGCATAGGTTTGTGGTGAACTACGAGAACGAAGAAACTTTTGAAACCAATTGGGTTTTATATGGTGAATTGCACAAATTCTTCAATTTACCCTTTGAATTCTATATGCCAACAATTCGATTCTTTTGTGAACATGATAGACTCCATGCTGCCTTGCTCATCTTCCGCCAAATAAGGAAAAACTTTGATGTACATAACCAGGCGCCTCCAACAAGGGATATGTACATGTACTTATTCAAGGAGTTTGGTGAAAAGTTGTATGAGGATGGAGTTAACGAAATGCATGGATATATTAAATTGGATATCACTTTACCTCAACAAGACATCGAATTGCAAAACTCAATCTTGAATGCCTTCTCGAACTTACAGGATGTACCAAGAGCCAGAGAATTGTTTTTGTCCATTTCGTCCAATCCAAAGAAGTATGGAGGTATCAACGAAGAGACAATCCAAATCATCATCAAGACTTATACATACCACGATTTGGCATATGTGAAGAAATTCTGGAATAACTTGTCCCAGTTCGACATTATTCCAAACTATGCCATTTATAGGCAATACTTGATTGCCCATGTCTATCATGGATACGCAGAAGAAGCCATTCAACTTATCGATGAAATGGCTGACTATGATCTCAAAGTTACTGCAGACACTTTACTTGCATTACACAACTACTGTCCAGAAAAGGATGGACAAAAAAAAATAGCCGAATGGGCTCAAAAGAACCATTCGGAGAACTGGAATGAGCTTCTCAACTCCCAATTGTTGGTGGGAGCTACAAATTACATGCCCTCTAACAATCTCATTGCTGGAAGTTCATAAGACAATACATAGCATGAAACTTGTATATACTGTATCATAACCGGACCCATATTTATAAATATACATTTTATAGAATCTATCTATCTCGAATTTGGCTTTGAAATAGGAAGCTTTGTACTGTTGACTTTGGTTGCAAACCTCAATGAGTTGACGGTCTCGTTAAAGTTCTTCTGTAATGGGGAAATGTTAACAAACATCAATGTCTTGGAGTTTCCTCCAAGACTATGCTTCAATAAGTAAGTGAGTTTCGAATTTCTGTAAGGTATATGCTGAGTTGAGATCAGCAGAGAGGATATCTGTTGCTGACTCAATGCATAGATAACATCACCCAAACATGACAAAGATTTATTTATTGCTTGTGTCTCTTTGAGTCTGTCACCTTTGGCTTGGGATGTTGCTAAACGTTCTGATCCTGCAAGATCAACGAGGTTCAAGGTTCCTTCACTCTTTAATCCTTTTGTCACATTCTCGCCCTTCAATCTTAAAATGAAAACGGAATGTGATCTAGACGATCTATCATTAGCTTTGGTACTGGCTGTCGATCTGTTCTTAATGGCACGCTCCAATATGCTCTCTGCCTGACTTTGGGATGTTATGGAGATGGTGGTTGTATTAGTGATTGTAGTCTTACACTCGTTATCATCATGTTTTATTTCGTACTTGGTCGTTGAAGCACTAGTCGCTAAAAGATCAACTATTGCTTCATTGTATATCTCAATAACTTGGCCTTCCACGGAATACTTCCAGCCCTTTGACTCGAGCTCTGAGATATCTTCAAATATTTTTGTAAGAGATAATGGAATCATACCATTACCTTGATTTGACATTGTATATGTCTTACCTGAACCTGTCTGGCCGTAAGCAAAAACGCAAACATTGAAGCCATCTAATGATGATTGGATAAGTTGAGAAAGCTCGTCAAATATGTTCTCATTAGACAGATCTGACAGGAAGATCTTGTCAAACAGAAACTTATAACTATTTCCATTGTTTGGGTTTTTCACTAATCCATACGAAATAGAGTACGGGCCTGTGTTTTCTTGGTCTTCTTTAGAGATCACGAGCTCTTGCTTAGCAACATCGTTTAGTTCACCGTCAGGTATATCTAAGCAAGCCAACTTTTCATCTGTTAACGAAGGCCTTACACGACAGTATACCCTGATATTGCCCTTTATTTCTTGCAACTTATTATGAAGTAAACGACGTTTTGGTTCTTCCGTAGCAAGCTGTGCTGTGATTTCTTCTGTTTGTTGAAGATAGGTTTTTACCTGTTGAGACTTTCCTTCGAAGGATGCTTTCATATTTTCGATCATCTTCTGTTTTGATTCTATAGTGTTGAGTAACAATGTGATCTCTGACTCCCTGTTGGAGTGCTTAACTTGCAACTGCTTGAATAATGACTCAAGTCTCGAATTCTCGGCATTTAACAAAGACAACTTCTCTTGTTCTGATTTGATATCTACTTTTAACTTGGTTTCCGTTTCTCTATCGACTTGGTCAATCTCCTGTTTTAGATTGTCTATACTTTCTTCGACTTTGAGTTTCTTCTGGTTGAGTGTTTTTGAATGGTCTTCTTTTAACTTGATAAGTTTGCTCCTCATTTCTAGTTGCTGTTGTTTGATTTGTTTCATTAAGTCGTCTCTTTCCCCCACCAACTCCAATCTTTGGACTACAAATTTGGAATTGTTTTCGTCTATGATTTCCTTGGCCTTTGTGCTTGTTTCTTCTTTCAAAGCATTGAGCTTCTGCTCATGTTTTAGTTTGAGTTCTCGAGTTTGAATCTCATACTTCGTCTTTAACGATTGTAAGGACATCTCTTCACAGTCCCCCAATTCCACTATCTGGTCTTTTGTCATCGCCAATTGTTTCTTTAACTGCATGAGTTTCTGGCTGAATTGATAGTTCTGCAATTCTTCTTCTTGTACCTTTGTTTTGAGGGTTGATATCTTGCTATTGAGCCCAGATCGATGTCTTCTCTTAGACTCCATGGACTGGTTACTATCGTATCTTTCTGTGGTATGTCTGCTTGTAAAATAGCGGGATTGACTCGTAACCGAGTATTTATCTTCTCCAGACTCCGAAACCTTCATTTTCTTGTTTGGTGGAGTGTCTTCTTTGTCTCTTTCGCTGCTTGTTCGAGCTATGCCTATGCTACTATTTAGTATAGAGGTGTTGGTATTACCAAGTATACTCGGTGTTCCGGCCCGAGAAAGAGGCGGAAACTCGTCAAACGCGCTGGGGGAACTCATATCACCACTGGAAACGGGTCAAATATACAAACCAACACGAAACACCAGTTATCCACTGAATAAACGGTCCTTGTTGTAAAACTGTTTCTTTACAAAACCCGTTTTGTTTATGTTTTCGATTTGCGCTCGGAATCCGTTTTGGGACGGTTCCGAGATGCGCGTAGTATGGGGAGAGTGATTGCAAAATGGGGAAAAGGGTGGTGAATATGCTGCTTGATTTCTTAGTGGTGGCGACTACGAGTGAACAAGGGCGATTGTTGTGAATGAACCTGTAAGTAGTTAGTCCTTTTCAGTATTAATACACCGTAGTAATGAGAGATCACCAAAAAGTTAACTATGTACGGTGTATGTGATTGAGTACATGTCCATCCAGTAATGACACCATTGGAAGTCATACCACGCAAAAGTCTTTATCTATAGCTATATATAATCCCCAAAGCTATGTATCCATAAATTCACATCTCATAAGCAAATTATACTCTTCCACTCCATACGGTCAATCACACTTCAGCACGCTACTACTATAAAACATCCCATCGACATCACATAGCGCTACCATACAAAATAACCTGCACACAGTGCTAATACATTACCATAATTTTTCAGATGAGATGCCTATTAATATTTCAGTCGTATGAATAAGTCTAGTAGTTGTGAATAGCTTCAGTAATTATAGCAAAATGGGACCAGCATTGAAGAAGCAGAAGATAAATAAGAGCAAGGCCAAGCCGGTTTCCGAGCCAAAAAAGGAAAAGGCGGTGGCTGCTCCTGTGGTCGAGGAAGAAGAGCAAGATGATGAAGAAGAAGAAGAGGTAGAAGTTGAAGATGAGGATGAGGAGGAGGAAGATATAGAGGAAGAAGAAGAAGATGACGATGACGACGAAGAAGATAAAGAAGAGGGATTATCTGACTTGGAATTAGACGACGATGTAGATGTAGCCGAAGTTTCGTCGTCCGAAGAAGAAAAGGACGAGGACGAAAGCGGTGATGAATTGGATTTCCCAAAGTTGAAGAAGAAGAAGAACTTGGACGACGGTTCCGAATCTTTCGCCAACGCCCTTACTGCCATTGTGGGATCTAAATTAAAGGCTTACGACAGAAAGGACCCGATTTTAGCCAGAAACAAGATCACATTGAAGAAACTCGAATCCGACAAGTTGGAGAACAAAGCCAAGAGAGCTCTCTTGGGTGAAAAGAAGCAATTACAAGACAAGCACAGAATAAGAAACTTGCTTCCTAAGGCTACCGAGCCAGAGAAGGTCAGAGAAATCATCGAAAGCGAGAGAAAGTTGAAAAAAGTCGCCCAAAAAGGTGTTGTCAGATTGTTCAACGCAGTCTTATCCACTCAAATCAAGACAAACCAGGAGATCAGCAAAGAAAAGGTCGGTCAAACCAAGAAGGAAGAGTTAATGAACGAAATATCCAAGGAGAAATTCTTGGATCTTGTCCAAGCCGCTGGACAATCGTAAGACGTTTCACAACAAACGAGGAGCCTAAGGCTTTTATCACTATTACACCACTTGAATGACCATCCACTTGCATACTGTACATTAAATTTCATTTCTATATCGTTATAGTTTCAAATAGTCTAATATTATACAATATCCACGTATACTTAGCGTTATATGTCAGCCTTATAACTGATCTTTTTGGCACCGGTATGATTACTCGATTGGATAAATTCCGATAATTTTGCGCCTGCTATACGGGGTACCGAATATCTTTCCAGCAATAGCTCGATTTAATTATTACAAATAAAATATAAGGAGCAATGAAGACGATGAATCTTTAGAAATGAAAGTATAGCATACATAGTCGCAGCTTGTTTAGCAGGGTAGGATTTGTTAGATAGGTGATAGAGTAGCAAGATCATATTATAAAGCTCAGTAGCAGTACTCTATAGTTTGAAGTGTTTCCTAATTAGGAAACTGCCCCAGAAAACCGTTAGGTGCAAATAAATGACAGTTGCAATTGCAAGAGTTAGAGAGATGGAAGAAGCTCGTACGTCCGTGATAAGAAATGACTTGAGAGAGAATGTATTTGAAGGAAAGCCCTCTCTAAGACAGCCTCATACGTCAAGAGACTCTGATGAAGAGCTTTCACAAATCAGAGTGAACGTGATTGAAACTGAGATAGAAACAAGAGCCCATGACGAGGTACCCCAATATATGACTTTATCAAACCCCCCAAAGAATAAGTGGAGATTGATAGCATGTATTGGATGGGCAATGGGCGTTGGGTTTAGTGATGGAGCCCCTGGTGCATTGCTTCCTCACATTGAACAATACTACAATTTGAACTATACATTAGTCTCATTGATTTGGGTTAGCAGTGCAGCAGGATATATTTTCCTTGCATCTATTGCTTATAAGATCCAGCCGTTCTTAGGCACAGAGTATGCCCTACCAATAGGTTGCCTGATGGGAATGATTATGCATAGCATAATATCTAGCGGAACTCGATATCCTGCTATTGTGGTAGCCTTCTTTCTTGGTGGAGTAGGAGGGGCGATATCCATGGCTCAATGCAACGTCTACCTTTCACGCTTTGACAAGGCAACCACCTATTTATCATATGTGCATGGAGCATATGGAATTGGTGCCACGATTTCTCCCCTTATTTGTACTAGTATGGTTGGTGCAGGTGTTAAATGGTACCAATTCTATTTTATTTTAGTTGCAATTGCTATAGTCAACACAATCAATATCTTTCTCTCCTTCAGAGGAACAAACAATGATTCTAAACCTTGGCAGGTGGACTCCAGAGATGAAAGTGATTCAATTTTGAAGTCGCTGCCAATTGGGTATCAAGATGAAGAAATCAAAGAAATTGTTGAAAAGCAACTGAAGCCCAAGACTAATCCAGTCGTCATGAAGAATGGAGCCAACCAAGAAATGCTCATGGCACTCAAGAATCCAGCTACTTATCTTATATCACTATTCTGTTTCTTCTACCAGGGGGCAGAAGTTGCATTGGCAGGTTGGATAGTTTCATTTTTCCTTGATTACAGGCATGGAAACCCGAAGTTGGTGGGCTATGCAGCTTCAGGGTTTTGGGGAGGCTTAACCATAGGTAGGCTCTTCTTTACGAAACCGTTGCATGCATATTTCGGGGCAAGAAGAGGAGTTATTCTAGTTTCTGTGATATCAATTATATTAGTTGGAATAGTATGGGCAATCCCTAATATCATAGCAGAATCTGTTATCGTATGCATTGCTGGTATACTTATTGGTCCGAATTATCCTCTTCTTGTTGCGTATAGTGCCCACGACGGACTCATTCCTAGAAAAATCCAAGTTGTTTCGATTACCATGATGTCTGCATTTGGAGTTTCTGGTGGAGCCCTCTTCCCGTTTATGGTGGGTTTGATTTCCCAGAGAGTAGGTACTTTTGTGGTTTTACCAGCATTCCTTATACTTTATTTCTTGATGTTCATTTGCTGGATTTCCTTGCCGAAGGTGGAGCAAATGAAGGATAACTCGAACAGCAAAAAATCAATTTTGAGCAGATTCTGGTGATCTGGATTACTCAGCTTGTTGCCTGTTCACTAAATATAATGACCATTACAACTAAGTCTACAGATTCTCGATTCCATTCAGCAATACAGAAACCATTTTGCAATCCGGGATATTTTCCGCATTGAGAAAGTAACTTTCTCGCTTATAAAATATTGAGGAAATGAATAATCTTCCCGATAATTGTAGTTTAAGTCCATTATAGTCACTCAACTATTATTATTTTAATTCACTAAATGATATACAAGAAGCTTATTTCAGTTGTATTGTGGAGAATTATAGCAATATTAGCCGTAGCAACGTCACATGTAATATTCCTGTAAGGAGAAGTTGCCTAAAACTTGACACCGCCTTATTTAGCACAAATCCAATTCATTAGTAGTTTTTCGGAAAAATCGTTCATTTCAAGATTGTTTAGAGTAAAAAAAATAACGGTTACGTGGTAATGATATATAAAGGAGCTGCTAGGCTACAATTAATATATGTACTTCAATCGTTTATGATTTAGCAGTCTCAAAAAATGTCTTCGACCGTTCTAAAAAGACAAGAACAGGCACATATTGTCGTAGAGAGAGAAGATTTCATTAATGAGCGTTTTGAGAATCGTACGAATCGCTCGATAACTGAACTAGAAAGGTATCTGTTGCCTAACCAGTCCAACTTGAGTTTAAGAAACGCAAACCAGCTAGAAGGATATGAACAGACTATCCCCGTTCAGAATTTAATGAGTATATCAAATCCTCCTAAAAACAAATGGAGAATATTTGCATGTATAGCTTTATTCTTTGGATGCGGATTCAGCGATGCAGCTCCAGGTGCTTTATTGCCTACAATGGAGAAATACTATGGGATTAGCTATTCGGTTGCGTCGTTAATTTGGGTGGCCAATGCAGCTGGCTTCATTCTTATAGCATGCTTCTCACACAAGCTTCAACCGTGGTTTGGAAAAAGGAATTCGCTAGTGTTGGGCTGTGTTATTTCATGTATCATGTATGCTGTTATTTCAAGTGGAAGAGATCAACCAGCTATTGCGGTCAAATATCCTGCAATAGTAGTTTCTTTCTTCTTTGGAGGAGCTGGATTCGGAATTTTGATTTCTCAATGCAATGTTTTCATTTCAAGACTAGAAAATTCATCACTTTACCTTTCATATTTGCATGGTGCTTATGGAATAGGTGCCACCATCTCTCCCATAGTCGCTACAACTATGGTTCGTGAAGGAATTCCTTGGCATTATGTTTATATGATTCTACTAGGAATTATGGGCATAAACTGCATTAATATCTACTTTGCATTCAGGGGGGCAGATATGGACCTCCTGCCTTGGGAAGAAAATTCATCTGATATCGAATCCGAAAGAAATACATCACACCCAAGTATAGTAGGCGGAGATGTTGGTGAGATTGAAATGCAAAATTTTACTCACAACCAATTATCACAGGAGGGAAGTTCCCTGAGCAATATGATTCTAGCACTCAAGAACCCAGTGACTTGGTTACTTTCATTGTTCTGCTTCTTCTACCAAGGCTCGGAGGTGTCTATGGCAGGTTGGATCGTTTCGTTTTTACTTGATTACAGGCATGGAAATCCAAAGTTGGTCGGTTATGCGGCTTCAGGGTTTTGGGGAGGCTTAACAATTGGGAGACTTCTTCTCACAAGACCCCTTCATATTTATTTGGGAATGCGAAGAGGAGTGCTTTTGGTTTCCATAGGCTCCATTATATTGATTGCTATAGTGTGGTCGGTACCTAATGTGATTGCGGAAGCTATTATTGTATCTATTGCAGGTATATTGATTGGACCTAACTATCCACTTCTCATTGCCTACGGTGCCAACGACGGTGTCATTCCACGAAAAATCCAGGTTGTTTCAGTAACTATAATGTCAGCCTTTGGAAATTCTGGAGGAGCTCTTTTTCCGTTCATTGTTGGTTTGCTTCTGCAGAAGGTAGGCACCTTCGTAGTTTTGCCAGTGTTCCTCGTTTTATATAGCCTGATGTTGGTTTGCTGGATCAGCCTACCCGATGTCGAGCATAGGAAAAATGGGTCTTTGAACAAAAGTCTGATTTGGAGTAGGATCTGGTGACTGGTGATAAATCCATCCTTTGGCTGGTAGTGCTGTTTCATTCAAAACAGAGCTAAAATAGTCATACACTCCTGTCTTAAGCCCTTTTTGCAATCCGGGTTTCTTTCCTCATTGGGAAATAGCTACTCGCTTAGACAATTTCTGGGGAAGTGAACAAACTTCCCGATAATTCTTGATTTATGATGAGTTGAAATAGAATTAGTAATATGAATTTATATAGTAATAGACGTGATATTTATGTATTATATAATATATAACATATATTATTATGCGTGTATATGTCTAAGTAATTAATATTTGTATATGTATATGTATAAGTATATGTGTATACATTTGTATATTCATAATCAGTTACATATATCGCATTGATTTTCAATAGTCAATTCTTATCGCAAATTAGTTTACTTTTGCTTTAGGCTTAAGTTTGCAATGGTTTCCATTAACTTGAAAAGACAAGAGCAAGCACATATTGTCGTGGAAAGAGATGGCAGCAGCTTGGGCAATGTAGGAATTCCTGAATTTGGAACGAGCTTTCACCGTTCGGTATCGGTTGAAGGTGTAGACGATTGGCCCAACGAATCCAACTTGACTTCCAGAAATACCAATCAAGTGGAGGAGATTGATGATGGAACACAGCCCCAGAACTTGATGAGTGCATCAAACCCTCCTAGAAACAAATGGAGAATAGTCACCTGTGTAGCTTTGAACTTCACTTGCGGATTCAGCGATGCTGCCCCTGGTGCTTTGTTACCACACATTGAACAGTACTACGATATCGGATATTCAGTTGCCTCCTTGATTTGGATTAGCAGTGCTGTTGGTTTCATTTTTACTGCGTGCCTTTCCCATAAGATTGAACCTTGGTTCGGGAAGCGATATGCCCTCATCTTAGGATGTATTATGGCCATTGTAATGTATGCTATTATTGCAAGTGGTACCAAGTATCCTGCTGTTGCTATATCATTCTTCTTTGGAGGAGCTGGCTTTGCCATTGAAGTCGCTCAGGTAAACGTATTCATTTCCAGACTAGATAAGGTATCGACCTACCTTTCGTACTTACATGGTGGTTATGGAATTGGTGCCACTATCTCGCCATTAATCGCTACAGGTATGGTCGGAGCAGGTATACCATGGCACTACTTCTATTTGGTCCTACTCGGTATTATGATCTTGAACTGCTTCAGTATATATTTTTCATTCGAAGGGGCAGACGTGGATTTACTTCCTTGGGAGGAAGAAAACTTGGACTCAGAAGGCCGTTCAAACTCCTATTCGGGTTCCAGAACTAGTATTAATAATGGGGATGAGTTTGAGATGGAAGAACTCAACAGAAATCAAAGTAGAGAATTACAGCAGAAGATCAATTCCCTGACAAGTAATATGATCTTGGCACTCAAGACACCAGTTACATGGCTAATTGCATTCTTCTGCTTATTCTATCAGGGAGCCGAGGTTTCAATGGCCGGTTGGATTGTCTCTTTCTTTCTTGACTACAGAAATGGAAATCCGAAGACCGTTGGTTACGCAGCTTCTGGTTTCTGGGGTGGATTGACTATTGGAAGACTTGCCTTGACAAGGCCGTTGCATAAGTGGTTGGGATCGCGTAGAGGGGTGCTTATCGTTTCAGTACTTTCGATTGTTCTAATAGGCTTGGTGTGGGCTATTCCGAATGTGATTGCTGAAGCTGTTATTGTAGCATTAGCAGGTATAATGATTGGCCCCAATTATCCATTGCTCATTGCATATAGTGCACATGACGGATTACTTCCACGTAAGATCCAAGTTGTTTCGCTTACAATAATGAGTGCATTTGGATCATCTGGAGGTGCCATCTTTCCGTTCATTGTTGGTTTGCTTTCGCAGAAGGTAGGCACATTTGTTGTTTTACCAGTTTTCATTGTATTGTATTCGGCGATGGTGGTTCTTTGGATTCTTCTTCCTAATGTGGAAAGAAGAAAGAAACAGCCGTCAAAGGAGTTCACGCTTTGGGAAAGATTGTGGTAAGGAAGTGGGAGGAATTCAAGTGGAGGTAATGATTTTTCACGTAAGTGGAGGTTTGGGGTTTTAACGATGACCGGCAAAGTATGTTACATAGGCTACATTTGAAGACAAAACAGACATTTTATACATTTATACATCTATAGAGAGGATGAATACATACAGTCATATTTTGGGAATGTAATCATATATCATAATGATACGCGTTAGAAGCATACTACCTTGATAGCTTATCAGCTCTCTCGCAGTCTCTACATTACACTTTAGAAAGAGCCAGCTACCCACACTCACTATTTTAGTCACACTTATACGATATTTCAACAATAACCTAAACTTTACTTTCTGCGTCCACTTGCATCCACTTACCTATCATTACCTCTTCTTAACTCCTCTCTTCATCTACCCTAAACCTACCTCTTTCCCACTCCTCCCCACATTTGGCTGCAATTTCCCGACTTTCCCTCTCAAAGGGCTCTCCCAATTAGGAAGGTTCTAGAAATTCGCACCAGATCATTTTCCATTTAAGAGAGCGCAGTGACTAACAGAGTCTTTATTAGCAGTATATGATAGTGGTTCTTTCTGTAGATAGGATTGTTTCAGTGGGTTGACACACGGCGCTTAGTTCAATTGGTAGGTAATTGCGCTATAGAGAACATTGGGATTCCAGCAAAATTGAAATTTCAGGTTGAAAATCGTAGTTTTCACCTTTCATCTCTAGTAATACTTACAATGGCCATTGAGAAGCACATTAAAGACGGCGACAACGCCGTAAAGGAGAAAGACTACCTTGGTGCCATCAGCAAGTACTCAGCAGCAATCAAGGAGGATGCCAAGGCGTTCCTGCCTTATTTGAAAAGAGCTAACGCTTACCAGAAGTTGAAAAATTACGATGAAGCCAAGAAAGACATCTCTACTGCTTATGGCATTGCCGAAGAAAGAGGCAAAAGACAAGATATCGGAGTATGCTACTTTAGATTGGGACTCGTGTACTACAGTGAAAAAAGACTTAAGTTGGCATTGAGCCACTTTGAAAAGGCTATCAAGTTTGACTGTACGGAGTCAACCACTCAGATGTGGAAGACGAAGGCTGAATATGATCTTAAACACCACCCTGAATGGGATATCGATGAAGACGACGAGGATGATGATATGTTGGAGGGACTCAAAGAAAAAGAACCTGTGTCGTCGGATGCTAAGAAAGA
Source organism: Scheffersomyces lignosus (assembly GCA_001599395.1). Lineage (NCBI taxonomy): Eukaryota > Fungi > Ascomycota > Pichiomycetes > Serinales > Debaryomycetaceae > Scheffersomyces > Scheffersomyces lignosus. The sequence goes on along the minus strand of BCGS01000004.1, from coordinate 1,246,113 downwards.
AGGAACTAAAGAAACGCCAAAAATCGAAGAAATTAAAGAAGATTCTGCTTCTAACCAGAAGTCTACCAATATTGATGTAATAAACCAACAAGCTCCATTGAAAATTAAAATCAGAGATGACTGGTATCAGGGCCACGATGACGTGACTATTACCATATACGCAAAGAATGTCAAAGAAGACAAGTTACAGATCAACTTCAACCCAAGATCTGTTTCGGTCGCATTCCCAAGCTCAGCTAGTTCTGAGTACAGTTACAATTTGGACCCATTGTATGCTGAAATAGATGTGGAGAAGTCTCGCTACAAGGTGTATGGGACCAAGATAGAAATTACATTGATCAAGAAGGTGGCCAAGAAATGGAACTCGTTGGAAGCTACGGGTGAGGATGACGATGTAGTTGTTGCATCAAGTACCGACGACAACGTGAAGAATGAAGCGTTATCTTATCCCTCATCGTCAAAGAAGGCTGTCAATTGGGCCAATTTCAAGATCAACGAGGACGAGGAGGAAGAGAAGACTGGAGAAAACGAGTTCTTTGCCAAATTGTACAAGGATGTCGACGACGACACCAAGAGAGCCATGATGAAGTCGTATGTCCAGTCGAACGGAACTATTTTGACGACGAATTGGGACGAGGCGAAGAGCAAGGACTTTGAGACGAGTCCGCCCGATGGAATGCAGGCCAAGAAGTGGACGTAGTTGGGAGAGCTCTCATGGTTCTATTGGCTGGGTCATGTGAGCAGAAGGTTTCTCTCTCTTGATATGTTTAAATAGGTATTTGCTTATAAAGAAGATGCTGATTTGATGAAATACGACTTAATTTGCAAGACTATAGGGGAGTGGATGCCAGCTGAAGTGACAGCTTGAGTCCGTATGCCTACCTGAATGTAAATGGAACTGTCAGAATCACCACGACAATCACCATGGCCATCACAAGCGCCTTTTCCATCCACTAATGGTATTACCATACACTATAATCAATATAACGAAGTTCAATAGTTGATATAAGAAGGTTTAATAACTAATAGAAAAAGCTAAAGCAATCGTGGTATATACATAAATGAACGTAGATGCTATCAGATGTTATACGGCGCTACCAATACTAGAAGTCTCCCGCGCTACCACTTCCGATCTTTTTTCGGCACAAGCCGACTTTTCTCGCTGGTGCTGCGATAACGGCGGTTAGTGAGGGCCACAGCGACATTGTGTGGGTGGAAGACCCGCGGCGTAGTGGAGTAGGATGAGAGTAGAGAGTCGAGGGTAGTGCTAGTACTTGGTAGTTGTTAGTACGTAGTAGGATGAAAGTAGGGAGTAGAGAGTAAGGAGTAGAGAGTAGGGAGTAGTAGGATGAGAGTAGAGAGTCGAGGGTAGTGCTAGTACTTAGTGGTAGTCAGTGACGTAGTAGTAGGTAGCAGGGAGTAGGGAGTACATAGTAGAGAGTAGTAGGATGAGAGTAGAGAGTAGAGAGTAGAGAGTAGAGAGTAGAGAGTAGAGAGTAGAGAGTACATAGTACTACGATAAGAGAGTGCGAGGTATGAGCGTAGCTGAGTGAGGTGAGACTATCGAAGAGGAAGAGGAAGAGGAAGAGGAAGAGGAAGGAACAGGAGTTGGCTTCCCATGGAAGTGAACTATCCAGTTCTTGTAGTACACTCTGCGATAGTATTATTGCTTGACATGATACAATTATTCATTCCACTCCAACTCTCCACCACCACTCCCACCACCACCACCACTCCATTGCTAATCTCTCCACATTTGGTAGCTCCTGCATACCTCTCTCATGCTGACAATGTCTTACAGTCATAGGCTGGAGGGTAAGAGAAGGAGGAAGGTTTGCTGGTGAGTGGTTGTATCTGAGAAGACACCGTCGTTGTCATTGTCGTTGTCATTGTCGTTGTCGTTAGTGCGTTGCCGTTGTCGTCGCTGGTTCATTAGTCATCGATTCAAAGTTAGTGCTGAAAAACCAGGTTCATTGCTAGTCTGTACCCTACACTCTACACTGTGCTTACTTTGCTCACTGCCACTGTTCCTCTTCGTCCCTACATGTCCATCTTGACCAGTTGGAACGGAATCAGATCGAGTCTAACCCTACCAATTCGCAAGTACATCGCTTCTACCGTGCCCACGCTCCGTACCATGCACATCGAAGCTATCCCCATGAGATGGGGTTCTGGTGATAACTACGCCTACTTGGTGATAGACACCCCCACCAAACACGCCTGGTTGATCGACCCAGCAGAGCCGGACGAGGTGTTGGCCTACTTCAAGTCCAAGAAACCCCACTTCGAGCTCAAGGCCATTGTGAATACTCACCACCATTATGACCATGCTGGTGGAAACAAAGAGTTCCACTTGCAATACCCCGACTTGCCAGTGATTGCCGGCAAGGACTCGCCGGTGGTGTCGTATACGCCTTCACACCAGGAAGTCATTGACTTGGGTGACAATTTATCGATCACGGCGTTGCACACACCTTGCCACACACAAGACTCCATTTGCTACTTTGTAGAAGACTCGAAGTCCAAGGAGAGAGCTGTTTTTACCGGTGATACGCTCTTCACATCGGGTTGTGGACGTTTCTTCGAAGGAACAGGTGCCGAGATGGATAAGGCGTTGAATAAGATATTGGGCAAGTTGCCCAAGGATACCAAGGTTTATCCAGGTCACGAATACACCAAGTCCAACGTCAAGTTCTCGAGAACGATCTTGGACAACTCTGCTATAAAGAGCTTGGAAAAGTATACCAATGAAAACGAGTTCACAACTGGAAAATTCACCATCGGCGATGAGTTGGAGTTTAATCCGTTCATGAGACTTGGCGATCCAATTGTCCAGAAGAAAACTGGATTCAGCAGTGCTTCAGAGGTGATGACGAAGTTGAGAGAGCTTAAGAACAACCTGTAGGTGAAGTAGATAGAGAATGAAAAGAGGAGGAGACTGGAAACGCGAGGAATAAACTAGACCTAGTGAGAGAGACACGGTTAAGGGCCAAGTTTGCAAATCTAATCTGTATGAACCGATTGTATATTTAGAAATAATCAGAATAAATAATTCTAGTACAATATGCTGTAGCTAGGTGAATCCGTGAATAGGATTCAAGGGGTGAATAGGAATTGAATTTGTTTATGGCACTGGATATTGCCAGTAGATGTATATAGTGATCTAATGTTGGTTGTTTCGTTGTGTATTGGGTAGGATATTTGGATATGCTTTTACATGGTTTCATTTCAAAGGTACGTGGCTTCTGGCTTCTAGCTTTTAGCTCAGCTCCTGTCTTCTGGCTCTAGCATCTCGCCTCAATACTGTCATATTCTGACAAAGTCTGGCTTGCAGTCATCATCCACCCACAACTCGGGCTGCCACAACTCTATGAACTCCAAATCAAATTCGGACTTTCCCATTGCGAACTTCTCGTACTCTTCAAAGATGCCACTCATGCACCAACCTTGAAGCAACTTTCTTATAAGCCCAACCAATAGACCCGTTCTATGCTTGCCCTTGTTGGAGTGTATCAACATGGGGAAATTGTCCTTGTTTAGTATCAATTGAAGGGCGATAGCCAACGCCTCTTGTGCTTGCTGGTGTTCATCAGGTCTATTAAACGGCTCCTGGGAAGATTCCATGCGGAGATTATGAAATGTGATATCCGTCGTGGTTATCCATTCCTGGTATTGTGCCATTATCTCTGCTGTTCCATGTTTATCCTTCTTTTTCTCGGCTTTCTCGGACTTGTCCTTATCCTTCTTGTCTTTCTTGTCCTTCTTTTTCTTCGTTGACTCGTGGCCCAAGTCTCCGAGATATATGATTGTTTTGAGTCCCAATTGCTTGAGATACGGATAGTTTATTGGCATTGGAAACCCTGACCTGTAGATCTTGTCTTCTACTAGAGAGAAGTTAAGTGGCGGGACGTACTGTGGTCTTGGGTAGAATCTTGATATTGTTTCTGTTCTCAGTTGAATCAGAACTTTTAGATTTTCATCTTCTTTGTTATTATCACTAACAGGCAGATCTGCATTCTTGTCATCATGGTTTTTCGAATTCTGGTGTTCCAATTCGTCTTTATTACTTGGAACCTGTGCAATACCATTAGATCGTATCAACGACTCTTTTGATGAAGCCATTCCATTGGAAACGGGTCCATTTATGTGATTTTCCGTGTTTTCCGAAGATAGAATAGTGCCGTTGATGGCCTTCGTGCTGTAGATATCGTTCATGTATGCTGTGTCGTAGTTCTTGTGCATTTTGTTGGAATCTGAATGGACTTTGGACGACGATACGGACATGTTGGGGTTGTTGAAACGGATGCAAATACAAGCTTTCCGGCGGGTTCCAATTGGCAGAAGTTGTAGCGGCTGCAATTGAGGTTCCGAAACACCAGAAATATCACTCTTTTCGCTACTTCTTGTCGTAGTTATCGCTGCAGACTAACCGTGGTTACTGTGGAATAGTCGTTCTACAGTTATGATCGATAGAACAGAGCCGAATTTCACCGGTATACGTAGCACCAAACGCGGGGGTTTTCGAGAGCTTTGGGGTGTTGGACGTCCTGGGAACGGTTCTGCTTTTCAACGGGCTGTTGTCTCCAACTTTGGGCGTGTCAAACCATCCATTTGTTGTACATCTCCACTGGTTTCCTTAACTGTGACAGTCAGAGAAAGCGAATTCTCCTAGGGGTGTGTGCAGGCGTTGTGTATGGTAGCGCCGTAGGTAGTGGTAGCGTAGTTGCAAGTATGTATATATATAGTAAGTATGTATATCCATTTAATTGGTAGGTACGACTACGTGTAAATAGTATGAAAATAGTATGTTTTCTCTTTTTCACCCAGTTCAACCCCCACCATCAAACTTTCCTAGCCTGAACTGGTTAAATCACCATTGAAATCAAATCAACTTACACGTCACATGACCCAGATACCAAATACGACATTCTACTACCAGATTCAACGACATTTGTTTCTTTCACTCTCACGATTTTTTGCAGTTTCTCGCCACCACCAACCACCGCCAGGAGACGCCCGAACCAACCTCGGTAAAGTGTCCTTCGTTCCAAATAAAGTGCCATTACCACCACACCACCCACCCTAGTACCCCATCCAAATCCTATCCTCTTCCCCTCCAAAGAAAACAATTCCAATGGCTGTAGCTATCAGCACAACCAACTGCACGACATTAAACCTCCCACCTGCACTCCCAACACCCAAAACACTTTTCGCACCACCTTTTCTACAGTACTGCGGTACGGGTCTTCTCCCAACCTGCAATAAAATTTTGAGGCAAACACAAAAAAAGAATTGAAGATTTTTCAGATAGCTCTTTTAGCCCAAGAAAGCTGTAGATTCAACCTTTACGTCGTCTCCATAGCATAGATAATCCGCTTACCACCGTGGAAGGAACCAGGTCAAGCTTTTTCCCCGTTAGAATTTATTTTTTTGGTCGTTTTTTGGTGATTTTTCACTGTAGTTCTCATCGTTGAAGACCGTCTTTTGTAGTCTCCATCGACTAGTCTTTGTCTAGTTCACCCCCAGCAAATCACATACAAACCACACGATGTCGTGGTTATTCGGCGGTAAGTCGTCCACACCAGAGGTCTCAGAGGCCCAGAAGCAAGCCGATTTGAAGAAATCGCTCGGGTTCGATCCTTCTCAGGTAGCCGATGTGTCGTCCATCTTGAACACCCCAGGAGTGTTGGATTCGTCTAGATTGCATCCTTTGGCTGGATTGGATAAAGGCATTGAATACTTGGACTTGGAAGAAGAGCAGTTGAACACCGTAGAAGGCGCACAGGGTTTAATTCCCTCCAGAAGTTGGACCGACGACTTATGTTACGGAACTGGTGCTGTCTACTTGTTGGGCTTGGGTATCGGAGGAGCTTATGGTATACAAGAGGGTTTTAAGAACTTCCCTCCTAACTCGCCCCCAAAGTTGAAGTTGAACACAGTATTGAACCACATCACCAAAAGAGGTCCATACTTAGGAAATTCTGCCGGTGTTTTGGCTTTAACTTACAACTTAATCGACTCCTCGTTGGATGCTTTCAGAGGTAAGCACGACGATCTCAACACTGTAGCTGCTGGAGCTTTGGCCGGTGCTCTTTTCAGGAGCAGTGCTGGTCTCAAGCCAATGGCTTACTCTACTGCTTTGATGGCCGGTGCTGCCAGTGCTTGGTGTGGAATTAAGCGTTTGTTGCAGTAAGTGCTGAAATAGCAAGCAAGGCTTGGAACAGCGCTCAGTAACAGAAGCAAAGTCGATATGTTACTATTAAAAGTAGTTGATGTCGTCATAAAGACTATCATCATCACTACGAGACTCATTAATGATCATTCGTCGAAGTAAACTAAATAACCATAACGTCATTCTCATGACGCCTTCATTTTCCACTTTCCAGTGCCCATTATCATTCACAACTAAAGCTGTTAATTATAGATAACACCAACAGAACTCAGCCATTACCCAACGAGTCCAACATAACCCCTTGTTATTATTGAGTAGTTCTTGCCTATCCGGCGAGAATTTGTATATAGTGCTAATGCTAATTAGTTCGCCAATATAGGTATAATTTATCTGAAACAATAGAAGCAAGCATGGGTTCAAAAGAGTTGTGGTGTAATTATCGGAGTTTTATTAGGCTAAAGGTTCATGCTTCTCGTAGTATTGTAATTTGGGTGGTGAAAGTAATTTTCAATCACTATTTGATTGTACATGTCTCATAGCATAAAGTTTTTATATCTCTATATTAGTCTCCAATTGGTTATATATACATCCATATACATATATATAAGTCTATTAAACTGCCACACTCAGAACCGAGGTCTTTTCGTTACTTTCGTTAAACCGGCTCTTCTTGCTCTTTGAATCGTCTGAATACGAGCCGTTGGTGTCAGGGTTTCTTCTCTTCTCCTTCTCATTGTCATTGTCATTGAGCTTTTTGGACGTTAATTGTTCCATTACACCCTTTCTATTCTCCATATGTTTCATGAACTCTTCTGGTGTGAAACACCGTTGCTTTTGCAAGTCCTTGTTAAGGATTTTGTGGATGTGCTTGTCTGCTTTATCCTCAGAGATCTCTTTGATGATTACTTCCATTTCTTCGAATGTTCTCAGTTGTGCGATTCTACGATAGTACGGCGACTTTCCAGGAACCATATTGAGCATCATGAACTTGGCCCCAGCGTAGATATCGCTGAATTCCTTGGCTATGCTGTAGAACTCTTCTACGGCTTTATCCTGAGTCCATGGTTCTTCTGAGAAAATGGTTGGGTTTGCTTCGGCGGATTCAGCCAACATTCCTCCGATTTGATCGTTGTTAAACAACTTTTGTAAGTGCTCCAAGTCACCACGAGACTGTAAGTTCCCGTTAATGATAACACTGACCCCCTTCAGTTGAATTAGGGGTATAATTTCGGCCAAGTAGTGCCAGATCGGCTCTTGCCTGTTTCTCATTCCTCTTTGACGGCAATGAATGGTCAAATTAGCTATTCCAGTGCTACAGATTTTGTCCACAAGATCTCGAGTTTCGTCCAAGTTGTTCAATAGACGTATCTTACAACTAATAGGTTTTTTGTGTGGCTTCCCTACCTTTTCTACCAAGTTAGTTAAGATGCAGCATAACAAGTCTGGAGTTGAAAGAAGAGCAGCTCCCATACCCGAATGGGTTGAGAACGGCTTCGGACAGCCGCAATTGAGATCTATGCCATCAACATCCGCAATAACCTTTAGAGCAGCTTCTACGGCCAATTCTGGATCAGCAGACCCTATTTGACAGATCAACTTACCGCTTTCTTCCTTAGGATACGTTCTAAATGCTACTTTGGGCCCGTGCGGTTCTTGTGTTACGAAGTCGATGGTGTTGATTTCGTTGTTTACCACTCTCGTGACTTGGAGGAGCTTCTTGTCTACAAGTTCTGGCGACCAAACCAAGTCGGCGCCGTGTCTAAGAGCCATAATTCTGTTGGGCAATTCACCACTTCTAACCATTGGAGCTAGGCATAGCTTGCCTATATAGTTCACCATATTCGCTCTAAGTATGCTCATACGGCGAATTTTTTCTAACCAGTACCTGTGGGACGTATCACAGGGGACTACCGGGGTAGTTATAATTACAAGACAGCAGTAATAATGGTGTTGAAGATCAACTTCAAGAAGAAGAATAGAACCATAGAAGTGAAAAATACTTAACTATGTAGAAAATTTGGAAGAGGTGTACATATAGTATATACAGGATACAATTATAGTGTGGTAGCGCTGTGTATTGATTAGAAATTTGGGGAATGGATGCTAAATATAGTTGTACGGGAGGTTGGAGAGAGGTGGTTTGGGGGTGGTGACGCTCAGAAGCTATGTAGAGATCTCCAACGAGAAAGTGGGCTTATGAGATGGAATAATTTTGGATTCTAATACCATTAGTATACTGGTGCTCTTTGTATGTATTCGTTGTCACTACAATTTTTAGAACTATGTTAATTGATAAGGATGTTACTAGGTAAGGAATTTACAGTTAAATTGTTATGGCAAGAGAGTAAGTTTGTGACTCATATATTTTACAAATTTATTGAAGTGACAACGAAGAGGTCGAGTTCCCTACTACTATCGACAAGTTCACAAACTAATGACCTTAAATTATTTAACTCCTTAGGGTTTATCACAATCCATGGTTTCTTTGAATCACCTGAAGTGTCCTCAAAAATTATAAATTAACTCTAAATTAAACAGGCCGTCAGACAGTTTCTATTGTTCGGAAATATCTAATGTTAAACCCGAGATTCACCTACACCGGGAATTAATTCAATTGAATGAAATGTGTAAATTCACTCATTTACGAGATGTATTAAACTTACTACCTTCGAAAATACCACAACCAGATATCTGTATTTTACAAGAAGACATCTGATAAATCAAGAAAGCTTCTTTCCCCGAGCACCATCACTGTCGCCTCCAGCTAATCAACTGATCCGGATAAATATTATCACATTTATCATGACATTACCATATGTCGGATGCTACTGGTGCAAAAAATGTGCAACAGAAGTACCCCACCCCAATAATTACAATTATTATATACATGATTTCAGATCCGATACTACCACCCGACAGATCTAGCTTACCTAAGGGTACTTTGCTACAAATATGCTACCTGTATCTCCGAGGTCGCTCAATTCTTCTCAGAGAAGAGCATTGTAGACTAAGCGTGACTTTACCAGTAGCTTTGGTGCAGTAATTTTTCGCTGTTGACACATTAACGGTCATGTGTAGTTCTTTCTTTTTGGGTTGAGAATTTACATGTCTGAATGGACCTTGACAAGACTCAATTTTGCCGTTGCCATTGCCCTCCAATGGCTCCTGATAGTTGAACAATGCGGCCGCTTCTAACCATAGAGCCCATCGAGTCTGGAAGCTCTTGCTAAAAAAATTTAGTTAGTATACTAATAACAGCTAGATGCAGACATTTAATATTAGGGTAGTGCGACTGTATGTAGCCCACTTTTTGCGACATTTTATGTACTGCGAGTCGGCAGGCAGCAGCAATGCCGTATCGCTAATATCTCGTTTTATGTCAGAATCCGCTCATCGGAAACAAGCCATTGGTGTCGCAGTCAATTGTAAGCAGCATCATTTGGGGTAGGACAATCTTTATGCGCGGATTAGTGATACAGTACTGATAACAATTAATGTCTTGATGATGACAACATTAGCCAATGGGCCAAGGTATGAAGTAAGCTTGGGTTTGAAGACGATCAGACAACACCAAGTACGTGTCTTTTCAATATTATACAAGAAAATAAACGCAAGTGGTTTGCAATCTGGCACCCAAAGTCCGAACCATTACCGATTGAGTCATATATTAGGAAAAGCAACTTCTTCAATGTCGTTCAATACTGTGGATTTCTTGGGTTGGGGTCCTCTATTGTGACCAGATAAGGACAAAACTGTCGTGATCCAGAAAATAATGAATAAACTTCCATATGATGGGGTAACAGATAATATAATATCGTAGAGCGAATGATGAAATTTACATGGTTCGATGGATAGACGTTAGCTGAGAATGGTTTGTTAGGGTCGCGATACCAGTCCACTTACTAGTTGCCAGAGAAATGGGCGAAAGGCTATCGTTACCAGGTGATTTTCTATAAAACTGGACTATAAAATAAACTGAGATGAAACGGAATATACCAAAGGGCTTCAGTTTCAACGCCAAATAAGGTTTTCGCAAGGCTAAGAAATGGAGGTGAAAGCGAATAGAAACTATAAGCAGGAAACAAATATAGAATCTAAACTCTACGACCGAGTTTGAATGTAGGTAGTAAGGCAAAGTCCGGGGCCTCACAGAATTGATAATCCAAACAAGGAAGCTCCAAATTTTAATAACAACTTACGAAAACTCTGGACTTGGAAACAATAACGCATTAAAAAGATCGCTGTAGTGACTTCTCTGGAATTAGTGGAACCACATCCAAGACTAGCCCTGATCACTTTAGGTAAACCAGCAGTTGTGCCAGAAACTCAGTAAATTTGGGCACGCAGGAGGTCATTTCTCGCTAAAATTGGCGTTGTTACATTTCGAGCGCGACATTTTTGGCTGCATTTGGAGTTCTGTCGTGCGTTTCTCTGCTAAATTTCTGTTTTCTGTGAGTCTTGTGTCTGTCGGAAAACAGTGACGGGACAGCATTTACTACGAGCTCTCGTGAGGCATCACTTAACCCACTAATATTATAATGCACAGACCCCGATTTTCTGTCTGCTCCAAATTACCCAATGCACATCACACAAGAAATGGCAATCGTTATTTCCGATGGCTACCTATCGTCATCCACCTCAGTCATACTCGTCTTACTCGCTTTCTCGACTGTCATCAATGCCACCACCATCATCCACCGTCATGTGCACCTCAATCTCGCGTGCACGCGGAATCTGAAATTAGTGGATATTCTGCTTCTTATTATTTTTATTATTATTATTATTATTGTTGTGTCTTGTAATTTCTTATTTCTGTTGTTTTTCTCTTCATGCGGATAAGCCAATGTCTGCGGTTGCGATAAGAGTGTGAGACTGACTGTCAGACTACGACACTGTGGGGGACAGATCTACCATTACGCAGGAGACACCAGTTGGGCACCTGTTTCTCCGGCTCAAATCGAGTCTCAACCTCAATCGCAGCTCTGTCCCACCCGACCCTCGTTCCCAACCCCTCTGCCGTCACCCACCGGCCAATTCCGTCCGACAACACCACTTCTCTCGTCCCTCTGTTGCCTCTCCATCTGCTTGCCAGAACTTCCTCAGAAAAAAACTGTCACCGTCTTCCTGCAGACTCTGCGACCTCTCCTGCAGACACCCTATCCTAAAATTTTTTTATCAAATTGCTTTTTTTATTACTGGAAAGGGTGCAAAACATTTCTTTTTTTTGTCTGTTTCTGTTTTTCTTTTTCTAAAAATTTTTTTTATCACATATAGCCAGATACCCTGAAAGTATATAAAGAAAACGATATCTGGAAGTTGATTTGTAAGGCCATATCACCAGCCTGTAGCACCGTAACAACGCGAGAACCAATTGGACTCGAAAAAGCTCATAAAAACACCCTTTTGCAACATAAATACCACCGTAAGTGTAACATACCATAGACCGCCCTCCCATAACAACCCAATTGTATTTCAAACCCATGTCGTTGTTATACCACCCGTTATCGAGAACGATAACCCAGAGAGACCTCTCGGGTTGCTTGACCCCCAACAACCAGCCGGAAATCACAGCTGTTCCTGTCAATTCCTCCTACAGTAAGCCCAACTCTGATGACAAAGGGCTTTCCAGCTCCAGCACACCTACTACCACAAACACCATCTTGTCTCCTCCTTTATCACCCTACCAAAGAAACAATGTGACCATTCACCCTCCATTGGTTTCCGAGAAACTGTACATTACCACCAACTCGCCTTTCAAGATCGAAAACTACCAGGACTACAAGTTGACAGTGGATGCCTGGGCCGAATTGGGCCCCAGCTACAAGTCTCACCAATTGCACTTCCTTGACCAGTACAGTGTCATTTCCCTGGAAGAGCAGTTTCAGCAGAGAAGATTGGCCACCATGAGAAGAGCCAACGCTACCTTCAAGAGAAAACTCAACAACAATAGCGATCTTGACGCCGACTCGGATGCTAGCACTGCTAATAACAATACCGACAGAGTCAGAACAAGAAGAGTAGCCAAAACTTCTAACTACAACCGTGACTTTGAGTTCGAGTCGGGCTCCGAGGTCGACTCAGCAGTTCCTTCGACTCCTCCTCCAAAGAAGCAGAAGAAAATCAGAAGAGACAACACACAATCGCCATCTCTTGCCTTACAACAGCAGCAACTTATTGATGAGTCTATTCCAGATTACTCTCCAGACCCACAAGCTACTTTACCAGCCAGCAACATCAAGTGCTTGAGAATCGAGTGGAAGGGACAACCAATGGACTTGTCGCAAGACCCTAACATCCTCAAGTTACACCCATCCGAGGTTATACTCGCTTCTATCTTAAGATTGCCAGTTGCTGTCTTTCTTGACTCCAAGAGAAGATTGTTCTTCGAGAAGGTCCAAAGATTGAAGAGCGGCAAGCAATTCAGAAGAACCGATGCTCAAAAGGCCTGTAGAATCGACGTCAATAAGGCCTCGAGACTTTTTGCAGCCTTCGAGAAGGTTGGCTGGTTAGAAGACAAGCACTTCCAGAAGTTTGTATAAGCAAGAACATGCCATCCTAAACACTGAAACATCCACATTAACATTCACTAGTACCACCGGTACTACTGCATTACAACTAATTATTTAAATCATTTACATCACTGGGCACAAACGGACAACCACGGGGTTTTTACTTCTAACACTTTTATTTCGTGAAACTACTTTTTATCACCTTATTTTACTTTATGTTAATTGTTTTGACTTTATATTAGCGTGGATAGCACTGGATCCACCGAAGAGGGAAGAATTAGAATTATATATACATTGGAACACGGGGATTGTGATCATTATCATTATCAATACTATCAATATGGAAATCACATAGACTGGTTATAAAAAATCTTTAATAAAAAAGTCGGTATCAGAATCTGAACAAGATTATAGACAATAGAATATACCTCTGTATTTATTTGTATATATATATGAATTAAACTGTGAAATAGCGAGCTGTAGTTGTAGTACATTTAGTACATGGGACTGATAGACCTGATATACGGTATCTAAGAACGCTTCCTTAGGAATTCGATAATCTAATATGTATATTTGTGCCAACCAGACAACATGAAAAGAACGAATGGTCATAGTAATAATATAATATCATAGTAGCGATAGAAGAACCGAACAGAACACCGTCAGGTGTAACAATACAAGTAAGAATGTAAATGTGAACAAGGATATGAATATGAATATGAATGTGAACGTGAACGATATGAGGATTCACCAAAAGCTGACAACAGAGATAAAACGAATGTACACGATCTTCTGAAGCCGTTTTATGATTGTATCCTTTATACTTTCATACAAATTAGATGTGAGTCCACTTCTTTAAGAAGCGAACGACATGATGAACTGAAAAATTGGAAGTCAAAGGGACAAAAGCACCTTCCAATGGATTTTATATTGTTTTTGTTTGTTTTCTCTTTATCTTTCTTTGTTTCTTGTTTCTTAGTTTGTTTGTTTCTTTCTTTATCTTTCTATTCCTCGACAGCTTCCTTATCGTTGCCACGGTACATGTAGAACTGCAAGAAGATAAAACTGTCCTCGAAAATCGTACCCAAGGATCCAAGCAACCAACTCAAGTTGAGCAAAACGTACTTGGAGTCACTTCTGTAGAACAAGATCTGGCCAGCGTACGTGAAGTTACCCAAAGTGGAGAATAAGAAAAAGAGCAAACTCAATCCATGAACCGATTTACGACGGTAGTTCTGGATGATCTGCGGAATACGAGCTCCCAAGTAGAGGAAGGCCGATAAATAGCCCATGAACTGTGGTCCGAACCTGATTTCCTCCGATGGAGGTTCTGGTGAGTTGTCGCCCAGATCTTCACTGGAACCTCCGAGGAAGTAGCCCACGCTTCCACAAGCGATGACAAACAAAAGAGGCAACACGTATTTGATGAAAATGCTGTGGTACTCCGGTTCCAAGGCGATGTCAGTCAAAGTGGACGATCTTCTTCTGAGCAAGGAGCTTCTTTCGTGGTCACTGGAGCTGTGCTCATGCTCATGCTCATGACTACCACCGGAATGCTGGTGAGTCTGTTGTTCTTCGAGCGACGAAGCGTGGCTCTTGCGTTTTGGGTGTTTGTGGTGGTGCTTTGGGAAGATGTGGGTGTAGTAGAAGTACGAGAAGATCATCATGAAGTCGGCAATACAGAACCAAACCGCCAAGAACACCACCTCTGGAAGAAGTCCAGCCCAGACTGCTCCGATGAGGTTGAACACATCTCCCAAGAACCAGATCGAAATGAACCCGATGGCGATGCCCTCGGCCGACTTCAATCTCCACTGCTCTATCAATTGCGGCATGAGGAGAACAATCCAACACGCCAACGATGTCGAACCCATCACCCCAGACACCTGTCTTCTCCAAGCAAGGGGTTCATCCAAAGCAGCTACAGTCTGGAGAAAACTCATATTGGGTATACCGAGAACCATTGAAAATTGCACCGTTGTACACCTGGACTTTTGTAGTTTCTTTCTAGCCGATTTCTATCGTCTACGTCTTGCTACCAGCCTAGTTATATGGAGAAAGACACCGATGACTCTTGTCTTCTGGTGAAAGAACGATTGAAATTCGACTTTTCAACCATCGGAAAAAACCGATAGTCGCGCGGCCGATTGGGAAGCGAGTTCCGAGGTGGGGTGACGATAAGGTGGTGGTGGAGGGTATGGAGAGGTAGTGCTTAGGTAGGTGAAGGGTGGGTGAAGAAGGGGAATGGGTTGGCTGTTATTAAATGGGTTTCGTCATTGTTGTAGTATACTCTTTTGGTAAATTTTGTGGTTTAGATATGGGAAAGAATCAGTGTTTAATGGTTCGATGATGACTCCAGAGGAACGGAATACGACAGGCGCGGAATTGCAATTGCTGCAAAATGCAGAATGAGTAGCGGTGGTTTCGATTCAGTGGCCTGAGGTTTGGTGAGATGGTGACGTTGAGGTAAAAGGATACTCATAGGGCAATGGGGAGAGAGTGGAAGTAAGGGAAATTTGCTGTTTTGGCGGAACTTGGAAAACCACTCCAGTGGAAATTCCACCAATTGGTACGGCAGTGATAAACATGTCAATTGAGATACTGATAAGGTATCAGACGTGAAAACGGTTGAAAAATCAAATGTAACCATGATATCAAGATATCATTCTTCTTAATACCTTGACATCATGATACGATCCAGGGTGGGCTACTTCAATAATACTCACATATCAATCCATCGCCTTTGCCAGAAAGCTGAAAAATGGCCGCCATGGTCCTTCTTTCCTCAATGGGTCCTATCCAGAAACACAATCAAGTAGGAGAGATAACTTGAAACAACAGAAACATTCTGAAAATCGATGAATACAGCATATTGTGGTATTTCCCCAAAAAAAGTCATACTATTTCATTTAAAAACTTATACTACTTCCAGCGTGTATCCATCTTCGCTAGTATCTAAACCGCAGAATTGAAACATTACTTCCTGGATCTCCCCTACATTTCAACTTCTCTCCAATTCGTTATATTACACTACTGTTACACTATTATACATACAATACACTGCGATTTAATTATCTGACATCACTTCATCTTCATTGTCATTTTCGTCCCTATCGACGACCTCCTCTTCAACATCATTCACGATCTCTTTGTCATTTTCAGTTTTGCCACCGGCCTCGTTATTCACTCCATGGATCTCTCCATTCAAACTATGCGCAATAGCCTTCACCGTCTCAATGTCCGACATCGACACCTCGGGCAAGAATTTTGCATTCATGATCTCCGTGGCACTCTCTCCACTCTCGTCGTGTATCCTGAAAGAAGTGTCAGGACTATCCTCTTCTACCACAGCAGGCGTGTCACGATCCACATCCATAGCATCCTCGTTGTTGTTTACGAATCCAATTTTTTCTAGTAATTTAACTGATCTGCTGTCAATGTATCTGTCTCTCAAACTGGGCAAGAAATGTACTTGGCTTACGCTTGTAGATATGGTGACCTTCTCGGATAAATTACGCGTTTGCGAGATCAATTCATCGACCTGCTGCAATAAAAAGTAGAACGTCTCGTCAATTGGGGACAACGACTTCAATGCTTCACGAGCCTTGGCCGATAATTGAGGCTTGTTTTCCAGAACGCTTGTATTTTGGCTCAAGAACTGTAAGTTCTTTTTGAAGAGCCTTAAGATCTTGATCACCTTCCTCGCCTTGACTATTTGAAGCTTCAAGATCTTTCGTAATTGCAATTCCAATTTTATATGATTCACCAAAGTCTTGATTTTCTCGTCCAACTCCTCCTTTCGGATAGAGCTATTCGAACCGTACTCGATTCCTTCGTGGTGCTTCAATTTCACCCAGCCCTCTTCCACCAAATCATGTGGCAACACGAAGATATTTCTTAGCGTATACAATTCAAACTTATCGAAATTTCGATCCACTTGCATCTCCAAGAGAGTCTCCAACTTGGCTGTTCCCATCTCGATTTCTTCGCCCGAGATGTCTCTGAAGACACTGTTTTTGGTGTCTCTTCCCACGTTGTTTAACGCATTTTCACGGCATTCTTTGAGGAAAGTGTTCACTCCCCCAGTGCATTTGTACATGATCTCATTCACGGCATTGATCACTTCGTCCACTAGGGTGATTGGAGGAAAGCCAAAATGCTCCGTCAACAAGGCTGTCACTCTCGAGTCTATGTTTTCTTTTGTTGTAGTCATTGTGGTGAGTTATTGTGGCCAATGCTATTGGTAATATTCATCCAAACGCATATACTTAGATTACTTAAGAAGAATCACCAATTCACCAATTAACCATATATACAATATTCAGAACGCTTCCAATGGTAAAACTACAGCTTAGCGAGAATAACAACAACGGCAATTGCAAATTGTACCTAACAAAAAGAACTATTTGCACCGACTAGTAGAAACAATCACAACTTCTCTAGTCTCTATACAAAGAATAACTACTTGAATAAACATTAAACATTCAATCGTTAAATGTAACTAGCCGCTAACAACAACAGCCAAATCAAGATGTCGCGTGTCTTTTTTCAGTGGTTATAATTGCGACATGGAAAAGAGACATTTATTGTAAGCCATCTGATTTGTAGCACGTGATGTTATTTTGCAGTATAGCTGATAGTGTGATTGATTACATGTAGATGGCGGATTGTATTATCTTTGGTGAGATGTACTACTTATGGACTAGGGCGTTGGTTATAAACATCTGGATTCGGAATGAAAGGTAATTAGAGAAAAGCCAGAGATTTAGTCCATATGCTATCATGTTTCTAACAAAATATATGACGTAATTGATTATGTAACATGGGAATTACATCTACCACTACTACTACTACTAATACACTATGGCTGATGGAGAACAGCGAAACCCAACGGATATACAAACGTAGTACAACAGATGGATTTGCGAGCTTCTCGTCTCCAATCTCAAAACATAACATATACTCTTCTCGACCAAACTACGTATCGTCTTTATTACACTACCTGAAAGTAGATACCTATACTGTACCTATAAACAGATTATAGTAAGACGGTCGCACCCCTCTACTGTCTACTGTCTAATGTATATGTCTATTTCTATTTCTAATCTCAATTCTCAATTCTGAATGACTTTGTGAGTTGATGACGAGACTTCCTGCTTACCAGAAAGTCAATTTCAGGAACTTCCATATCGTATATATCGTCGATAGTTTTCTCTGGAATCGATATGTCCCCTGTTTCCTTCTCTTCATCATTTTTCCACCACGTCCCGAGTCACATGACCCAACATCACATGCCCACACCTCTCCCCAAATTCAAAACTTCTCTGAACCAATGAAAATATCAGGAAACGTTGATGGTAATCGTAGACACCATAGTTGCATCCTTACAACCACCAGAACATCCCACATCATGGCAGGAACGTTAAGACCAGATCCAGAATTCCAGAGATTCAACACCGCCAAGGAGAACCTCGGTAACTACTTCAGATTCAAGCCTAGATCGGCCATCTTCAATGTGGTTTTCATGGGATTGATTCCTTTGGGATTGACCCTTGCTGCCTACAACTACGAGGGCCAACTCAGCTTCAAGAGAAGATTCAGAGAAGCCAAAGTCTTGCACGGCGAGGAATATGTCCCAAGAGACAAGGACTTGTAAATTTAGACAGGATTTAACCAAGCATTTCCTTTGTAATATAGACCTCAATAAGAGCAAAGAAAAGAGTTTCATTAGAATCTCCTCTGCTCTACAGAAATCGATAAATTTCCAGTCAAATGTAGTCCTATAGGGTCCATTTACTAGGAAGAATATCAATTTCACAACTCCGCATGGAGTTCAATCGACAGAACTCCTCTTTTAGCTATTCATTAGTTATTTATTCACTTATTATAAATTTAGCATTAATAAAGCGTACACGGTACATAATATCTGTAGTAAAGGGATTGATCGAAGTAATATGGCATACACAACCATTCTAATGACAATAGCAACTGCTGTTACTACTTCTCGCCTAAATGATAAGCTCCCATCTCATCCTTCTACAAATAGTTATACCGAATGTTATAGATATTTTCCATCATATTAGAGTCCTTGAATGAATATAAACTGAACTATGACAAACGAAACAATGCTTTTAGCAAGGTTTTAATATCACAACTAAACAAATTGCTGTGTCGCCGTCGTGAGCGAATTTCTCTGAAATGCAATCCAAAGAAGTAATATAAAACATAGACGAAATGTAAATAATATATAAGGGTGTATAATTATGGAAAAGAATTAAATAGTTGAGACCTTGCAAAATTTTAACCTGAGCCTTTTAAAATCTTTGAATATGTTGAACCTGAAAAATGTATGACAATACCTGAAGCCAAACCGTGTCAAGTGCGGCAACTCAATCTATGCTGAGCTGATTATCGCCTCTTACCATTCATATCGAGTTGGAACTCCACCAAACCTGCTTTCATATTCTTCAAAACTTTTGGCGAGTCCTTGAGTGACAGACTAAAGCCGTCATACAGGTAATGCTGGTGCGATCCTAAACTCTTGAAGTTGACGGACGATTTAGTCTTCCTGAGTGGAGAAGACGTCGCAGTGTAAGCTGAGTTAGACACTGACTTATTAATAGAGTCTCCATTCTCGTATACGAAAGAAAAATGATTACCCAAAGCAAAAATCGGGATTCTCTGAGAGCACTCGCTGAAAGAGAGCAGTGTAGGCTTTGATTTCTTTGAAGGGGTATCCAAAATCAATGTGGACTGGGACTTGTTCATGCTAACCTTCGAATTGAATATGAAAGTAGACGATGTACTGTTACCGCTGAAGGAGTTTGCCTTCTTTAGAACCTTCTTGTTGACCTTCGAAGAATTAGACTTCTTCTTTGGTGTCCTTGCAGATACACTGCTGCTTGTAGGGGACGGCTCGGAATTAGAATGTGTGTCTAAGGCTACTTCACTGATAGAAGCCAAATTTTTCTTAACTGGACCATTGTCCCCAGCCGTAGCAACATCCCCAAACAAGTCTTTGAAAACGCCAATCTTGCTCATGTTCTCGATATCTATATCCTCAGAAGATGACCTGTCATCACAGTCGAAGTCAATAAACTCTGAAATGAGGTCATCTGTAGACTTTTCTCCCTCCAAGACTACGTGATGCATCTCCTCGAATGGATCACCACTAAGTATATCGTCGACAGTCAAATCTGATTCTTTCTTAGCATAGGATTCATCGTTTTGTTCCTGTGGTGAGTGTTGTTGACTTGAAGCCTCAATAGTTGTGGGAGAGTTTTCATAGATTGTCGAATTACTGTGCGAGTAAGGAGATAATTCTGTGGGCGATACAGTGGATGCTGAATCCATAATAGGTGACTCGAGTTTGATTTCATCCTGGACCTTTTGCTCCTTTTTGGTGCTCTTTTTGGGAGATTTCCTTTTTGATGCAGTAGTCTTGGTCTTTGGTGTAGAAACATTATTGCTGTTGAGGTTGCTGTTTTTGATATTATTAGAATTGTCGGCAACGTTTGTCAGAGCAGAGTTTTGATGAGTTGCCTGAATGTTCTGGTGGTTGAACGTCTGCTGTGTCTCTTGGAATTGTTGCAAAGCAGGCGAGAGCTGTTGGTGTTGTTGCTGCTGCTGCTGCTGCTGTTGCTGCTGTTGCTGCTGATGAATTGCCTGCTGGAGCTGTTGTATGTGCAGTTGTTGTAATTGGTGGACTTGATGTTGACGTTGTTGTTGAAGCAGTGAAATATGTCCTTGTTGAGGAGACTGCTGGAACTGCTGTGCAGGTTGCTGATGTGGTGATTGGTGAAATTGCTGTGTGGGTTGCTGGTGAGGTGACTGGAACTGGTGTGAGGCCTGTTGGTGAGGTGACTGGAACTGTTGTGGAGTCTGTTGCTGAAGTGCCTGTAACTGCTGGTGATGCTGCTGGAGCTGCTGTTGAATAACTTGGCTCTCTGGAATTTGATGTTGATTTTGGTTATTCTCATTCATTTGAGGCTGCTCCAACGACAAACCAAGGCCCATGATAGGACTTGTCTTCATAAACTCACTGGAGGGGTTTGGTGAATATTGAACAACAGTTGGCAGCGAGTTGTTCCATCCCACTGAATTAGGGGAGTTTTGGGCCAAATCGCTGGTAACCTTGAAGTTACTAGGAGTTACCGGTGAAAAATTGGCCAAGGTTGTAGCACTGTTGGGCATCATTGGCGTGGCCATCAACGGAAACGTTGCTGGGTGTGTATTGTTCACAGGAGTGAAGAACACTTGGTTTTGTTGAGAAACAAACGAAGGGCTCATTTCCGATTTGGGAGTCTGCAAAAACACCAGCTGGTTAAGATGTGGAGTCACCTCCAACGAGTGGGCTGGAGGGAAAGCTGTGTTGACGGGAGAAGGAGTTCCAACAAGGTGGGCAGCCATGGTGTTGGGATTCGGGCTGATGAACTGTGAATTCATGTTGTTACCGTTATTGTACATAAGCATGTTGCTTTCAGTCGATGAAAGCTGCATCTGCTGGGTCATATACGGGATGTTGATGTTCATTGTAGCGATCGTGGGAGTTTGGAGCCGTTTGTATCAGTTTTAGGCCAACTATTCGAGCTCGAAGATTTCGGAGCGGCTAATGGGTAGAACTAAGCGATAGACACGAAGGATTCAGTTCCAACGGTAGAACACAATGAAACGACTATTATCGACCGATGGTTGATGTCTCGGATGGCTGCTGGGCTGGTACTCAGCGATAAGGGCTGAAAAGTCCGATTTTTGGTGGTTTCTGGGTGGTGGAACCGGGCTGGAAGCGAATGTAGGGGGTATTTATTGGGCTTTGCACCAACGGTTTGGCCGAGCAGAACGAGCGAACGGGAGAGAGAGGAGTGGAGGGAGAAGCGATGGGGCGCTGCTGGGGCACGAACGACGGTGGTAGGGAGGTTACACGAACTAGAGAAAACAATAAAACCAGGCTAACCAGACGACGGAAGGAAAAGAACCAGTGGTTGTAAAAGAATCGGAAACTACCAAGCGGCTAATTTACACCAGAAATGTGAAGGTGAGGAACCACCGAGTTAAAATGTAAAATGGAAAAATGTGAAGTGAGGCCAAAGGAAATTGGGAGGTGGTGGGAGTGGAAAAGTGCAGGGTAGAAGAGCCGAACATGCAAAAAAGAAAAAGAAAAAAAGGAAAAGAATAGGCAGACGCAGAGGCAGAGGAGCCAGGAAACCAGGAAAAGATCGAGGAATTAGTGAGAAATGTGGATGACAGGGCGTGAGATGCGAGGGAAATGGGTGGGGGATTTAGTGAGAAAATATGGTCCATGGATGAGCTTTTAGTGAGAAAAAGTAGGGAGAAAGAATTATGGTGAGATTCGTTCCTGGCGATCATGTATTACAGGCTCCTCTATTGCATGGCCATTACCGGCCTTGTATGATGATGTGAGGTTATCTGGGTGAAAAGTACAGGTTGGAGGGTTGAAATGTGGTTCCGGAGCCAGAAACCAGAGATCAAGGCCATATAACAGGCTATTATTAGCTACCACAGCCAGATTCCTACCATCAAAGACGGGTATTTCTGCCAGTGGACTACCAGTATCGGGCTCCACACCACAGAATTAAGGGTAGCCGGTGCAGGGTGCAAAGGGTTTGCCAGGGTGGGTGGCACAAAACGGCAACACGGGCAAGCCCAGGGTCAGGCTGGACGGTGAACCGATGAAAAACTGCAAAATTTTCAAGCGATATTACTGGCAGTTGATCATTCTCTGTTCCATCATTCCACTATTCCGCTATTCCACCGTTCCACTATTCCATTCCAGTGGCTAATTACCACTACTGCAATTCCATATTACATAGCGGTAGGCTGATTTTTTGCTGGGTCGCATCTTGAAAAAGGAGGTTTCTTTTTTCGCCTGAGGCGCCGGCTTTGTGGCACCGTTTCGGCCGCTAAACATCCTGGTTTTTGCTGGCCATCCTGTATGGACGGGTGTGGGAAGGATGCCAAATGCATACCATGTAAAGAGGAGTCGCCAGCCATGGGGAAGAAAAGGAGGCCGATGGCACCATGGGAAGGAGATCCTACAGTAGAAGCAACAGAGATGGAGATGGTGGAAAGGTGCAAAAAAATGGGCGCAGAAAATACCTTTGAGAGGTGACTAAGTCCATCCAACAACCACGAGAAGTTCGTAATTCTCAACTACTTTCTACGGCTCTTCGCCGCCAACCATGGCTGCACTAATTAACGGGTGCCATGGGGTCCACATAAGAAGCCGTCCCTGAGTGCAGCTGCGAATTATTGCTACATGGAAGAAAGTTTGAGATTTCACTTCTTCTCCTTGGCCGCCTTTGCATTGAGATCCTCTGTTCTTCACCTTATCTCCTCCATCATGAATTTTGGCCGAGTAACCATCTCCTCCGTGGGCTGGCTTGCACTATAGACCTACACAATGGCCCGCTAATTTGTTCTCCTCGCACCTAACCATTCGCCTATACATGGCCGTTTCACCTTCGTTCAGGTACCGCTTCGGAAGCAACTGCTAGTGGGATTCTGGGCTTCTATCCAAATTAAGCTTTTAGTATTAATTATAATTCTTACTTATCAGGAACAAAGAGTAGAACTGTTTGCTTGGTTAATTAAAGGGATAATGCTACATCTATTCGAAATGATGTCACATTTCCTCGATGTACTACATCAATGATCTCTAATATTTACGCTTTTTTAACCCCGTCTCGCCGGAATCCTTCCTTTCTTCAAATCAGTTTCAATTCCATTTCTGAATCGTCCTCTCGCCTCATAAATCAGTGGCCCTGGGTTCTTGAATCAAATCACGAATCTCAACCGAGCTATGAATCAAATAAACTAAAATCACAGCCAAAACTCCTCTTCAATCAAACCCAACATCCTTAGCTACGTAGCAAGCTTCTAGTCTCTGGTTTTTAGAACATGGTAAATAGGGGGTTTCAACTCTTTACCTATCCACTCTTTACCTATCCAGGAAATAGATGTGGCTACCCCCAAAATCTATTCACTGCATATATCGGAACTACTGCAAACATAACCCCCTTCTAATATGAATAGACTATAGAAGCGAAAAATGGGCCTTATTGGTGGTCGGTTCTTGTTTGGGGGAAGAAAGGACAGTTTTGAGAAGTTCTTCTCAAGTGGACGGCTAACATAAAAAAACCTTAGTTTTTTTGGTTCTCGAGGCAAAATGCCATTGCTTAACTATATCAAAGGATTTAAATCAAGAATTGACTCTACTATCAATTCTTAGCTACATCGGCTGACCAGAGAGCTAACCTAGATCAACCGGTAACATCACTTTCTGACTTCTCTCGTTTCATACTAATATTCAGAATGGTCCATGTTCCATGTGGAAATCTTAACTCTCTCCCTGCTCACCTCTCATATTCGAACTCCATAGCTCGGATTTTTCCAGCATCTTGACTTTTGCTAAAATAACCAATTGTAACATTAAAAGATTCTCTTCAAAAATTTCCTAAGTAGGTTAAAAGTTAATGAGGATCCATCTTACATCCCTTCGAATGAGCAGGTCCAGAAGACTACCGGATCTACTGTAGGGCAATTCTACTCTCTGTCGCTCTTCCAAAGTGCACATTCATACTTAGAAGGGCCCTTCTATGCGCACAATGCCAAAGTCATGGTGATATAAGGCACCCTGTGCTACTTCCCAAGGATAAAGGAATGTTTATGGTCTGATAACCATGTGCTATTGTATGCTAATACTATGCAATCTTCGTAATCGATTGCGAAAATCGAATGTGACTTTCATCACGTGATCTTCATATTAGACTCCTTCCCCTTATGGGTGGCGGACCGTAAATCCGATACAGGCGTCGAATCTAGAGTCCTTAGTATTACTATAGATATTTAGTATTTTAGTCAGAGTGTGTATCTTGCAAATATTAGTGTTTTGTAGTCGGGCTGTGTCTCTTTGCAAAAAGTCTGGGTATATCAATGGGACATCATATTGCGGAATTCCAATTGCTGCTGTTGCGTATGAGTGTGATATTTCATTCCACTCCGTGAACTGCGAACCAGATAAGATAAAGACGAAATGAAATCCGTAGGTGGGAGCAATGTCCCTTCTACATATACATCTGCACCCAAAGCCAGACGGCACAATAGTAACCAAAGCCAAACGGCTCAATATAGTCCATATGTCCACCCCCCCAATGAAACGCACGTAATATACCATGCTAAACCCCAAGTACAGTACCACACTCTGCAAATGAACATCGTTTCCACTCCCCCAAAATGTCTACCACCACAAATTTTGCAGGCTTAGCTAAGCCTGCCGATGTTAAGGAGAGAGAACCAAAACCATTATCATCGGGCCAAGGTACTACTTGGGAAGCGTCTTTCCGGACATAGGCCCCTTTCGAGCCTTCTACCCCCGAATCTCGGCTAAACATCCTGCCCATGCAACCTATCCACACATCCACCGTCGCTACAGAATCTCCATAATTTTCTACCGCATCCACACCCTTATCTTATCATAATATTATTCCCCCAATGTATGGCGGAACCTGTCAAATTAATAATCAAGTCGCAATTTGGGAATATTTTTTCGTATCGCTATTCACTATGATGAGTTAGAGCCTTACCTAATGAAATATTTGGAAAGGCATCACACCCCGAGCAACGAAGTGAATTGTGGAAGGGGATGAACAGAGGTGAAGTGTTGATTTATAGCTAGGTTATTTCTCAAAGCCAAATGGAATATTAGCCAATTGCTGCATTTGTGACCATTTGCAACCTCCTGTCGCTACCAACTGATGCAAATATGTCTACCTACACAATATCGGAGCAACTCCAGGGTTTTCCGGTGTTCCAGATGGTTGTCATTGGATTCCTAAGAATCGGCGAACCAATAGCATTCACATCGATGTTTCCCTACATCTACTTCATGATCAAAAGCTTTAACATTGCTGATAATGAAGCAGATATCTCTCGATATAGCGGGTACTTGGCCTCCGCTTTCTCGTTCAGCCAACTCCTTAGTACAGTGCATTGGGCCAAAGCGTCCAACCGGTTTGGACGTAAACCGATCTTGCTCTGTGGTGTAGCAGGAACCGCCATAGCCATGATAGTATTTGGCATGAGCACAAACTTCTATATGGCTCTTTTTGCCCGGCTGTTGATGGGCTTATTAAATGGAAATGTTTCCATCATGAGAACTACTGTGGGGGAAATAGCACACCAAAAGAGGCATCAGGCATTGGCCTTCAGTAACCTTTCCTTGATCTGGAGTTTAGGAAAATGTGTGGGCGGATGGTTAGGAGGCATGCTAACCAATACAAAGGATATTGTGGAGAAGTCCCGACCGGGCGTTGTGGACGATTCCAAAGGCGTTGTGGGAAGTAAGTCAGATCAATTCTTCAGATCCCATCCGTTTGCCTTCTCTAACTTCGTGGTAGCTTCAATATTATTTACCTTCATTATTGTTGCCTGGTTATTCTTGGAGGAAACTCATGAAGATTTGAAGTATTCAAGGGATATAGGACTTGAAGTCGGAGATGCCATTCGAAAGAAATTGGGGTTTGAGGTGCCAGAGAGGCCATGGAAAAGTAACCACTATGACTCTGAACTGGCAGATCCTTTACTAGAAGAGGAGACAGAAGAAAGTATTACCGTATTAGAACTACATGCGTATTCAACAAAAGGAAGAACTGGGGAAGATGAGGAGTATCACTCCTCTGAAGATACCACTAGTACCGAAGAGGTAGAAGAAAAAGGCATCCCAACGCCTGTTATCCATTGCATATTCAACAGTTTTATGTGTTCGTTTCAGAATTTGATCTACGTAGAGTTTCTACCGGTTCTTTTGGCGAAAAGATTGATGTTAGACGATCTCAAGTTTCCATTGCATATTAAAGGAGGCTTCGGGTATAC
Source organism: Scheffersomyces lignosus (assembly GCA_001599395.1). Classification (NCBI taxonomy): domain Eukaryota; kingdom Fungi; phylum Ascomycota; class Pichiomycetes; order Serinales; family Debaryomycetaceae; genus Scheffersomyces; species Scheffersomyces lignosus. The sequence continues at coordinate 1,219,542 of BCGS01000004.1, read as the reverse complement.
ATCAGCAAATATAGGAACCTTCATTTCATTTACCGGCTTAATTGGGGTTTTTCTACTGACATTTCTCTTTCCAGTAATAACGAAGTATTGTAATCCCGTTATAGGCTACCGCATAGGGCTTTCCCTTTACCCCTTCATATACTTCTTGCTACCACTCTACATCTTCACACTACATGACTACAACCCAGAAATTCCAGGATTCGTTACAGGTCTTGTATTATACCTCAATGGTAGCGTAATATCATTTATCAATGGCATGACTTTCACACAAATCCTTATGCTTATTCATAGAGCTTCGCCGCCTAAACAAAGAGCATTAATTAACAGTTATGCCATGAGCATTACTGCCTTGGCACGATGTGCTGCACCCATCATATGGGGTTGGTTAATTTCCAAATGTGATGCAGCAGGGTATGGTGGAATTTCTTGGTGGCTCCTTTCCTTGTGGGCTTTTGTAGCGTTTACCCAGTCGTTTAGACTAAGAGAGACGCAGGAAGATGAATTTAGCTAGTAAAAATTGGGGAAAAGCCCTATAATAGAAGTTTATGCCATTCATGCGTCATATTAGACTTTACGAAATTGCTTCTTGTAATATACGTTGAAACGAAGCCTATCTCACGTGCTTTGCATCTAAGATATCCTTTCCCCGATGTCTCGAATGGGCATAATTGTCCAAGATCAGTAACCTCACAATGCTCTTTTTGCCTCGTGTAGACTAAAAATTAGAAGCTATTACCTGAAGAGATCCATCAATTTTACACTCATTGCACCTTCAAGCACGAGAACAGTGCCATTTACATCAACTGTAGATGTAATCGAAGCATCTTACAGTCGACAAACCTCTCCATGACCCCGAAGCGACTGACATTCACGTCCTCTGGCTTTTTCTCTTGGAATTAGCCAGCCTTTACCACGATTTGCATGAGTTCAAAATCCATTACCTAAATCGACCGTTTCACCACTAAGGGCTGATCATTTTCCTCTTCCTCCAGCCCAATGACTTCACCCATTAAAGGTCTAAAACAAAGAGATCTCAGATGCGCGCTACCTATTAATGTGGAGCAAAACCTAAAATTACCGAATCGAGTAATTTTGGAACCGAAGCACTTTTTTTGGAGATCGAGCATTTATCCCAATACGGTAATTCTGTTCCAAAAAACATGAAGTGCAACTCTCCAAGCTGTCACAATACTTAAATCTTAAGCGGTGATTCGAAGTTTTATTGCACACAAAAGGTATCAACACAGACAGCAAGGCCCCAATATGAAACTTTTTCGTTAACAAATGTTGTTCTTTGCAAAAAAAAATATTCAGGAATTACTACTTTTAGAACAGTAATAATATAATCGAAGCGTTCTTTCTAGAAGTTGGAATAGTTGCACCCACCTCCCCCATTGATTATATAAAATGGAGCTCTTTCCTCAGTTTTGAATCCAATTTTTATTTTCTATCACTTACATTCAAACCAACAAGCATTCTACTACAAAATGAGATTATTGTACTCGCTCGTTTCGCTTTTCTTAATAACTTTCTCCTTGGCTTCTACTGTCGCTGTTGGAGATGCTCTTGCTGCCAGAGATGACGTCGACTTGTCTGATTTAATCAAATTCGTCGAAGGTTTCGAGCAAGCAAAAAGAGACTTGTCTGATGGTACTCTCTCCAAGAGATCTCAAGAAAACGTTGCCCTCACACAAGCTTTCACTGCCTTAAACAAGAGTGGTCAAGGTGTTTCTCTTGCTAAGACTTTCTGCACAAACTCTGCCACTCAACCAACCGTCATAGCCACCATTAACCTGTACTTACAACAAGAGAGTTTGACTACCTTGTTCCAAGCTCTTGACCAATCCAACTTAGCTCTTGATGTTGTCATGACTGCTTTCACTGACCCAAACTTCTTGCCAGGTTTATACACTATTGTGAAAACTTTGTGGAGCAACGGTGAGATCCACCTTAAGAGAGAAGACTATGAATTCCCAGCCGACTTTGACAAGAGAGGTATCCTCGATGGCCTTTTAGGTGCTGTTGGTAGCATTATTGGAAGCGCTCAAGAAGCCGTTCTTAATTCTGTCATTAGCTTGGTTGCCCAAGTTGCTGACCCAGGCAGTATTTGTATTTCTCTTGAGAAGTCCGGTTTAGGTGTGTCTGTCATCAAGCTGGCTGTTGAAGACTCCCAAATGCAAACTTTCGTCGTTAACTTGGTCACCAAGATTATCGATGACCAGACCATCACCCTCGGAAAGTTGATCGATGCTGAAAATGGATCTGGTCTCGTTGTCAACACCATTAAGAAGATTATCTCCAACACCACCGACTTGCAGATCATTTTCGTCTGGGCCGTGAAGTTCTTGGTTTCCCTCATCAAGTATGTTCTTTGAGCAGCCTCAAATCAAAAATTTTGTAAAATATTATATTTAAACACATAACTTCTAGTTAATATATATCCTAAGTTTGAAGAATTTGCTTTGTAGCTCTGCATCACCAAATAAATGTACATTATGAGAATCAATGTTTCCATTATATCAGAGGAAGAGTGGCATCAAAATGGTTGCAAATTTTTATTCTTTCAAAATAGCCGTTCAAGCAGTACAGCTGTGGGGTGATAGCACTACCTTTTGTTGATAGATTCTGACACAGTTGCCGAGAGCAGATGCCATAAATAAAATCTACAGTTAAAAATTGTATTATTACTTGTTTATTGTTTATTGCCATGAAAGTGCCATCCTATAACGCTCATATAGAATGATGTTCTTGTCTTATTGTCGCTAGTTCTTTAAATTTCAATCACGTTGAACTTCTTCTTAGCCTCCTCTATTGTGAAGTTAGATTCTGCTTGATGCCATCTTTCGTGCAATCTACCATACAACAACACCAAATTTGGCTCGTCTCCTTTACTATCATTAACAGCCTTTTTCCCGAATAATCTTCCCTTTTCGTTATTCCAATGACTGAATGTTACCTTCTCCCATTCTGGTGGCTTGTTAAAGCCTAATCTCTTTAATTTAGGAGAGTTTAATGGTTCTGGATCAATTATAGATGTACTCTTTGGTCCTGAAAAGTAAATCAACACCAATCTTCTGAAATTCTTCTGATCATCTGGAGGCGAAACCACTCTGTGGATTGAAGACTTGAAATATCCTCCGGTAATGAACTCCATTGCGTCTGCAATATTCACAATTAGAGCATTTGGTGTATGTCCTACATACTTCCATTCGCCGGTATAGTAATCTCTTATTTGCAATGACAAAATAGGTTGAGATGTTATGAATGTGAAGCCACCACTGTCAGAATGTCCTCTCAACCAGTTCTTTCCAACCTTAGCTTCATCCTCTGGTTTCATATTGTGATACAACATGAATCTTCCAGCGCCTCCTCCGGATTTCTCGTAGTCATTCTCTATCACGCTGTAGTAATTGTCCCACAAGAATCCTTCTGGAATTTCCAAGATAATATCACACAATATTGTGATCTTTCTTAGCACCTCGTTGTGCAAATATTTGAAATAGTCTGCAATCTCCTTCAAATGTACCCTGGCAGGCTCGGGATACTTGTTTATAGTCTCATCAAAGAATGATGGGTGCAACATCTTGTTGAAATTATAATGGATGATTGAATCCTCGACTCCATTTCTCATTGACCAATATCCTTTTGGCTTGTACCCTTGCCCCCTTTCAGCACCCAAAGACTTTGTTCTGTCTTCCAAGTCGGACTTCCAAGTTCCTGCTAAGTACTTTCCCTGTTCTTCTACTGGAAGCTCCAAAATAGACTGTGCAATTGCTTTCAATTGCTCAAAAGTTTCGGTATCTATGCCATGGTTGATAAGTGAGAAAAATCCGTAAGTCGAGAGTGACTTTTCCAATGTGTCAGCTAATTTCTTTCTTGACTCTAAATGTTCAGGTCCTTCTTTAAAGAGTGACAAATCGATTGACTCCAATTCGATGGGCTTGATTCCTGACTTTGAAGGAGGAGCCTCAACGAATGGCCTCACGTTGTATTTCTTATCCACTTCCTGAGCAGTAAGCTGTGTCATGGTGATATGTTCTCAATGGGGTTAGTTTCCAATTATTTCCACCAAATAACCTCCCTATTATAGCTCAAATACTATTCAGTTGCTGTCTTGTGCGGAGACTTTTGTCTTTAAAACGATTCAAGCTCAGTTTACTATGACAATACTTCTGCTGCAACTGCTAAATAATATCTTACAGTTGCCTAATTCAACTAATTACTCCACCTAGCCACCTTACTTCTCGGTAAATATGCCGTTGCTCAATATCGATCCATTTAGTTCCAACTAATAGTATCCTTCTTTACTGTGGCACCTCTCACAGCAAATTAGTTCCAGGGTGCAAAATGTCAGCCGAGCCGATTATTCGCAATCGCGCTTTTTTGTATGACAGCTGCCACAGCATTACTCGAACTTCCTAATTAGTCAAGTGCAACCGGTGGCTCACGGAAATAGAATTTAGCAGCCTGTTGCAAAGTTTGCACCAATCTGAGTAGCTAAGTAAATGGCAGCCAAAGAAAAGGTGATAGAGCATAAGGCACTTTGAGCTAATGGTAGCCGGGATCGGGTTTGAAAATTATCGTTTTTTATTGAATTATTGTCTGTATTGTCTGGTATTGTCTGAATTGTATTCATTCAAATTGCAATCTCTATTCACTCTATACTAAAAGGTGTCAGAGGCTCGATTAAACTAAAAGTAGGAGTTCTAACTACATCTACTTCTTGAAACTGAAATGCTCATCAATGGCCTTCTTGAACTTGGCCTCAAATTCTTCTTTGGATTCTCCAGCTTTCCATCTCAAATTGTATGCTGGGTGCGTAGGCTTAAGGAATGTAGACTCCTCACCCTCAGTACCGAAAAGGTTCTCTCTGAAAGTAAGGTGGTCCTTTGGATAGTCGTTCCAAGCCAAACCACGCTTTCTTAACTCTGGAATCACATACTCTACCAAATCTTCGAAACTACCGGGGGTGATAGCATATGTGAAATTGAAACCGTCGACTCCAGAAACGTCAACCCATCTCTCAATCTCATCTGCAACTTCAGAAGGAGTACCGAAAAATACAACACCAGATCCACCGGCACGAACTTGATCTGCAACATAAGCTCTAGTCTTCTTGACATCGGCTGGCTCTCCTGGGATAGGTTTAGTCCATGTTTCGGCAAAACTTCTAACAGCATTACTCTCTACTTGGTTTAACTCTTGATCCCAGTCATACTGGTTTATATCAATACCGGTCCATCCACCAAATAATGCTTGAGCACCCTCGACATCAGCATAGCTAAGGTATTCCTTATATTTCTCAACAGCCTCTTCATGAGTTTGTCCAACGATGGCGGTCACCAATTGAACAACTTTAACATCATCTGGAGATCTGCCGTAAGATTTAACAAGCTCTTTTAAGTCTTTAATCTTTGCACCTAAGGCTTCAGGGGTTGAGCCATTAATGAATACAGCCTCTGCATTTCTGGCGGCATAATGAAGACCAGCCTTCGATGCACCAGCTTGCAAAACGACTGGCAATCTTTGAGGGGTTGGTTCAGTGATAGCTGGACCAGGCACTTTAAAGAATTTTCCTTCGTAGTTGATTTCTCTAAGCCTTTCTGGATCCGTGAAGACACCACGTTTCTCATCCAAAACAACAGCATCATCTCTCCAAGAAGATAAGAACAATTGGTAGATAACCTCCAAATATTCTTGAGCTCTATCGTACCTCTCGTCATGTGGGGGCAATGGCTCATTGTTCAACAAGTTTCTAGCGGCACTGTCCAAGTATGACGATACAATGTTCCATCCAATTCTTCCGTTGGTCAAATGATCCAAAGTAGCCAATCTTCTTGCAAAATGGAATGGAGCCTCACTGATAGTGCTGAAAGTAACTGCAAACGACAAGTTCTCAGTAACAGCTGCCATTGCAGCCACAACAGCACTAGGCTCATTAATTGGCCATTGAGCACCAGAGCTGGCTGCTGGTCCCAAGTTACGAGGCCCTTTGTAGACATCGTAAGGGCCCAAAACATCAGCAATGAAAAGAGCATTAACTTTACCCTTTTCAAGTAACTTGGCCAAGTTGGTCCAGTACTCGATTTTGTTGTAGTCTCTGGACTTGTCCTTTGGATGTTTCCATAAACCAGGCCATTGAAGGCCAGGCGTGCCCATGTCAAAGGCATTGATGATAATTGGCTTTCTCTGTTTCTTTTCAGCTGTCATTGTCTAATGTAATTGTCTAATGTTGTGTGTCAAATTGTCAGTCTGCAATGGCTTCCTGCTGTACTACTTGTAGTATAATTGAAAAGAACAAGAACCAGCTTTGACTCCTTATATATATCCTCATTTTTAACCGCCCTTGTCCTTGTTTGCTCGTGATATCATACCATTGCCCGTTAAGGTTCCAACGGTGGAGTTTCGCTCCGAGAAACTAAGAATATGGCTTCAAATAACTGTGGCTTCTACTTGATCTGACCATGTTGGAGGTTCCATTATCTGCATAGAGTGAACCGAGCCCACCCGATTTGTATGGACTAGAAGTGTAAGTAGAGAGAACCAAAGGTCGTTAGATGGACACGAATGGGGTGATGCCGAGAGTTGGAGTTCATCGAAAGGTACAATTCGCCATCTGGTCCTTCTTTTAGCTAAACCGATGGGTTTATTCGTCTTATGGAAGTGTTTCTGGTGATTTCCTTGTCAGAGTGATAGTGATTTCACTACGACGAGAATATGCCGAATTTTCTACTGGAAAAACCAAAACTTCGCCCATATTATACGAAAAGAACAAAGACTAAAGTCGCCTAAATTCTACCATTACCTCAACTACTTTCTACATCCCAATTTCATCCCAAATGCTCTCTCCTCTGGAAGAAAAGACATCTATCATAACCACAATAGTAACTACTATGTAAGCTTCGATGTTAGCGGCCAGTCTGAAAAATATTCGCAGCATTTTTTCTAGTGATGCGAAAAATAAACATTGCCAGTTTGTTAGTGATTTTTAAACTGCTGCTAATTTCCTGTTACAACCGCTCATTGTCCTCTTATAGATCCTATTGATTAAACAGGCTTTGGTGAGACATATTCATTGTAGTGCATACATAGGCTTGAACTATTGTGAAATCCTTTTTGTAGATTGACTGTCAGCCATTTCCTCCTTTTCCTATCCAGAATGATGCAAAACTTGTAAGTTTACCGTAATACTAGACATTATTGTTGTTTTACTGCCAAAACTGGAGAAAGTATAGAGACCTAACCATTACTTTAAAGAAGTAACAAGGACAACCAATCAAACGGAATTAGACGGTCTAAGCCCAGCTTGAAGAGAATCATCTTACGGGAATCCTTGAAGTTCAATACATTCATACAACCTATCCAATCAGATGATGACGACTCTTCCACCCTGGCGCCTAACACTTCCGACGACAACTACGATTCAGACAAAGAAAACAACAACCGGAGTCCTTCAGAACATGTCTGGGAGACGGAGACCAAAGCTACTGCTACCACCACAAGTCCCGAGTCGGCCTTAAGAAGAAGCTCCCGTAACCGCCAGATACCAAGAACGTATCACGATGTGAATGAAGAATCCGACAGTGAAACCAAGGAAACACGGGAAGCGTACATCAACTACAATAGTTCGAATACCCCTAAGTTTATGGGGAAGTTCTATAATATTCAAGTCGGCAATAAGCTTAGAAGGGAATGCAAATTGTGCTCCCTTAGATATAATGACTTGAAGGGGTTTAACCGCCATTACAAAGCAATTCATTTGCTGGTCAAACAACCGCCTCGAGCCCAAAATAGGAGGAAATGATCTCTCATTCTATTGGAGAGTCCTCACCAGTTGCAAGCTAACCACTCGTAAATCATCCGGGGTACGACTTGCTAGTATTGTTTGTTGACTTTAGAGGACTTCCTCTCGAAATCCGAAAATACCCTTCATTGTTGAGCGTGGCTTAAGGGGCACTTGCAGATATTACTCAATAATAAATGAGAGTTTAAAGAGCTGTGTTACTTTTGTATGCAATAGCATTGATAACATGCGTTCCCCATGATTCTAGGCTCCTTTTTAGAAATCACATTCATATTTCCACCATACTACTACTACGCTTTCTATTTTGGTAGTCAAAACGTCAGCTCTAATGATAACAAAACCCATACTACATATTTATCTTGCCTGGAATCAAATTGACATAGGCTTGGCATGTTCTGTCAACGATAACTCTTCGAGAACGCCATAATATTATTTTTTCACCAGTATTACTGTTGACCTGTTTTAGTGGGGAAGAGCCAAATAAGGAGGAACTCAATGGGTAAAAAATAATTTTGCGACACAACTAATGACAGTAACATGTTACTCTTTGACCTACTCAGCGGCATACCTCCTGCACAAATCCTGTAACATATGACAAAATTGGCAGCCGAACTAGTTAATAAGGGGTATCAACAGCAGGGGCGGGGGCTGGTCGTAAAAATGTTCGTCCCGCAGCACTTGCTGCATGCCTCGAGGATGGAGCTTCAGAGCATTCTAACAATGGAGCCGAATGGCATGAAGATCACAGCGGAATTGACCATTGTATGACCGGAGGATCGAGCTTCAGGAATCACTTGGTAGAGATCGCCGAACATCTGTGAGCGGGGCTCTCGAAATAAACCTAACAATAGAAGAACTTTGATTCATAATACCTACGTAAATTCCGATGCGTAGGTGATACATGTATGCAAAGGGAGTGCATAAGAGATTGAAACGATTATTAGGTACTTGGGGTATGGCACCGGCATTGGACCTTCCAACGTCACAAATGATTACTAAGAATACGCTTGGAAGCAGCACCGGGTGTGATATTGAAGATGACCAGCTCTCTCATCTCCAAGAACAGGCTACTTCTTCAAACATCGACATGTGGCACTTCTCTTGTTAGTGCCATAGAATGTAGCAACCATTGATTTCCGTCGAAAAAATAGACTTTTCTTGGTCTATTCTTTTCGTGAAGCCTATAGTTGTTTTAAATTTTAGCACCGTTGTCTGGTGGTTGCTTTAGCCCTCCCAATGTACAGAAATGTGGGGTAAATATGTCTTCTTTGTGGTTATGCATTGTGGAAGTTGGGCCATATTCATTAACCATTGCATATAGCTTAGATGGATATTGGCTCCAAAAACCCGATGTATGTTGGGTTTTATTTTTTACCAATCGTGGAAATGGTGGGGTTATTTTCTTTACAAAGGAGACACAATACGATGACAGTCAATTATCGGCATCTTGCCCGACTATCGCGTAAATACAAACCCAGAAGTAGTGTCCCTCTACAAATTATTAACAGTTTCATTACCGGGGACAGACACTGGGAATAGCTGCAATTAGGACCTCAATGAGCTTTGGTAGACAACAATGCCACTTACTACATCGGAAAGTATATAAGTAGCTCCATTTGCACTGATTTTGGAAAAGTTTGGAAAGATTCATTATCAAAGTTTCCCAACAATCAAAAATGAAGTTAGAACTTGCTTCCGCTTTCCTCATCCTCAGTGGCCTTGCTTCTGCCAACCCTATCCCAAAGGGAGGCAGCAAGAACGCTTGTCAGACTCCAGCCGCTAACCTTAATGAACTTGCTGTTGCTGCTGGTAAGTTGTACTTTGGTACTGCTACTAACCAAGAGCAGTGGAATGACACTAACTATGTCAACATCATGCTTGACCAATTTGGTTCTCTTACTCCTGCTAACGTTCAAAAGTGGCAGTTTACTGAACCTGAACAAGGTGTTTTCAACTACACCCTAGGTGATGAGTTTGCTGATTACGCCTTGAAGAACAAAAAGGTACTCTTATGTGACACCCTTGTCTGGCATCAGGAATACCCACCTTGGTTAGACCAGAAGAAGTGGACCAAGGAGGAGTTGCTTAAGGTTATCGACCAGCACGTTTACTCTGAAGTCTCTCACTTCAAGAACAGATGTTTCTCCTGGAACGTCGTCAACGAAGCTTTGAATGACGATGGTACTTGGAGAGAAACCCTCTTCTACAATGTCACCGGTACTGATTACATTGCTACTGCTTTCAGAGCCGCTGCTCGTGCCGACCCTAAGGCTCAACTTTACTACAATGACTACAACATTGAGTCCCCAAGTGACAAGTCAACCGCAGTTGAGAATATGATCAAGACCCTTAAAAAACAGAAAGTCAAGATTGATGCTGTTGGTCTTGAGTCCCACTTCATTGTAGGTGAGACCCCATCTGAGGCATCACAACAACAACAAATGCAAGCTTACATTGACTTAGGTGTTCAAGTTGTTGTTTCTGAACTTGATGTTAGATTCCTGGCCCTTCCACCAACTGAAGCCGGTCTCGTTCAACAAACTAACGACTACCAATCCTCTGTCAACGCTTGCATCAAGGTTGGTAAGCAATGTATGGGTATCTCTGTCTGGGACTTTGATGACGCTTACTCTTGGATTCCAAGCACCTTTGCTGGCAATGGTGACGGTGACTTGTGGTACGCCAACTTCACCACTGCTCCAGCTTTCGACGGTGTTGTCTCTGCTCTTGAAGCCGGAGAACTCAAGCACAACTAAAAGTACTTTTGAATTTCTCAAATTTCTATTCGCAGCTAAATAATTAGGCTAGATTTTGTTTCGTTTTTCTCTAAATATATTATATTCTTGTTTTTTTTAACTATCTCAACAACACCACTAATGCTAAATACTGTATCTACATTTTTGCAACTTCCCCTGAAAAATTGCGACTCCAAGTGCATGCCAAGAGTCTAAAATTTTTACCCCAGAAGAATATTATATGAGGTCTGCGCGGAATTACGGACGAACTAGGAGATTTTAATGTGAAGCATTTGTTCCAATTGTATCTATGGTACTTTTGTATGAAAGTACCTTGTAAGAATTGGGTAGAGGAAATACTTAGTTTTGAGTTCATCCGATACAAAAAAGGAAAAGTTAAGAGGATTTTAATCTTTAAGAGAAGGCAAGAGCAGAGATCTTTTATTGTGGTTCAATTTTAATAGTCACAATCGAGTTTCCGCTTCTAAGCCTTTGTAGTAAAGCTCCAAAGTAGCATCTATTGACGATACATTGAACACGGAAATACCTCATATTAGATAATATCTTTGAAGGTAGGTTTGCCTCAATAAGCACAAAGGCTTAACTGCGGGGTATAATGAGCCCCTACTCAAAACTTGCAAGACAAGAGCTCGAAGAGAAGCCAATAAAAGAAGTGAATAACTCCTCTACAATTTCCAGAGTACATCCAAACAGTAAACCAGAACTAACCAAGAAAAGCAGAGCTCAATGGTAACAACGTACAGATAATCCCATTTATAGCTTGTGGAAAAGTCGTTCAATTTTCCGACCGATAACACCGAGCATAGCCTCATGACGCAAAATTCGTTCAAATTGAGCTATTCTGTTCAATATTGGCGACACCACTTTTAATTCGATCTGAATAAAGTTTCATTTCGACTTAACTGCCTTTTCCTTGTGACTCATACTATCATATAGAAATTACACCTCAATGATTAGGGAGGTAGATGAAAAGTTGCTGGGCACTCATTATATTGGGAATGCCATTGTTCTCCTTATCTAATGAGTTTCCGCCTTGCCCTGTTGCTAATCAGTTCAAGAAATATGTCTCGCCATAAAAAAAGAAAATCCAGACGTGTCCACTGTACCCTGGGGGGGGGGGGGGGGGGGCGTTTGCGGACCTTCAAGGCTCTATCTGCTCTATTCCACCTGCTGAAATTGCTTGCTGAATCTACCTGCTGAAACAACCTACTCTATCGTTTCGTATTACCAACATGATTATGTACAGGCGGATAGTATTTTTTTGCCACACCACCAAACGGAGTTCTGCACCAGAATGGTAATCTCCATAGATTTTCCATTTTGCTCCTTTTAACTCCATTGCTTCAAGCATCTGATTTGTCCAATTTCCGTATTCAAGCCAATGCTTTCCTTTGCTTGTTTTCTGGGCTCTCTGTACCGTTGTGGTAGTCTCCGATCAGCGGTGCCTATTTGTCTCTCGCGGTGGCTCGGTGTTAGTCAGCGGCTCTAATTCCCCATTGGGACTTAAACCCTTACAGCCGCTGGCCACAAACACTGACAGATACCTTAACTAAACTCAACCCATTTTATTTTCTATGTCCGGGAACTTATCGTAGATGATTATTAATATCTATAGCCCAAACATAGCGCCGTATTGCTCTTAGTATTCCCGCTTACTTCAGCGCACCCAGTCCTCCAGCTCTTTGGGTTTTACTTCGTCTTCACTATGTCTTCACTTTATCTTCTCGTTCTGTCACATACATCTGCCTATTATTTTTTAGTCTTTTTTTAACTCCATTTTATTTTTCACTTCCGTACCCGAAGCCATGCTCTTTTGGTGCGTAGCTATATAAGAGTCAGAATCCTACATTAGTGGAATTTGGTAACTCCGTTCGGTTCGATCTCAGCAATAGAGGACCAGGACCGTGTTTAAACTGTTTCAGAAGAACTATTACTCACCCCAGCAGTGATAATCGCAATTACAATCAAATCGCCCAAAGGCTCATTGCTATCATTCAAGAACTTTTCAGCAAATACTCAAAATGTCAGAAAAGCCAGGCCAACTAGAGGCCCACGAACTCCAACGACAAAATAGGTTGCTTAGTTTCTTTCTATCCAAGAATGTGCCCCATTTGCCCACCGAAGATGAAAGAAAACCATATCCTGAGCAATCTACCAACATCATCTCCAGATTGTTCTTCTGGTGGTTGAACCCTGTCATGAAGACCGGTTACAAAAGAACTTTGGAACCAGAGGATTTGTTCACATTGACTGAGGACATGAAAATCCAGAACATGGCAAACAGATTCTATGACCATTTTGAAAGAGATCTCGAAAAAGCTAGAGTAAAGCATATAGCGGCCAAATGTAAGGAAAGAGGAGAAACTGTAGAGTCTAACTCAGTCGATAGAGAGACAGACTTACAGGACTTCGAGTTATCCAAAGTCACAACTGTGTATGCATTATTCAAGACATTCAAGTACCAATATTTGGCCGCTTGTTTGTTCTTGGCCTTATCCAATAGTGGTCAAACATGTAACCCATTGCTTCTTAAGAAGTTAATTCAATACGTGGAGCGTAAAGCCTACGGTATTGAAGAAGGTATAGGTAGAGGTATCGGATACTCATTCGGATCCTCAGCTATTGTATTTATTATTGGTGTCATGATCAACCATTTCTTCTACAGATCCATGTTGACAGGAGCCCAAGCAAAGGCTGTTTTGACCAAGGCATTACTTGACAAGTCGTTTAGATTGAGTGGTGAGTCTAAGCACAAATATCCAGTCGGTAAAATCACATCTATGATGGGTACTGATTTGGCCAGAATTGATTTTGCAATTGGTTTCCAACCTTTCCTTTTGATCTTCCCTCTTCCAATTGCCATCGCCATTGCAATTTTGGTGGTGAACATCGGTGTTTCTGCTTTAGTCGGTGTAGCCCTTTTAGCAATGTTTATGGTCGCTATTGCCTTCAGTACTAGAAAGTTATTTGCTTTCAGATTCAAGGCAAACAAGTACACCGACGCCAGAATTGACTACATTAAAGAGGCCTTGAATAACTTGAAGATTATTAAGTTCTACTCTTGGGAACCTCCATACCACGAGAACATTTCGAAGATCAGAAGAAAGGAAATGGGAATTATTTACAAAATGCAAGTCTTAAGAAACATTGTTACTGCTTTTGCCATGTCCATGACCTTATTTGCATCCATGGTTGCATTCTTGGTGTTGTACGGAATCAGTAAAAACAAGAAGGATCCTGCTTCGGTCTTTTCTTCTATCTCCTTATTCAACGTTTTAACCCAACAAGTTTTCTTGGTCCCTATGGCTTTATCTTCAGGAGCTGATGCTTTCCTTGGTATTGGTAGAGTTGGTGAATTCTTGTCAAGTTCTGAAATCAATCCTGAGGAAAACAGAATTGCAGCTACTGGCGAGCAATTGGCCTTAATGGAAAAAGAGGGTTTGGCTATTAAAGTGGACCATGCCTCATTCGAATGGGATACTTTTGGAGATGATGAGGAAGAAGATGACAAGGAAAAAGTACTTCACGAAAAGGAGTCTGCTGACACAGTGGTGCCCGTTTCCACGCATAAATCTCACAAGTCGATTGAAAAAGAGATTGAGTCAGATGCATCATCTGACCAAGAAGTTCCATTCCCTGGCTTATTGGATATCAACTTGTCTATTAAGAAGAAACAATTCGTTGTTATCACTGGTTTAATCGGTTCTGGCAAGTCTTCGTTATTGAGTGCGTTGTCGGGATTCATGAAACGTACCACTGGTGAAGTAAGTGTCGATGGTTCTTTGTTACTCTGTGGCTACCCTTGGGTTCAGAACGCCACCGTGAAGGAAAACATCGTCTTCGGCGCTGAATGGGATGAAAAGAAGTACAACGAGGTTATCTATGCTTGTTCATTAGAAAGTGATTTGGAAATTTTACCTGCTGGTGATCAAACCGAAATCGGTGAGAGAGGTATTACTTTATCTGGTGGTCAAAAGGCCAGAATTAACTTAGCCAGAGCTGTCTATGCAGAGAATGATATCATCTTGATGGATGATGTCTTGTCTGCTGTAGATGCCAGAGTTGGTAAACACATCATGAACAGTTGTATCCTTGATATGTTGAAGGATAAGACTAGAATTTTAGCCACCCATCAGTTGTCTCTCATTGGTTCTGCTGACAAGATCATTTTCTTAAATGGAGATGGTACTACTGAGGTCGGTACTTTTGAAGAATTGAAGAGCACCAATGCTGCGTTTGCTAATTTGATGACTTACAATAGCGAGGCCAAGGAAGATGAAGAAGATGATGAAGAAGAAGCTGCAGACGTCGAAAAGGCTGAAGACGAAGAAGTATTCGAGGCTGAAAGAGAAATGATTCAACGCCAACTCTCCAAGAAATCCAGACCTGAGGATGAGGAAGCTATTCACAAAGACTTCAACAAGAACAAAGGTGAAGATGGTAGATTGACTGAAATAGAAGACAGGGCCGTTAATGCCATTGGTTGGAATGTCTACAGAGACTATATTTCACTTGGGTCTGGTATTTTCACGACTTGGGGTCTTGTTCCAATTCTTTTGACACTTATGGTATTGAGTACCTTCTGTCAATTGTTCACGAACACTTGGTTAGCTTTTTGGACTGAGTTCAAGTTCGCCAATAAATCTAATGGATGGTACATTGGTTTCTATGTTATGTTCACAATATTATCATTTATTTTCTTAACTATTGAGTTCATTTTGTTGGTTTACTTGACCAACACAGCTTCCGTTAGATTGAATATTTTTGCCGTAAAGAGAGTCTTACATGCTCCCATGTCATTCATGGATACCACTCCAATGGGTAGAATTTTGAACAGATTCACAAAAGATACGGATGTCTTGGATAACGAAATTGGTGACCAATTAAGATTCTTCATCTTCGTGTTAGCAAACATTATAGGTGTTTTGATTTTGTGTGTTATCTACTTGCCTTGGTTCGCTATTGCCATTCCATTCTTGGGATGCATGTTTGTTGCTGTCGCCAACTATTACCAAGCTTCTGCTAGAGAAATTAAGAGATTGGAAGCTATTCAGAGATCCTTTGTCTACAATAACTTCAATGAAACATTGAGTGGTATGAATACCATCAAGGCTTACAAAGCTGAAGACAGATTCTTGGTGAAGAGTAACTTCTTGGTCGATAAAATGAACGAAGCATACTACCTTACCATTGCTAACCAGCGTTGGCTTGCAATTCATATGGATATGATCGCTACTGTATTTGCTTTATTGATTGCTTTACTTTGTGTCAACAGAATCTTCAACATTAGTGCTGCTTCTGTTGGTTTGTTATTATCGTATGTTTTCCAAATTGCTGGACAATTGTCGATGCTTATCAGAACTTTTACTCAAGTTGAAAATGAGATGAACTCTGCTGAAAGACTTTACAGTTATGCATTTAACTTACCAGAAGAAGCTCCTTATCTTATCACCGAAACTACCCCTGCACCTACATGGCCAGAGCGTGGTTCTATTAAGTTTGAAAACGTGTCGTTGGCTTACAGACCCGGTTTACCATTAGTTTTGAAAAATTTGTCATTTAACATCAAGCCATCTGAAAAGATTGGAATTTGTGGTAGAACTGGTGCCGGTAAATCATCCATTATGACAGCCTTGTACAGATTGTCCGAGTTAGAGCAAGGTAAGATTACCATTGATGACGTTGATATTGGTAGATTAGGATTGAAGGATTTGAGATCCAAGTTATCCATCATTCCACAAGATCCAGTCTTGTTCAGAGGAACAATCAGAAAGAACTTGGATCCTTTCAATGAAAGTCCAGATGACAAGTTGTGGGATGCTTTGGTGAGAACTGGTTTAATTGAGTCTGCAAGATTGGACATTGTCAAGAAACAAGTCAAGCCACAGAACGCCGATGATGAAGATGCCACTATCTTGAACAAATTCCACTTGGACCAAACTGTCGAAGACGAAGGTTCTAACTTCTCATTAGGTGAAAGACAATTAATTGCATTTGCCAGAGCATTGGTCAGAGACTCCAAGATTTTAATTTTGGATGAAGCTACGTCTTCGGTTGATTACGAAACTGACTCCAAGATCCAGACTTCCATTATCAAGGAGTTTGCGCGTTGTACCATTTTATGTATCGCCCATAGATTGAAGACAATTATCAACTATGATAGAATCTTGGTTTTGGACAAAGGTGAAATCAAAGAGTTTGACACTCCATGGAACTTATTCAATACTAAGAACAGTATCTTCCAGCAGATGTGTGAAAAGTCCAATATCACAGAGGAGGATTTTGCCAACGCAAACAGGTTTGCCTGAACCATTAAGTGATACCTAAATTTTAATTAAAAATAACCATTCCTAATAAACACTTCTAATATTAAGATATAAGCATGCTTGATCGCATTTGTAGATTACCTTATAAGACTACTCTATTATTACAACTGTGTACTTGAAAAATTGCAGCTTCTTCTGCCTCATGCATATAAGCCGGACGGATGATAAGACGGAACCTCCAAATAGATAAATGCGGGTTAGTGCTGCGGTATGGTTGTATTTCAAATGATGCTGGTGATTTACGATACAGCCTCGAATTCAACAGACGATGATGCAAAAACGATGGGCTTATGGTTTCGTCACAGAAAGCTATTGTAAGTGGTACAGCGAAGCAATATTATAGCTTCAGACATTCGGATTGAAGAGGATGCGATTTTTTCATCTGCAAAATACTGTACCATGGTGTCAGCGTCAGAGCATGTTTTTGTATTGGTAGATGTCTACATTGACGCTACAATTGGAGGTAAATTGTCGGATCAATTCACTCGGGTGCCTTGGGTGCGTACTGCACTATTACGAAATTTCAATCAAGAACGAAGCTTAATTAGGTCTATAATTAGCCATGTAATTGTGACGAGGACCTGGGTTTTTGAGCTGACGATGTAATTGCCTTATTCCATGTTGTGGGTCTCAAGGTCATTGAAGTCAGTTCGTGTCAATTTGCAATAGCCTGGGCTGCAATGGGGTCCCGTACCGTGGTAACTCCATCTCTTTACGTAGTACGACTCCACTTGCTCATAGACATAGAGATAACACTGCCACGCCCCACCCCACCCATTACTGTCACACGGCAATGCCTGAGTTGCAGTCACACACTCACAATGGCCACTGCCTCTCTCTGCTACTACTCTTAAGCTATACTGTCACACTAATACTCCCTCGCTACAACTCACTCACTCAATTACTCAAAAACGTGATCGCATTTCCTAATCCGTACCCTTCTTATACTCTTCCCTGTGCTTTATTGTGCTGTGCTGTTTCGTTCCATACTTCTCGTACTTGTACTCTCACTGTTGGCTTGATTTGGCTTTTGGCTTTTGGCTTTTGGTTTCTGTTTCGCTTTCGCTTTCAGTTCGCTATCAGGTTCGCTGTTGCTTTTGGTTTTGCTTTCTTAGTCTAGTCTCGTACTGAGGATTGTCGATTCGCATTTTGATTTGCTCCGCAGTTCCGCTAGTTGGTTCGCTTTGCATTCCGTTGATAGTATTAATAGTACTTCTCTCTGCTGCTTCTTTATCTTCTTCTCACAGTTAGTTCTATATTCACCGCCTTCTCACCAATCCCACAACCCGCAATGACAGAGCCTCACCAGGGCTCGCCCCCTGATAACCAGAAGTTCAAGAAACTCTTCAACAAGTTGAGTGGCCAACCCGCCTCCTACTCAAGAAAACAACACTATACCTTCGGCAAAACCCTTGGCGCAGGCTCCTTTGGTATCGTCCGATACGCCCGTGACAACGTCACCAACGAGGAGGTGGCCGTCAAAATCATCTTGAAGAAGGCCCTCAAGGGCAATGAGGAGATGATCATCGACGAATTAAACCTTCTCCAGGAACTCACTCATCCCCACATCGTCGGGTTCAGAGACTGGTTCGAGTCCAAAGACAAGTTCTACATCGTCACCCAATTGGCCACCGGCGGAGAGCTCTTCGACAGAATCGTCCTGAAGGGCCGTTTCACCGAACACGATGCCCTGCTTGTCATAGTCCAAATGCTTGAGGCCATTGAGTATCTTCACAACAAGAACATCGTCCACAGAGACTTGAAACCAGAGAATATCTTATACTTGACTCCCGAGGAGAACTCCAACGTCGTGTTGGCTGATTTCGGTATAGCCAAAAGATTGCAGTCGCCAAATGAAAAGCTTACCAGTTCCGCTGGTTCATTCGGTTACGCTGCACCAGAAGTCATAATAGGAACTGGACATGGTAAACCATGTGATATCTGGTCCATGGGAGTCATCACTTACACCTTACTCTGTGGATACTCACCATTCCGTAGTGAGAACGTCCAGGACTTCATCAATGAAGTCAAACACAACAATGCCGTCATTTTCCACGCCGATTACTGGAAGGACGTCTCTAAAGATGCCCGTAGGTTTATCATCAAGGCATTGCAATTCGACCCAGACAATAGACCCACAGCCGAGGAATTGTTGGCCGATCCATGGCTCGTATCTATTGCTGAGCAACACAAGGAATGTGACTTGCTTCCTAACTTGAAGGAAGGCTTCGACGCCAAGGCCAAGTTCAGACAGGCCATCGAGATGGTCAAGTTGAACAACCGCATCTTGAAGTTGAAGGAGATCCAAACCGAAGAGGACGACGATCCTAATGAGATCAATCTCTTCAATGACTCCGGTTCCTTGGTCACTGAATCAGGAACTCAAACACCTGCCTTCGATAGGGCACCATTGGTTTCATGGAAGAAGTTCTCCAATATCCTCAGCAATTTGGAAAATGATAAATCTAGAGCTTCATTGTCTCCTATCAAGTCACCTTATCGTACCAGCACTAGAGAGGACACCAAGAAATCCTCCAACCTCACGAGTGATGCATTTGTGCAATTGGTCCACACTGCCTCGGAGAACAGAGAGCGTGTAAGCAACTACAAGGAGCCAGAGTCATCCACTGATTCTACAGAATCCGAAGTTGAAGACAAAAAATGAAGCCCTATCTATGACAAGCTTTGAGTTGTCTCGCTTTTTATGCATTTGCAATTGTTTTGTTACATCAGAGGAACGATTCTACTCCTACGGTATCTCCTCTTCTTCCCTTACCAGCATCGATTGACGCCTGAATCCAGAACTGATAGTGTCCTGAGACGTTTTGGAGCGCAGTGTGGTGACTAGACCTGACTTGCTGCAGCTCTATCTTTCTGTAGACCTTTATTTGTTACATCTTATTTATTTCTTACTGTCGGTCCTTGACTCTGTTTTTGTACACCTCTTCTATTATTTCGACTTTCATATATAATACATGCTATTGTATGTGTACCAGAAGTCTGGGTTGCATCATTTTGCGGCAATTCAAATTATAAGGCTAGTCTGCGGAGAACACAAATGAATATTAAAAGATATAGAGAAAGCCATAACTCCAACCGAGCTGGGTGCAAAATCTAGGTGGTCAATGGGACAGATATCAGAGTTAGTATATTAACTGTTTCATTATTAGCATTCACTATCTTTCACACTTTTGATGTTACGCACACTCTTTCAATCTAACGGTAATACTTCGCTCGCCGTAAGTTTACACCATGAACATTCAAGTACAGCAATAACTTTAACTTTATGTTTTACAGTATCTCCGTCAAGCTGATATGTCTAGCAGTTGCAAGCTTCTCTCTTTTTATCTGTCTGAATGTATTGTTTGACACGAGCTCATTTACTATTTATTTTATATCGTCTCACTAGTCTCTCAGTCTCTCACTAGTCTCTCACTACTGACAATCGCACTACTGACTATCTCACAATCAAACTATCTCACTATATTACACTCCCTCACTACTAACTATCTCACTGTATTAGACGTCTCCCACTACTACTCTCACTGGTACATCCATGCCTTCTTTTTTCGGGTGCCCAGTTCTCACGAATTCGACGAGACTGAAAAAAGATTCCTGTTTCCTTACTGAAGAACGGTGGAGACTTAAAGCTGGCTTATCTCGACTGGAGCAGTTATCTCACGAGCTTTTGGTTGAACCATTGCCTCATCCACCGTAAAACCGTTCGGACAGTGTCCACCAGTGCATCTGAGGACTTTAAGCCGGAAAAACGCATTTTACCCGTCTTTGCTCGACGTTTAACCCCAAATACGAATAGTGCTGGATACTCACTGTAGGTGGAACCATTGAACGTGCCATAACACTGAAAACACGTATTGGTCGCCAGAGTCTAGCTTTCACAAGGGAACAAGCCAAAATCTGAGTATAGCGGCCGTCTAGGAATAGAATTCTCGCTTCATCGACACTTTTATTACATTTGGTATTATCAAATTTCACACCATTCAGCCATGTCGGACATAGACCAATCGGACGTCGATTCGCCCTGGACCGCAGCTTCGTCGCCACCACCGGTCAAGCAGCGAACTCCTCAGTTGTTCCTCGAAGTCGAGGACAAGACGGAGGAGGCTAAGAGCAAGTTCACAGAGTTGGATGCTTGTACGTATTCTAGTAAGGCCATAGGGTCTTCCGGGCAACAGGAATATATGACCTGTGACTGTGTTGAGGACTGGGACTCCGATATCAAAAGGAACTTGGCCTGTAACGAGGATTCAAACTGTATAAATAGAGTAACCTCTGTAGAGTGTATCAATGGCCATTGTGGATGCGGTAAAAATTGTCAAAACCAGCGTTTCCAGAAGAGACAGTACGCCTCCGTTTCTGTTATCCAGACCGAGTTGAAGGGATATGGTTTAAGAGCTGACAAAAACATAGTAGAAGGCTCATTTATCTACGAGTATATCGGAGAAGTCATAGATGAGGAAACCTTCAGAAAGAGAATGATCGAATACGATACTAAAAACTTCAAGCATTTCTACTTCATGATGCTTAAGAACGATTCGTTCATCGACGCCACGGTGAAGGGTTCTTTGGCTCGTTTTTGTAATCATTCTTGTGCTCCTAATGCTTATGTGGACAAGTGGGTGGTCGGAGACAAGTTGAGAATGGGTATTTTCGCCAAAAGAACCATAATGAAGGGTGAAGAAATTACCTTTGACTACAACGTGGATAGATATGGAGCACAATCCCAGCCATGTTACTGTGGGGAACCAAACTGTATAAAGTTTATGGGTGGTAAAACCCAGACAGATGCTGCATTATTGTTGCCAGAAGGCATCGCGGAGGCATTGGGTGTTACCCCTAAGCAAGAAAGACAATGGTTGAAGGAAAACAAACACCTCAGATCCAAGCAACAGAGTGATGATTCTGTCATTAATGAAAAGTTCGTTAGCGAAATTGAAATCAACGAGTTGAAGGAAGCTGATGTTTCTAAGGTAATGGGCGCTTTGATGAAGTCCCAGGACCACCATATCATTAAGAAGTTGGTAGAAAGAATTCACATGACCAATGACGATTTCATCAATAGCCTAATCATCAGATTCCATGGTTACAAGACATTATCTACAATTATTAAAGAGTTTAAGCTGGAAGATGAAAACTTGGTTATACTGATTCTTGAAATCTTGACCAAGTGGCCAAAGGTGACGAGGAATAAGATCTCCTCGTCTCAAATTGAGAGTGTGATACAGGACATAAATAATAATACTGACAACGATGAAATAAGTACATTGACTGTCGGCCTCTTAGATGACTGGAGCAAGTTGCAGATGGCATACAGAATTCCAAAAAGCAAGAGCAATACGAGCATGCTGTACGGTAGAAATACAAGATCCCCTGAGTCTGAGGAACCAGTTTCTTATAGGCCGGCTGTGGACGTACTTCAACCGGGAGAAGAACCATTACCTGCTGGTTGGGAAGTTGCCTTTGATGAGAATAGTAAAAGTAATTACTACTTCCATAGAGCATTGAATCTTACTCGTTGGGAGAGGCCAGTAGCATCCGTTCCAACAGGTCCTAAGCCTCCTATTGGGCCAAGAAATGGTGGAGATAGAGGAACACCCAAGAATGGCTTCAAAGAAACAGGATATGCTAGAAGGGAGGAAGAGAAATTGAAGCAGGAAAAAGAGTCTCAATTCCACAAGCTTCAGGAGAAGGAAAGACAATTACAGCAGTTAATTCAGCAGACTGGAGAGCAGGAAAGGCAAAAACAATTAGAAGAGAAGTCAGCTAAGGCCAGATCCAAATTAACGAAGAAGTCTTCCTCCAGTTCCTCCAGCTCTAATAATGGACAACACAGAAGCCACCAGCCTTCCAATGGAAAGACAAAGGAAGAAACATCGAGTGCAAGTGCTGAAGCCAAATGGACTCATGTTTTAGCGAAGCATGTGCCCAACTTGATTAAAAAGTACGAGCTGGAAGTAGGTAGAGATAATATCAAGGGCTGCGCTCGTGATTTGGTGAAGATCCTTGCATCGAAAGAGATTAAAAAGGACCCTAAGTCCTCTCCTCCAAGGGAGTTGGATCATCATAAGTTGAAAAAAGTAAAGGAATATTCCAAGGTGTTTATGGAGAAGTTTTTGTTGAAATACAGGGCCAAGCATAAACATGATAAGCACAAGGGTACAAAGAGAGACAACGACGATAAAAATGAGGACGACGACTACGAACCCGTGGACTTACATGATGAAAAGAGGTTGAAGAAGTCAGTGTAATAGTAGTCTTATGCGCATAAGGTAAAAGATGCATTAATTACTGTATTTAATTTTGTACGACTATATTAGTTCCTGACACCCTGCATTGGTCAAGCAAACCCTTCATTGCTTGACTTGAACGATTGTAATATAAATGTATATTAGTGTTACTTAGCACCACTAAAATGTATAATGTTATAAAACGAATATGGCAAATGTATAAATCTCTATAGTACAAAATCAAGCGGGGTGGACAAGGTAGGAAATCAAACAATGAATATGTTTTGGAAGATTTAGTTTCTTTCCAACAAGACTGGCAAGTTTTCAATTGATTCTGAACCAAAGACAATCTGGTAGGTGGCCTCAAACAATGGGAATTGATTGGTTCTACCAACGTTAGTCAACAAGTCATGAACTTCACGAACTGTGACAATACCTTGAGAACTTTGGCCATTTAACAACTTCTTTTCAGCTTCCAATGCTGAAGCTCCAGTCTCTGCCATGTATCTACCAACCTTGACGTTTCTACCACCAGAACATGTGGTGATTAAGTCGGCGACACCAGCGGATTCGGCTGTGAATGTGGAGGCAATGGATTCAGGGAAGAACTGTTCTGAAAACTTGATGGTCTCTAACAAACCTACTCTCATGACAGCTGCCTTAGCGTTGTCACCCCATCCTAATCCTTCTACAAATCCAACTGCAAGTGCAACGACGTTCTTTAAAGCACCAGCAACAGAAATACCTGCGACATCCTCGATTACGTTAACATGGAAGTATGGTCTGTGGAATGCTGCTTTTAAGACGAACTTGTCAATATCCTTACCAGGACCTCTGAAGTCATTTGGCAACTTATAGGCTACAGTAGTCTCGGACCATTTGCATCTGGCAACTTCTGGAGCAATGTTGGCACCAGATAGGGCACCACACTCAATACCCAAATGCTCAGTGATATATGTGGACAATAATTTGCAGCCTTCCGGGGTAACTTCCAAACCCTTCAAACAAGAGATGGCTCTAGCAGTAGGCTTCAACTTACCCTTCAACGACTTGACAATACGAGGCAAGAACTGATGAGGCATGTTGAAAACGACCAAATCAGCGTCGTATACAGCCTTACCGATATCAGCCTCGGCGTGCAAGTTCTTTGGCAAAGTCACACCTGCTAAGTACTTGACGTTTTCATGCTTAGTGTTGATGATCTTGGTCAAGTTGACTCCGTCGATTTGCTCTTCGTGAACCCACATGTTAACAGTATGTCTGAACAAGTGAGGTCTGGAAGCAGTGTTCTCTGCTACCACTTTGGCGATGGTAGTACCCCAGTTTCCGGATCCAATGACGGCAATACGGAAAGGCCTTTCTGGGGCCAAAGACTTTTCTGGGCGGATATGGTGGGATTGACCAACCACTACTGTGGTTGGATTTGGGCTCAATATGTTGGCCAATTGCTGTAATCTCTGGGTGGCAGATTGTTGAGACATGGTGAAGGATCTATGTTGCAAGCGGAAGAACGGTAGAGTTCTTGGAACGACGACGGTTGGTGGGTGGTGGTACAGGGGAAGGAACGAAGGAACGCTTCGGACCGAAAATGCTGATTTGTACAAATGGGCTTAATAGCGAACTCTGGGGAGCAAGGCAATTTTCAAAGACTGCTTATCACTAGGGACGAGTCGATGCACAAGATGTAAGCAGAACAAATCAAACTACGAATCACTAATCTTCACAAAAGTGGAATCCAATTTACTATCAGAATCCAGAATCCAGAATCCTCAAATGCTACCCATCTCATTCCATGGATCTCCTCCTATATATATACTCCTAGTCATTTCATGCTACATAATATCTACTAACTAACAATCACCTCCACTATACACTACATATTATGCACATCGAAGTAAGCCGCCAAATTATTACTTCCTTTAGAACGACAAAGAAAAAACTTAATATCAACCGCTGCTTGTCCAAGAAACGACGGACCAAGTACAGTCCACGATCATGTGTGATACGGTGAATGGGTAAATTTTTGGGTGGTAGAAATGTTGAGATGCGAAGTTAACCGAGGAACGCTGTGTCAGGCGAGCCTGGCAGCAGTCCGTGTGAGGGTGCGAAACTTGATGGAATCGGTGTAGTGTATGGGGTGGTAGTGTGCCTTGCTCCTAACAATAGGGTAGAAGTGCTAAAGGTTACCGACGATCAGTGCTCTCAATTGGGACCAGTGTGTCGACGTCACAGCGACGTCATCGATGCAATTCCTCCGGCTCCTGGTGAAACTCTCACGCCAACAGCCGTATAGTGTCGGCTCGTGCTCTTAAAGCGAATTCCCGGTAGAGGGTTTGGTGTGTCACAATTTGTCTCCTGTCGAATCCTTATCAGAGGCTTATGTCGGTTATCATCCCGCACAGCACCTCAAAGTGGATCCTATCAAGCAGCTGATATCCATCCATGCGTGGTGGTTCTCGTTTTCTTCATATGGAGTCTGGTACCTTGGTAGAAACTCCCTCCTTTGATCGCTACATGGGTATTCACAGCTGACATTTAAGTCCAGATAGCAAGCTGGCAAAAGAAATGTTTTGTCCAGTACATCAGCGGCATTTAGAATAGTGTCTTTTTGCAATTATATAGCAGTTATTTAACATCACCAGTGGCACCCACCTCCATGATAGTAAAGACAATGGAATTCATTGGTAATATCGGAAAGTAGTTCGTACTGTGATCCCTGCAATGTTACAGTCGTCACAAGCCGGTTACATACGCTAATCCGGCAAACTGTCGTAAACTGTCTTGAACCGTTGGACATTGGATAATGTCCTACAGATCCTCGGAATGAATGGTCGCTAACTAAATTATATGTGTCATGTGACGCGAAGCCAAATTAGTCCCCCAGCAATCCGAGGATATATGTGTTGCAGGAATATTGGGGGTGTGTACCAACCATAGAAGTAACGACTGCGAAAAACTTTATTAATGTACCTGATCCACACAAAGGGTTACATGCCACATTTTCTCGGGCTTCTGATTGGTATACCAAGCGCATTTTACATATGGTAATGCTCTTGCAGCCATTTTGCGTTAAATGGATCCCTTCTGTAAATAAAATTCATAGGCCCTTATCTGATAAATTTTTTTATATATAGTACATGTATTAAGCTGCAAGTAGAAATATAGAGAATTATAGAGTTTTTTAAGTTTAGCCAGTATACCCAAATGGTAAACAAATTACTCAGAAATAATATAGTACACAACGAAATAAAAATGTCGACATAAGATTCACTCGTTACAACTTCAACATCCTTGTGGAAATGTTGCAAATTTATTTTATACTGTGACAGAACATGAAGCTGTTCGGGCAACATTTCTTGTAGAGAGACGGATTTCTCATCTCTCGTCTGGAGCTTGCTGTGAAGTATAAAGAGCGTGGGAGTATCGTATAAGTTTCCTTGTATTGCATTTGATTCTCAAAGCTAACGTTGCCGCTAAAGAGCCAACCCCGTCTCGTAGATTTCAGTTGTTCTAATGTTAAGCGTCACTTTCATCATCTTCGTTGAAGTGGTAATGGTCAAAATTCCCACCTGAGCCACTCTCAAATCCACTCCTAGAAGTCGTACCTCCCGGTCTGTTTCCTCTATGCTCTCGTAAATAATTTAAGTTGTCGATGTATAATTTCTTGTCTGCATTTCTCTTGCATGTCAATGTGCCCATATGTCTTTTCAAAGCGTCTTTTCGGGCAAAGCCCTTACCACAAAGTTCACAAATGTTTGGTGGTATTGTTAAATGTTGTTTCTCGTGTCTTTTCAAATCCGACGAACGTCTAAACGACATTGAACATTTTGTGCAGAGGAATTTCCTACTTGGATCGTCACCTATAGAAGCTATGGAGTCTTTACGACTAGCATGAACAGATGCGTCGTCAGACAATGAGGTCGTTGATTGGGATCTCAATGTAGGTTTATCTTCGGCGTCATCTTCCTCTTTATTGTACAATGTTCCTGCCGTTTTGAACGTGATTGGTTCTCCTATCAAGAAATTCCATCCTTCGCTATTAGTGCTGGGGTGGTGGGACTTGTCTTCGGCAGCGGAAGAAGACCCTTCAGCATTCTCCATGAAAATATCATTACTCAAATTAGGGAATTGTTGGTAGAATCCCAGAATATTTAATTGTCCCTTGCTATTAGCTTTAATTTTACTTCCTCTCTTTATTGGATTTCCGTGGGGGGAGGCAGCGTACTGTAGCCTTTGTAATAAATCCAGGATAGTAGGATCCACTGTGCCACTAGGATTCACACCAGTTGCTGTTGCAACCAACGCTTCTCTAGCTAATCTCAAAAATCTTGCGTCTTCATCTGAATCACCATGCTGAATTTCCGTCAGCTGGTGCTTCTGGCCCTCTTGTTGATGTTGTTGTGTCTGTTGTGATAAATTAGAAGACTCATGAGATGCTCCTGGTGTTTGAGGTTGAAGTGCTTGTGGAGACAAATGGGAAGAACCCCTCAGTTGAGAATATTGGTTTCCCTTGGCAGCGGTCCCAGAATGAGACCCAGCACTGAAACTCCTGGTGTAACTGACATTCTGCTCTATAGAACCAGGAGTGTGTCGCTGTGATCCTAAAAGAAAATTTAAGTTAGGTGTTGTGACAGGAGAAGACACAGAGTCTCCTCTTAATCTTTTAGAGGGTGGAGAGTTACCGGCCTGTTGAGCAGCAGAACCAGAGCTAGCTCCTCCGCCGCCTGATCCAGAATTGAAAGGACTGGAAGGGCCCGGCTGGGGAGAGAACATCGGGTAGCTCATTCTTTGACGGCTTCGAGAAATTAAATGTGCAAAATTACTAGAAGATGATCTGTTAGTATTGGGTCTAGAGTGAGAATGTGTAAAATGTGATTCTCGGCCAGCAGAAGAAGGAACGGAGGACGGTAGAATTTCATGAAATTGTCGTTTAGCACGTTGGCTAGGTAGTTGTGGTACTTGTTGAACAAAATTTGTGTTTGGCCCTGTCGTTGTATTTGTATTAATATTTTTGTCGCTCAGACTCGAACTTGAATTGTTGGTAGAGTTGGTAAACTGTGGCTGATCTTGTTCCATATGAGACGGCGAATTTTTTCCACTGATAGGTCAATTGTTTTCGTCCACCAAAGCACCGAATAGCAGCAATGGAATAAATTAATACAGTAATTCACGGTATCGAAACAAGTTAATAGCGTTCAGGCAAACTTGGGAGCTCAAAATTCCTAGTTTAGATATTATTAAAATGGTTGTGAAAAAAACCAAATGTGCTAACCGTGGAAAATGAAAGTGATCCAAAGAACGAGTTGGGCGGTTTTGTGAAGTCGTGAATAGATTCATGAATAGTTATGATACACTGATCACTTCAATAATTTGGGACTCCAAATGAAGGGGAACAGGCAATTTAACTTGTAGTGATTTACCAAACGAGATCTGTTTTATGGCACTAGCAATATATTCCTCGAGTGTAAAATTGTCTAAACCTACTCCCTGGTGCGTTAAATATACTGGCTGATCTCGTATCTGATGACTTAATGGTAACGTTGATGTTATCAATCGTAAAGAAGTCAAAAAGAAAGATAGCCCAAATTATATATTATACCAAATTGCTTTAATTTTGTGACAGGAGCGGCCCTATGTTAGACCTGGCTTGCCTTAAAATTGTGGTTGACAGTATGCCAAAAAATTTATACCGAAGTGTTCTCGGAAACGCCTTTCCTCAAGATGAATCTGATAGAATCTGAAAACAGTGGATCCTTCTTAAGCAGATGTTCGTTGAAGCACGGAACGACTAAGTACTGCTCGCTGGACTGTGGAGGGACTTTGACTAACTCCTGCTACGAAGCTTCAACCTTCTTTCCTAATGTAGCTACTGTACATATACCGTTGCCTTCCTGGAGCCGGCTATTAACTACAGAACCATACAAAAAGAACGTACCACTCAGACGCTTCGCTAGTTTGACACGTCGAACACTAGAAAGCAGATTCTGTGCAAAAGTAGTCGTCAAACTAGCCGTCAAAATCAAGAGATTGGATACGTTATTATAGTTACCAATGAATTTTTGTTTTTTAGCTGGGGAGCCACAGTTTGGTCAAACCCATATCTCGATACCTTTGTTTCTGCAGTACTCATGTAACACCTCTAAACTTTATCCTTTTAAAGGGTTACAGTCCCTGATTCGTATGGTCCATTCGTTTCTTCTGTTGCCTTGCTCGGAAATGATAGTAAAGCCATGGGCTAGACTTGTATTCTGGTTATCACGTTAATTACACTAGTAAATCGATTATACGTACTTAATCTATAGTATGGTTCGCAAATTGGTGGGTTGAATTTCCAGGAGTGGTCTTGAACAACAGTTGAGACTGATAGGTTGACTTCCTTCAAACAAAGACGAATACAATGCCACTATGACCACACTAGGCTATTTCTAATCCTATCAATTCGAAAGTTTGCAACTAATCGCGTTGGCTACTGTGATGTATGCCGCGCGTGTCTATCAGAAACTATTTTTTTCCGTAGCACAACTGTGGAGATCTGGTTAAAGACACCAACTAAGACCGATCACCTTTGAAGCCGCTTGCACACTTTGCCCCCTCTGTTGCAAGTGCCGTTATTGTAGTTTTGCCTGATTTTGAATTTTGTTGCATTATTGCGAAAAAGAACATCGATTATAAGGAGTCACGTGACGAATGCTAATTACCCGAGTGTGGAAACAAATTGTGAATGGCTGCGGTAGATTACACGGACTTATTTTGCGCGCAGCCTTGCTACCATATGATATTAGTAAACGGGGTATGGTATCGTTTCATTTGGAAGTAAAGAAGCCAGAGCGATCTAGAGGATCTGCGTATCGGTTCGGCAGCTCGGTTCGGTGCATCGTAAATGGCGAATAGGCATGGAAGCTATTCTTTAATTGCCAAAATGGAACTAGTTTAGAGTAATTTTTAAGAACTGTGTTAATCATAGAGAATCAGTTGTCATCCGAGCCGTTTCTTTTGATTTTAGCTAACCTTTATGAAATTGTCACTATCCGATTGATAAGATTTGTGATATGGATTTGAAATTGTAGCAAAAGTCTTCAACAGGTGTGGTTGCTGGGTTCAATCTATGATAGAAGGTACCTGTGGAGTCAACCATTCAATGTGGATGGTATAACATTGATGTTTGTTGCCAATCCATTCTTAGTATGTGTTTTTCCTGTATACATCAGTGTTGCAACCATACGTTGAATTTTTCCGATCATTGGTAGTTATCTTACAGCAATTTTCCTAACGAGATCTCAATACAGGATATTAAAGTGAGTGGAGGTATAGCAGAGGTAAACATAGGATAAGGGGTAGGTGAGGGAGGATACAGGGCAGAGGATAAAGTATAAGGATAGGTTTCATATTAAGAAAAAGAAGATCCCATTGTTGCTCGTACATTCGCTCTTAGTTATCTATGACTTCAATCAAAATGCTTTGCCTGTACTTGAACTTCCGTATCAAATCTTCAGTACAATATGATACTCATACTAAAGATTGATTTACAGTGGTCCCACTCACTACAGCATTCGCTTTTCTCTCTCTCTCTCTCTCTCTCTCTCTCTCTCCGCTCTTTCTGACATAAGCACACATACATACATCTCATAATCATCTTTCATCCTGAGGAGCCGCGTGCCACATATATGCAGTTTGAACCTTCCTTCCCACTTACAGGTTACTTCCCTCTTCACATTTTTCTAAGCGCTATAGAATTTGAATAATGGAGACCAGTTATCACCAGCTACAGATACCAATATTACCATCAAAGGACTCAACATCAGGTAGTGATATATTCCACACGACTAGTATCTCACCTGAGAAACCACACAGCACAAATTTCGTGAATCTCCCATCCCTTCCTCTAACGCTCTAATCAATAGCCTCTATTTACCATGACATACCAAGATCTTCCTTCACGACAAAAATCCCAGAGATTGATCAACAGAATGAAATCACAGCAGCAACAGCAGCAATTCCAGCAGTATAAACAGCGTGCTAAGAACATTTTCAACGTCAATGAGCTTTTACCGGGTTTGAATGACATCAGTGATGCCTTCGAAGTGTTACCTATGGACTTGATCAAATACTTCACCCTTCTCAAGGAAATCGACGCCAAGTGTATCAACACAGTGCCACAGATCAACTACTTGATCAAGAACTATATTGGTGATTTACACGAGGAGAAAAAGAAGGAGTCCGAAGAAATAGAATCCAGTAAGAGAGAGTTAGAGTTCAAGAGACTCTCCATGATTAAAGAGAAGATCAACGAAATCATTCCGTGTTTGGAAGAGAAGATGCATGTCACTTCAGTAGCAACTGATTTGTTGAACAAGCACATGTTTAGAATTAACAACGATTACAAGTTGATTGTAAACAACAATGAAATTCCAGAATCCATCAGAATTGGACCATTGAACCATCCAGCCATGATCATGGACTCCAACGTGTCTAATGGCTCAGCAGTGGACCGTTCCGCACAAGCTGCTAGAAGTGAAAGTAGAAGAGAGGCACTTGCTGCCAAAAAGGCAAGCAAAGAAGACGTGGATGAACATTTGCCGGTTCCAAAGAAAAAGAAGAACAAGGAAGCAACACCCTCAGAGCCACCAAAGTCCAGCTCAGCAACTGCATCAGCTACTGGAACTACCAAGAAAAGAGCCAGAAAAGAAGCTGAAGATGTGCAGAGGCCTGTTACACCAGGTTCTGCCGCTTCAGTTCCTGCTGCAGCACCAGCCAAGAAGAAGAGCAAACCTAAGAAGGAAGACGATTCATCTAACTCATCTCGTGGTAACAACTCAGCTAATGCCAATGATAACGCTATAAATGAGAGTAATACTATAGACAGAGTGAAGGCTGAAGTGCCGGCGAACAAATCCACAGGTGCTGGTGAACCGACTTATTGTTACTGTAACCAAGTCTCATTCGGAGAGATGGTGGGTTGTGATGGTGACGATTGTAAGAGAGAATGGTTCCATTTGCCATGTATAGGGTTCAAGAACCCACCAAAGGGTAAATGGTACTGTGACGATTGCTTGGTGAAGATGAAGAAGTTGAAAAAAGTGAACTAGAAGCACTGTATAATCCGAATATATAAATAACCTAAAAAGTATACATGTACAACTCATTATGCGAATGCATAGTTCCCCTGCAACCACGTATTAAGCATATTCAAAGAGACCTTCGGCTGATCATGTGGTAGCAAATGGCCCGCATCGTAAACCCTAACGTAGGTGAACTTGTCGAAATTTCTAAATTCACCAGCAGCTGAACTGTCTCCCTTGAATACCAATGGGGACAAGGATTGGCTGGAGAACTCTTCATGAAAGCTATATTCCAACTTATCAGTCCATTTGAAGTTTCCTAACCAATTACATCTATAGTCTTTATCCCCAGCATAAATTAAAACGGCCACTCCTTTCTCCAACAATTCCGCTACATACTGTTGATGAGGTAATGCTTTGTCACCGACTACAGCAAAGTTGTTATAGACATCTTCCGAAGAGGAAGCAAATTTTGGAACTTCTGACGAGAGTCCGATAGCTTTACGAACGAAGTCAAGGTTGAGGTACTGTTCAACATAACTAATTTCGTCGTAGCACTCCTCTTCGCCTCCTCCACACTCCATGCGAATGTCGAATGGATTAAGATGAGTTTTGGAGAATGGCTCGAACATGGTAGATTCACAATATTGAAAAGCTGGCTCACATTTAAGTGCATTCTGCTCTTCATTACATGGCTGTAGCAATTCGACACACTTTGGAAGCAGTTCTTGCAAAGATTTGCAATCCTCCTCAGTTAATATTGGTTTGTAACCTCCTTGACCACAACCCATTCCAATTAAAGCTTCGTATTGAACAACGGCATCCGTAAAACCATTTCCGATCAATACAGAGGTCAAGTTGAAAGAACGTTCGGGATGAGCTAAGATCTCAGATGCAAATTTTGGAATGTAATGCCCTCCATATGACTCACCAGCAATATGGAAAGCATTATCCTTAAATTGGGAAAATTTCTGAAAGAATAGCTCGGTAAAAGCATAAAAGTCTACACCAGCTGCTGCGGTGGAATTAACGTCAGACTTACCATAAGAAAACCCGACTCCTACTGGTTGGTCTATAAAGACCACAGAGGCATTGGCATTCCAAGAATATGGATTGTATTCTGGAAGTATCGAAGCATTGATAAAAGAGGGTCCCAATTCAAAAAACAAACCAACAGCACTAGAACCACCAGGTCCACCGTTGAGCCAAAACACGATAGGGTCGGTCAAAGGATCATTTCTGGACTCGAAAAACCAGAAGAACAAGTGCTTATCATCTTCAATGTCCAAGAAACCAGTATATTGCTTGACAATGTCTAATCCAAGCACAGCGGGATCATTCTGCTTCACACACAACTTGTGTCCGAGGAACTGAGCATTTCCATACACTTCATAATCGAAAATAGTGTCTGATTGCAAATCCAGAGATTTCGGTAATATTTCTTTCCCAAAATTCACGTCATTTGCACCCATTCCTAGGAGGGCTCTCCAATTTGACAGTAACACATTTTGCTTGAATTTCTCAATGGAAAGGGCGCTACTTAGCGCCGAACACAACAAAACAGCACATGTGACAGAGATCTTCATTTTACAGCTTAAGAGCCAAGTAACTACCATTTGTAAGCATATGCCCAACTCTATTCTCTTCAGATGGTAAAGGAACCAGATTTTGGAGCCCTACGGTCACGTGAAAGAATGCTAGTCATATCACGTGAATTCAAGTTCCACACAATTCAGTGTTGCAACGCCATTCTTCCCCATTCTCATGTTGAGCACTGTAGAAGCAGGAGAAATCCAATACCTTCGAGGAGAGAACAGTATGTCCAGACGGTTACTCATCAATGGCGTCAACTTAAGTTGTTGTGTCAGATAGAGCATTTTTCGCAACTCAAGTAATATTGCAACGTGACGTAGTTTCCATTCATGAGAGGGGAGCCCCCTATTTGTCTGTCCATATCGGTATAGGTTTACGATCGGATTGCATGTAGAAAAACAATCAGGCCATGGCTACAGCAGCAATTGGAGAAAGAGACTTCCAAGGAACGTAGAGTACGTTGAAGCAGACTCGAAGTAGGCAACTGCACACCCTAGAAGAATGTAATGAAGATCGCACAATCGGAAAAGTGCCATGCTATGGCGAGGGATAGAGTTGACACACGAGTAACAAAGATAGGGAAAAAAGCTACTAAACGGGGAATGCAGTTCCTTTTTCATCCAAGGGAGAACACCTCCTTATTGCCCAATTGGCGGTGAATGCAGTCAATTATGAGCGACCGCTAAAAGCAGAAATCGAGGCGGTTAACCCTGAAGCCTCGATAATTTTGACCAAAATGTGGACATTGAAGAAGGGTACGCCTTGCGATAAAGTCCAAGAATACCAATCCAAGATCTAACCGCGGGACCCTAATCCATAACACACAGACAACAGAGTCGAGATAAGTGTACCGATCGCTGGTTTGAAAATAAATAAATATTTTCTTCTATGTTAAGGGACAAAATTCAACCACGGATGTCTCCCTTTGAATGTTGAATGTTGACCAAACACCGCGTGGACGAGCAAACGAGTTCGATCGACAAAAACAGCTCAACAAGAGATGCACGCTCGGGGGCCATTGTAATTCATAGCCAAATCCTTTATCATTCTTCCAAGCATCGTAAGTCCGATTCATAGGAGTTAGGGAGCCATTCTCTGTTCTGAATATTTAGTTAGCTCGTGGTGTGCCCGACATCTATGACGGACTTTCAGATAATCTTCCCCACTTTGGATGCATTGTAACTCGAGTAAAGTAAACGCATCGAACTACCACCGCGATACGACCCGGGGTTGTGCAGGAGCCACCTCGGAGAGATACGAAGGGCCCTTACCACCAGCCACAAGCAGAAGACAATATATTGTTTCGTTGTTGTGATGTTGTCGTTGCGGCAACTCGGGCGTGTGGAAATTGGTAAATTGCAAGCACATAGACGGTGACTCCGAGTCTCCATTCATGTATGCAATTGTAACCCCTAGATTGTAATGTCAAGTGCAAAAGGTGGATATGTAGGTGCCTCTTCACGCAGTTTTTTTCATTGTTAATACGCATAAAAGAAAACCTCATTAAAATTGAGGATCGAAAATTGATGCGACCCAGCCAGATTAGTAGACGTAGTTTCTTTCTCGTTACTGTAGTGGAGAATGGCTAGTGCTAGTGATTCGGCATAAACCAACTTGCTTGGAATTGCTTGTGCTTGCTTATGCGCTGTTTCGTCTGTCTCGTCTGATGTCATGCCCTTGGACGTGAAACAAATGACCGAGTTCACATACTTTGACATGGCAGTGGGGGGATCGTGGCTTTCGACAGGAAAGCTTAGATGTTCTTTGTCGCAAGACATAAGGTGTCCCACCGTGTTCACCATATCACGCGAAAGCACTCTTAACCTGGTCCAGCAGAATGGTAATAATCATGAGAAAATATCCTATTTGGCACTTGACGTGTTGCGACTATTTCGTATAATAGGTTCGACCTATCTCTCCTCCTCCCCACTATAAATTCAATTATCATTGAGTTATTGAACGATTATTTTTAGAACTTTTCGTACAAGATTGACTATTTTAGTTCAAAGAACACTTCATGGAATGATTAGCATCGTCATTGTGGTACGTAGAGCTGGCATGAGCTAATATAACAAAGGCTACAATAGTAATCAATTTGCGGGGTGCCCGCTACTCGTGACTCTGTTACTGTCGCATCCGATGGTAGCCATACCACTTTGGCCGTAATGACGTAGTGCAACATAGCCATAGTAAATGCACAAGTGCTAGGGGTTTTGCCTGGACATTGTTTATTTATTTTTACTAGGGTCAATACATCGATGGAATGAAAGTGGCGCTTTCGGAACTGAAACGACATGATCACTAGCCTTGCATAACATTAGCATATCTACAGGAGATGAGATACTGGTGCAAATAATGAAGAAAGGGCGGTCTGCCCTAATGGGCCAATCCCAATGGCCACAGACAATGTCCTGGTGCGGAACTCTACATCAATATCTACGAAGAGCAACTATTGGATATGCATTCCTTGGGTATGACTCTTCTTCCAGGGTATTCCATACATGAAAAATCCATTGTACACCCAGAGCCCACTCCAATTTCACAGCTGAAATCGATCTACATGTGTCAGAGGCAATGGTCGAATATGTGAGTCGTAGTTGCGCTTGCGGCAGGACGGCTCGGGGTGGCAGCCGTAGTCGTAGCTGTACCCTACCACTAGTCGTATTCGTACTGTAGTGCGATCTGTGGAACTGCACTGCACCGTCCTCTCTGCGCAGCACAGCACGTTCACTTCCAACATTCCTAGGTTCCAAACCTGACCTAGCCCGCTTGGTTTGCCAAGGTACCCAGTGCCGTCGGGGAACCTCCTCCCATCGCAGGGAACAATCCAGGTATCGTCTCGTGCGCTCTGCTCCACCAGTTGTTGTTGTTTACAAAGTGGTTGCCAGAAAGTCTCGTTCTCAAACCTTCTCGCTCTCAAAAACGGAAGAAAATTTTTAAGCCTTTTCATCCAGGCAGTATGGGTCAGACAATCGGTGTGATAAAATACCCTTGGATATTTATTTAATAGCACTATTTAATATCCCGTAATAATAAATAACAACAAATATAATAATAAATATTTAATTAATTTTGGTTAATCCATTTAATATTAATAGCAAACATCAGCCATCTTTTTTTAGGATTTTGGACCCAGGAAATTAGCGATACATTTCTGCCCAGGAATTGTCCATCATACTACGGTGTTTATATAGTGTTGATCATATTTGAGATTTTCCAACCCGTTCGCTGTCGTTTCTCTGCTCAGGCAAACCCTTTTTTTACCATTCGATTGCTTTGCTAGTGTTGCACCGTCGACTGCCGTAATCCGTGACATCTCGCGGACTATTACTACCCATCGTTCCTGCTGCTTCTGACGCACCGTTTCGTTCTGTCCCTCTACAAAACAGAATTCGTTAGCTCATTCCCACCAGAGACCTGCAATCCCTACTGCTCAGCACGTACAAAAGTTCTCCAGTGTATCCCTATATCTGACCCGAACTCAACTCACCGAATTGAACCTCTGTGTTAGTTTCCTCACACCAACCAATTGACCGTCCTCGTACCTACCCGTGCCAATCGCCCCGTTTCCAGTGAACAATAAAGCGCACCATTTCCTTTTCATCCAAAAGTCCCTTGAACATCGAAAGCAGTGCTACGCCCAACTGCCCATTCATTTCGCCAATTCGTCAATTTACCAATTCGTCAATTATTCAATTGCCCTTGTGCTATTTGCCCTAGTAATTAATTCCCTTCTTATTCATTGTAATCAGTTTCACTTCTAAGCATTCATAATGTTGAAAGAATACAAGCTAGTCGTTGTCGGTGGAGGTGGTGTCGGTAAATCCGCATTGACCATCCAATTAATCCAAAGCCACTTCGTCGACGAATACGACCCTACCATCGAAGACTCCTACAGAAAGCAATGTACCATCGACGGCGAACAAGTCTTGTTGGACGTGTTGGATACCGCCGGGCAAGAAGAGTACAGTGCCATGAGAGAACAGTATATGAGAACTGGTGAGGGTTTTTTGTTGGTGTATTCCATCAACTCCCGTAATTCTTTAGAAGAATTGCAATCCTTCTACGAACAAATCTTGAGAGTCAAAGACTCGGACCGTGTACCAGTCTTGGTTGTAGGTAACAAGTGCGATTTAGAGATCGAGAGACAAGTCAGTTACGAAGAGGGTTTGGCATTGGCTAGATCCTTCAACTGCCAGTTCTTGGAGACCTCAGCCAAGCAAAGAATCAACGTCGAAGAGGCATTTTTCAACTTAGTGAGATCGATCAGAGATCAGAACGCCCCAGCAGACGAACTTGACGACCCAAGCAATGCAAACAATGCCAATGGCAACATTAATAACATCAATGGCACGGCCATTGCAAGCAATAACCTCGACACTCAAGACGCCGCCATTAACAGCCCCGAGAAAGATGACATAATACCTAAAACCGACGGTACCACTTCTAAGGCAAACCAAGCCAAGAGACAGGCACAACAACAAGGAAGCTCTGCACAAGCCGTTGCTGCTGAAGGAAAAGAGAAATCGGGCTGTTGTGTTATTGTCTAGAGACGATACACAGAGGTCTTCGTTAAAATAGGTCATTTTTCATCATTTTTCACAAATTGCTTCCCTTGTCCCATCATTCGTATCCTCCCTGTTATAGCAACACCCCATTGCAACTGTATTTGTTGAACTAGACAATGTCTTGTACCTTTTGATTCTCTTCTACTATTATTATTACTTTTACTGTTGCTAGTGTTTATCCATCTTATTTATTATCTTACGAACTCAAAAGTACAACCCCAAAAAAATCAAGCTCCATAGTTCTGCAAAGGGTAATTTTATCTAAAAGTCTATTCTCTAATTTATATATCATTACTATCGAATAAATTGACTTGTATTGGACCATTCTTGGAGAATATTGCCTATGGAAATTATAAGAAGTACCAATTCGACACTATTATCTTAAAATTTTCACTATTATCAGTAGAACACCTATGTCAATATTATAGTCTTAAAACCTTTGTTAATGCCTACATTAAGTATCACTGGTTCTACGCTATTTTGCTTCCAATTTTCATTTTATTGTAATGTACAAGCTACCTTCTATGTAATTTTTCATACCGAGATTGAAATCAGTTGATGAAGTGGTAGACGACAAAGTGCAAGATTAAACTGGCAAAGATAAAGTCTCCGAAGGATCTCTCAGGACTGACGTACTTGAACACCTTACCATCACTAGCGGCGGTTATTTCGCTAGTCTTGTGGAGCTCTTCCTCCAATGCGTCTTCAACTTCTTCGCTGTCTTCAATTACTTCGTCAGCACCATCAGCGGTCTTCTTTGGCGCAGTAGTCTTAATTTGCAATCTCAACGACACGGTCAAAACGAACTGTCCAACACATGCAATGAATCCACCAAGGAAGGCGTTGAAGGGGAAGTTTCCCACAAGTAGCACGTAGACGAACTGCAAAATTCCCAAAGCGACCAAGAACAGCAAGAACAAGTCAATCAACTTCAATCTGGGGGTCAATGTGGCGACGTAGTCGTTGTAGGTAATATCAACGGCAGCAGACAATTCGCTGAACGACTGTGCAATCTTGTTGCCCTTAACCTTGGCCAGTGGAGCCGAACTGGAGACGTTACCAGTAGCGGACACTGCTGCCTGAGCCTTCTTAATAGAGATATCCTTTTTAGCCATTTTCTATCGAAATTGTTTCTATTGAGCTACAGATGTGATGCTTATTGCCAATTGTCACGATATATGCTATCTGAACCAGGGATACACACAATAAACTAGCTAGTACACGGACTTGTTGTAACTGACCCTGTGGTCAAACTGTTCAAATCGCACTGTTCGACGTGTTGTCTCCAATCGCAAATGCGCTCACCAGAAAATCACACGGGAGAAAAATGGACAATGGAGGGATTTTGGACACTAGTTTTCGACATGGCTGCGACAGTGGTAGAGAGTACTTGTTGTACGTTGATACACTGATACAAGAGAGACAAATAGAGAGAAACGGATAAAGAAAACTCGAATGTGTATTGCTCCATTCGGATCAGAGTGCTGCAGATACATGGATATGTAGTGTCGAGATTCGGACACAATACGTGAATAGTAGAGGAAAGAGTCCTCCATATTTTAGTGATGGTGCCTGAAAAATGACACTGAGAAATGGCATTGAGACTTAGACGAAGCGATTTCAGTTCCACTTCAAATTTTACACCAATTACATTCAAACAGTCATCCCATCCTAAGAGCTCCTCCAAGAACCTCAAAGCAAATATCTCAACATAAAAAGAGTTAAATAATAACAGCAATTACATCTCGAGATAGCCTCTCTGTCACTACACTAACACTTCACTCCGCGACACTGCTACGTCTCTGCCCACGACACTGCGACACTCAATCTCCATGGTCGTGTACCGAATACCAACTTTTCAGTAGTGAAAAAAATCCATGAACAAATCGATATAGTACGTACAATTGACAGTGGACAGGGCCACAGATAACTAGTATAGAATTCGCTTGAAACACAATAGAAGTTCTACCGGTGCATTAATAGCAAGGAAGTAAAGTAGTCCACGCTAAAAAAAGGAACGAAACCAAGTAAAAAGACGGTTTTTATCAGGCATTATCTCGTATCTCTTATCCTCAACATCTCAAGAGCCCACAGAACCATTTCACATTTAACAGTTGATAGTCAGCAATATCATTGAAATACTAATAACACAACACACACACGCACATCATGAACATCAGTACTAGTGCCTTAGGGGTTAGAAGAAGAAAAGCCGCCACCCAGAACATAGACGACGAAGAAAACGCCGCAGTGTTGAAGTTGGGACCAGAATTCCAGCTCACCCAGATAACCAACAGCGGAGAGCAGGAACAGTTAATTGCATTAAACTTATCCGAAGCCCGTTTGTTGATAAGAGCGGCGTTGAAGGAGCGTAAGAACAAAAGTAACAGAAATAGAGAATACGACGACAATGACGACGACGAGAACGAGAAGGAGGACGAGATCTCCAACATGGAGTTGGCCGGCCCCAACTCCAACGAAATCATGCACAAGACCTTGAACTACTTGACGAATTTTGCCCGTTTCAAGAACTCGTCTTCTACTGAGACTGTAGAGAAGTTATTGAATGACTTTAGTCTTCTGGCCTCTGAGCCTTTGCATCCATTTGAACTTGCGAACCTAGGCACTTTGGAATGTGAGGATGCCGAAGAAGCCAAGTCCTTGATTCCTTCCCTTGTGCACAAGGTGTCTGACGTCCAGTTGCAGACTCTTCTCACCGAGTTGAGAAAGTACCAAACATTGTCGTAGACACCAACTGTACCACACAATATACGGATTTTCGCCATGAAATCTGGTAAATGGTATGGTTGCAAACATCTTTCGTGTAATATATATCTAGATGCCACATAACTTTAAAATAATAATAAAATGTACTATAGTCATCAGTATCTTGTACTCCATTCTTCATTGTTCACTACTCTCTCTTAACTATGTAGAAGATTTGATGCGTCTGTACACAGGAACATATAATAGGGCATTGAAAGTTGCATTCTTCAATTTTCAATATTGAATGTTACTTGTTCTGG
This sequence comes from Scheffersomyces lignosus, assembly GCA_001599395.1. Classification (NCBI taxonomy): domain Eukaryota; kingdom Fungi; phylum Ascomycota; class Pichiomycetes; order Serinales; family Debaryomycetaceae; genus Scheffersomyces; species Scheffersomyces lignosus. Next base: position 1,178,162 of record BCGS01000004.1, on the reverse strand, counting down.
TCTACAGTGTGATTGTGAAACATAATGGATGAAGACATATATGATGAGTTTGGGAACCTCATTGGTGACCCCCTTGACTCAGACGCCGAAAGTTCTGAGGAAGATGACGTTTTGGTGGATAAACTAGACCTTTCAGGCTCCGACGATGAAGATAGAGCCGATGAGAGTGAAGATGAAGATGTAGACAATGAGGCCAATTTTAAAGGCAAAAATGGTGCAAATGGCGTTAAAACTGATACAGAGCAAGAATATGGTAATACTAATAGCACAGATTTGGTAAAAGGGTCTGGTTCGGGAGCATTTGGTCAAGATGTCAAACAGATCTTTATAAAGCCATACGAACAGCCAGAAGATGCACCTGTAATACAACCGAAAGTAGAAAAGAAGATGAAAGTCGACTTTACAGACAATATTGCAAGTGAAGTGGACTTCAAAGGATCAAAAGAAGAAAACCTTATCAAGAACTTGCCGGAATTGATATACTCCAGAGACTATATGATCGCTACGATGAACCGACTCCCGGAGAGAATACGAAACATAGCATTGGTGGGTAATTTACATTCAGGAAAAACCGCATTTATAGACTCCTTGGTGTTACATACCCACTCGCCATCAATTGCATTGAAAAAGTCCTTGAAGAACTTTGAACCTTTGAGATTTATGGACAATCACAAACTTGAGATCGACAGAGGTATGACTATCAAGACATCACCAATTACTCTATTGCTACAGGACTTAAAAGAAAGATCCTATGTTTTCAACATATTGGACTCTCCCGGACATCCAAATTTCGCTGATGAAACTACCGCTGCATTGCAATCGGTGGATGGAGTGGTTCTAGTTTTGGATGTCGTGGAAGGAGTAACAGCAAGAGACAGAAGTATAATAGATGAAGCTGTCAAAGATAATCTACCAATTGTTCTATTACTTAACAAAATTGATAGACTTATATTAGAATTGCAACTCCCAATTAAGGACTCCTATCACAAACTTAAATATATCGTGGATAATGTTACCCAACTCATTAATAGCAGTGAGTACATTAGTACGTATTCCCACTCAACTGTCATTTCTCCAACTCATAACAATGTGGTTTTTGCATCATCTGCTTTTGAATTCAGCTTCACTCTAGCTAGCTTTGCTAAGCTCTATTTGGATAAAAGTGGAAATCAATCTATAGAACCGCAGGTATTCAGCAAGAAGCTTTGGGGAGACTTCTTTTTCGATAGCTCTCAGAACAAATTCACAAGTGACTCACAGGGTGGAAAACTCGCCCGGTCATTTGTTTCTTTTGTCCTCGAACCGATCTACAAAATAGTATCATACACCTTAGTAGCGGAACCCGGAGATGAGAAGTTACCAAGGTTATTGTGGAACAATTTTGGAATCAAATTGAGAAAACAGCAGTATAAACAGGATCCACAGATCTTGCTTAAGGACGTCTTCAAGGCTGTCTTTGATGACAACAAGGGATTGGTGGACCTGGTAACGAAAACAGTCGAGTATCCTGGAAATTCCAACGTTTTGTCTAATAATTTGATATCTAAAGCTACGGTCGTCGCCCGTGTTATCAAGTTAATTGAGTCATCGGATGCAAGTAAATTCTTCTCGTTGGTTCGAGTATACAAGGGCACTATTAAAATTGGATCTCGTTTGAAAATTTTGGGAGAGCACTTCAACGAGGATAATGAGAACTACAAAATAGAAGTAGTTGAGGAGCTTTACATTCCTGGTGGAAGATATAAAGTTCCAGTGGACCAAGTTAGTGAAGGATCTATAGCTATTATTGGAGGAATCGAATCAACGATAACGAAAGGAGCTACCATATTTAATGAGAGTCATTCACTTGAGCAAATCAAAGCATTATCCATACCAAGTTATGGAAATAAGTCCGTTTTCAAGGTAGCAGTCGAACCGGCCAACCCTTCTGAATTGCCTAAATTGTTAGAAGGATTGAGGAAAGTGAACAAGTCATACCTTGCTTCAGTGATAAATGTAGAAGAGAGCGGTGAACATGTTGTTTTGGCACCAGGAGAGTTATACTTGGATTGTCTACTTCATGACCTCAGACTTTATTTCACAGATGACTTGGAAATTAAGATCAGTGATCCTATGACTAGACTCAGTGAGACCGTCATTGATGAATCTGCTATAAAAATCACAACAACTACCGCTTCACAGAACAATCTGATCTCGATTATTTCAGAGCCAATAAATGATAGCAAATTAAGTCGTGCAATAGAATCTGGAAAAATCGACTTAAGTCAGCCCTTGAAAACTACGGCCAAGATCTTAAGAAAAGAGTTCGGCTGGGACGCTTTGGCAGCAAGATCAGTGTGGTGCTTTGGGCCGGATGAGTTGCAGTCACCTAGTATCCTTCTTGATGACACCCTCGAGGAAGAAACCGACAAAAAGTTGTTATATTCCGTAAAAGATTACATTAGCCAGGGTTTCAAATGGAGTGTTAATGAAGGCCCCCTCTGTGACGAGCCTATTAGAAATACGAAGTTCAAGATATTGGACGCTGTAATAAGCGGCTCTGAAATCCAAAGAAGTGGTACCCAGATTATTCCCATGACAAGAAGAGCATGTTATACTGGTTTTTTGACTGCTTCACCTCGCTTGATGGAACCAGTATATAAGGTGACTGCTATTTGCACTCAAAGAGCCATGCCAGTAATACAGAAGCTAGTGGAGAGTAGAAGGGGCCAGCTCCTCATGGATACACCTATTCCTGCGACTCCATTATTCGAATTAGAAGGCACTATCCCTGTGATTGAATCAGTAGGATTGGAAACAGATATCAGAATTCAAACACAAGGCCAAGCTATGTGCTATTTTACTTTCAGCAGTTGGGAAATTGTACCAGGTGATCCATTGGATCAGGATTGCTTTTTGCCTCCATTGAAACCAGTACCACAAAACTCCCTAGCCAGGGACTTTGTTATGAAAACAAGAAGAAGAAAAGGCTTAACTGGTGAGCCAAGTTTACAGAAGTATATTGATACAGATTTGTACAGTAAGTTAAAAGAAAAAGGGATCATTAGATAACCCTTATGTTTAATACATGAAACTAATAGATATAGACCTAAATATTGATTAGTAGTTGTTTCATAATGGGACTACGATACTCTCTGCTTCTTCTTGTCAACTGTAGGCTCCACCTCGTTCTCCAAGCTATGTTTTGTTGCGTCCTCACTTATAGACTGCCCGATGGCTAGTATCGATTCGAATCCCTTCTTTTCTCTTATGATCTCTGAGAGTTTATTAAAGCTAGTAATAAACCTAGCTTGTGTCGATAAATTGAAAGTAATGGTTTCAGGAATTTTGCTACCATCAGAAGTCTTCTCGCCTAGCCTGACAAATGTATCTATGAAGTCATTAACGGTAACATCCCTGGAATAGACGTTATCTTCTGTTATACGAATATTTCCCAATTCGGGAACATCCAAAACTATTTCCTCCGCAAGAGGAAACTCATGAATTTCCTTAAGATCTTCATTCGAGCGCAAGAGCCCGAAGAAATCTTCTATTGTACATTGCAACACATTATTATCGTCGTAGAGTGATACTAGATGTGAACAGTCCACTTTAGAGGACGCTGAATCAATAGGACATACAAGAAACTCAATTTCTGCGACTTTTAATATAATTGGAATGTAATGGCTCTTAATTTTTATGGGTATTCTACCTTCGCCTTCGTTTCTTGTTGCGCTTTCATCAGTGATTTCGTGATCTTGTTCAGGCAATTCTTGGATCGGCGTTTCTTCAGTTTCATCTTGGTGTTCCGCATCTGCAGAAATCTCGTTATCTTCGTTAGCTGTAGGCTGCTCCAATTGCTCAGAAATCCCTGTTTCATCTTGAATCACACCCAACAGATCATCATACTGGCTCCTTGATACTTCTTGCAATTCCGACTCTTCCAATTCCTCCAAATTTTCTATATCTGATTCGCTATCAATATTTATAATACTGCTCTTATAACTTGATTCAGTTACATTGCTGGGTTCTTCGTGGTCAAACTCCGAGTACTCTGAATCCAATTCTCCGTAATCATCGATTTCACCATCGGAAACGTCTACCTGTTCTGCCTCTTCTTGTTCCTCGTCTAGTTCTGCATGATCATCTTGCTCTTCTTTCTCTTGTGGCTGCTCTTGTTCATCGGGCTTTTCTTGTTCTATTTGATTCCCTTGTGGTGCTTTTTGCTCTCGTTGCTCTTCTTCTTCCTCGTCATCTGTCGCGTCTATTAAGGGAACTTCACTATTATCATACAGAGCAACAGTTCTAGCTCGCTGTGCCACTGGCTCTTCAACATCAATTACATCAACCTGGCTTTTCAACTTGTTATCCTCGCCATTCACCTTAATATCCATTTCTGTATCGCTCCCATCGCCTATAATGTGGTCGTCTAGACCGAACTCCGCGTTAGAAGAGTCAACCGTTGCCTCCCCTTGTGGAGAACCAAGGTCTACAGAGATATCGCCATACTGAACCGGAAGATCTTCCTGCATTTCAATATCGTTAGAAGTTGCAGTCCCTGCAACTGCTGCACCTGAAACACTATACATACCAATGACGCCCTATACCTGTAACTGATGTAGATGCCAAGTATAAGAATAAGGTGTACACTTCACATTAATTTGGCAGCACAGGTTTATTGGTGCTTCAAATATTGTAATGTGCGCACGTGATGTAAAATTTTGTATAGATGCTTGTTATATGTGATCTGTATATTTGTTAGAAGTAATATAGTGACCTGATAATTAGAGGTGCTATGCTACACGTTACTCTTTCCAGATTCAATCTTTAGATCGTAAAATTACAAATAAAATAAACTGTAGATATACATACAATACACAACTAAGGAACCCAGACCTTGAATGACTTAGGAGTCTTCAACGATAAAGGCTTGAAGTTTTCCTCGTTAGCAACATCAGATGATGCAGTGGCTGCAACGCTTGCCTCGGCTCTCTGCTCTGGTATTTCACCATTGGTGGTGGTATCGCCAGTTACTGGAATTAACGAGTGTCTAGCTGGCTTGAAAAGCAATGCTTTGGCATCGGCTAACAATGAAGAAATGCTTGACACCTTATCGGGGGTGTTTTCAGACTTGACCGAGCTCTCCATCAAAGCAATGACATCGTCCAACTTCTTGGTAATGTTGATGGTGGATTTTGCCAATGCTAATCTATCAATGAAGATTTCTTCTTGTTGTTTTGCGAGATGCTTTCTTTGTCTTTCGTAGATCCTCTCCAACTCATCCACCTTGTGCAACTTCAAGTCGATCTTTGCTAACTGGTGGTTGACAATGTTGTTAGAGATGCTGTTCATCTCTCTTTCTTCATAAGTTGCGAAGAGATGACTGCGAGCACCCACAATTCCAAAAGTAGCTTCTGCGGCACCCTTCAAAATTTCCTTAGAAGAGAGCTGCTCAGCAGACTTTTCACCTTCTAAATGACTTACTTTTCCGTTCTGTTCAGGGACATGATCCGTATCTGACTTCTTGTTTTCGGCTGATGGTTCCTCACCTGAAGTGTTCTTTTTCTCCTCGTCTTCCTCGCCATCTTTGGCGGTGTCCTTCGTTTCACTCTCGTTCTTGAGCTTGGCTACTTCAATATTTTCTCCTTCAGTGACTTTTTCTGCTATCTTTTCATCAACCACTTGCAGTGCTCTCGCGCTAGCAGCTTTTGCTACATCACTATCCACTAAACGGGTCATGAAGGCCAAGTTACTCAACACAGGATTATCTATGGAACTAATAGGATAGTTGGGAGCAAACTTGAGCAATTTAGCATCATCAGAGTCAACCGGGTTAAATGAGTCTTCAATAGGAATTTGAATGAATTTCAAAATACACTGCTGAGGAGTCTTCTTAGGACCGACTTCGTCTGCAATTTTGAACCAATCATTTCTATAGTTCCTGACTGCCGAAACTAATGCTTGAGTTTCTTCTGGAGTCCAACCATCGTTATGCCTTTTTGTAGTTTGTGTGGATTCTTCTGTGGAAGAACGCTTTGTTTTTATAGTGTCGGAAGCAACAGTAATGGAGTGATTACTCTCTCCATTTGCTTCGCCTACTACAGGACCAGTAGTAGCAGGCTCAATATTTAATAACTTGCGCAACTTGGCAGCATTGGCGGCACTGATATGTTCCTGTTGAACTTTGTACGTATCAAAGGGAAACAAACCTCTAGGAGTATCGTACTTCACGTGGTAATCTCCAGTGAAAGGTAAGCCAACCAGCTGGCCGTTAGGAAGCTTTTCTGCAGCATAACCAGGCTTGAATTGAGGTTTCACCTGGTAATTAATGAGACCCCACTTACTTAAGAAACGGTGCACTCTCATCAATGTACCAACATCACCTACCAAATTACGACGACAAGATGTCAAAGTCAAAAACTCGTTCGGGTTCAAACGGTAGGAGTTGATCATGAAGTTTCTATAGTTAACGTAGATTTTGGGTGATTTCGAAGGGTGGTTCAGAGAGAAGAATTCTGGCAAGGACTCCTGCTCTATGCGGTGGACTTTTCTCATGTTGAACCAACAGGCGTACGACGGCACGATGATAAGATGTGTCTGCTTGGTATATGACTTCTTTTCAGAAGACTCATCATCAGAAGAAAGAATTTCCTCATCTTCCAATTCATCTTTGGTAGCAGTCACAGTGTTAAGTTCAGTAGGTAATGCAGCAGTGGCATCAGTATTAGGTACTACTAGTGGCTTCTCATCCTTAAGTTCAACCTTGTCTTCCAGTGCAGAGACAGATTTCACTTCAGATTCGATTTTCTCTTCAACCAATGTATCAAGGTCTGGATCCTCCATGTGAACATCGGGTTGTTCTATAGGTTCTTCGATGGCTTCAGTAGAAGGAGCAGGAACATCTTCTTCGGTCCTTTGGATTGATTCAAAAGGTTCAGCAGTTTCGGGAGCATCACCTGCATCCTTTTCATTCTTCTCCACGTCATCGTCATCGTCATCCTTAAGATCGTCAATCTCGTCTTTGTCTAATACAAAATCATCGCCAACGCTCTCTAGTAAGTCATCTGCACCAGTTCTATCGGCATCATCCTCATTGTACTCCTCATCGTCGTTGTTAGCCTCCGGGTTGAATAAATCCATGTCGAAGTCATCGTTAAGACCCTCAGCTTCTTCTTTATTTTCTCCATTATCTGCTTCTTCAACCCCTTCCGATGGCTGTATAAGATCATTGAGCTCATCATTTGTATCTGGATTAATTGAAGGAGCTTCACTTCCGAATTGAAGTTCAGATGCTGAGTTGGATTCTTCATTGTACTTGTTATCGGACTCTGCAAGTAGGAAGTCCTCGTTATCTTGGATATCTTCTGGTGCCTCTTGTATAGATTGGGCTGTTTCTATGGATTCGCTGTTGTTCTCTATCAAGTTGTCATCATTGGTAAATCCGAAGTCGTCATTGGTAGGAGCTGTTTCCTCTTCGAATGCTTCGTTGGTGTCTTCAGTGGTTTGAGCAACGGACGAATATTCTTCATTAGTCTCTTCAACAGTTGCAGGGATGGTTTGTGGAATCTCAGACAGCTCCTGTTCAGACACCTGTTCAGACACCTGTTCCGACACCTGTTCCGACACCTGTTCCGACACCTGTTCACTTGGTTCTATACTGGGGTCGGTAGGTTCTTCTGTGTGGGTATCCGTTGGAAGTTCAGAATGTTGATATTGTTCAGTTGCTTCGGTTGGCTCAGTTGGTTCTTCGAATGGAAGAGTGTTTACATCTTCAGCTGCTACCTCAGTAGCAGCTACATCAGGAATCTCCGTTTCTTCCACCTGTTCTTCACTTGATTTTTCGATTGGAACTTCCGCTACTAAAGTCTCGGCATCGTCTGATACAGCATCGGACTCTTCTACTGGAGCCTCTGATTGTTCAGCGGGATCTTCAAATTCTGCAATTGGTTCTTCGCGCTCTTCTACTGGTTGGTCTGTCGCTACGTCTGGTACGAAGTCTGACTGTTGTTCAATAGGATGTTCTTCAGTTTCGGCAGGTTGTTCTATATTTTGTTCTGATTGTTCTGTAGGAATATCAACCGCATCTTCGGTTTCAGTAGGCTCTTGGACAGAGTCTTCAAGGTTTATAGAAGTTTCAGGTTCATCTGCTTGTGGGGCTTCAGAGTTGACATCTATTTCTGCATCCATGTCTACGTCGTCGTCATCTTGATCCTCAGCCTCCTCTTCTTCATCATCTTGTGCTTCTAATTCATTATCATCGTCGACTTCATCTTCTTCTTCGTCCTCCACTTCGAAGTCTCCGGTGGTAGGTTCATCGTCTTGTGTCGTGTCGGGTACGACGTTGTCGATAGGAAGCTCGATTGAGCCCACTTCTTTGGCTTCTGGCGTGCTCATTGTAGCTATGTGTATATGAATGGATTTCGGATGACCACTTCAACAATGATAATGATGAATGGGTGCTACGAATACTGTGGTATCTCAATTATCCGCGGACTCTCCTAATGTTTCAGATTGGTCAATAAGTCAACAAAAGGATGGAACGTGTTTCTAGTAACACCGATGGATGTGTTCCAAATGGATAACTGTTGCAACGACAGTAAAAACCGATATTGATGTTCTGGCGTGTCAACAAACAACAACAGTAACACGATTACTACGAGTAGTGCTGCTAACAAATAATAATAACACTATTAACGATAACAACAACGAGAATACGGATAACAACAAATACCGTCCTCCAGCGTTTGATGCTTGCTACGACAGTTGCAATGAATGCCTATGGCGGAATTCCTGTTTCAGAGTGTCGACCCGTGATTGATCAACTGTGTTCTTCAACAGCGGCTTGTGTCTTCCAAAAAATCACTGGTGGTTAATTCTGGCTGTATTTTTTTCGTTGTCAATCCTTAAAATTTTCTGGCCCCAACACGCAAACTACCAGCAGTACGGTGGGCGTGAAATAGTGAGGAGCACAGGGAGAGACAGGGAGAGCACTATGGGGCACGGGTAGTGCTGGGAGAGAGGCACCGGCGGTAATGTCAAAAAAGTCTGGTTGCAGTAATGACGACTCGCTAACAAATGTAAACCGTCGTAAACCGGTGTATTTTTCTACAGTTTTGACAGATAGACTCCTCTCCTCCTCTCCTCGTAGTATCAGTTGTTCAGTGACAGCGTATTGCTGTTTGTGGGCAAAGCGCTGGTCGTGCCGTGGATGCAGGTAAAACACCACCATCGGCACGCCAGGAAAAACCATTTGAGCCCCATGATAGTCTCGGGATTAACCTGTGCAGGTACTCAGGTTAACGGGTGCAGAATGGACAGCGGTAGGTGGTGTCATTAATCCAGCGGGTCGATCCCATGGGATAGAGTAGCTGGAAACGGCTACAGAGCTGGATTCGTGTACGAGTCCTGGTCAACCTGTTGGGCCAGAAAGACCCCTTTCTACGGGACATTACCACTGAGCTGGTAGGTCCATTACATTGCAGGGCTCGCAGCTACGACATGCGTAATGCAGATACTCCAGTACTATGGAAGAAGCTGGATTGGTGATCCGATGATTTCTGCGTTGAAAGCCCAAGGAAGGGGGCCCGACGAGTCGATGGAGTAGCAAAGGGTGTTGCTTCGTTCTTTGGCACTTTCGGAGCAGAAAATGCCATCCCTACTTTCAAATCTGTTGCCTCCAGATTGGGTGTAAATTTAAACTTTAACTTTGGGTCCAGTAGGACTGGCGTCAGCTGAGCCTATAACATGGTGATAACAAGATCCAGTAATGGAAACGTGAATGAACTCAAGAAACAAGAAGAGCTTGGAGAGGAAAAGGACTACATTTTAAAAAAAAGGCAAGGAGGTTAATCGGAATTATATATATATATAAAGCACAAAGAATGTAAATACCCTACAATAATTAATTCATCTTATGATGGAAGTAGGTAATAGGCAAATAAAATAAATAAGCAAATTTAGATTACTGTACGTCACTTACGAAATTAATTAGGTTAAAATTGTAGGGCAAGAAGTTAATGTCCAGAAATCCGAACGGTGCCCCAACCAGAGGCATAAAAAATGGTAACATTGCAAGACCCCCGATGTGCTTGGTGCAGATGACGTTGGACTCAATCAGCAACAAAGGAAAGAACGCTTCGCACACCAAGGGGCTTTATCTTATTGGTGGTTGGGTCGTCAGGCAAGGTCAAAATGACCAAATTCAGCCGAGGACGATTGCTATTGCCTCAATTAGAACCATGGTGGATTAGAAGTCCCACTGTCAGCTCCTCAAACAATATGTAGCTTAGATTAAAATGTTTTCTTGAGTGCAGACAATCCCAGCCCCAATTTTCACTCTACATAACGTTTATACGTCTAAACGGGGAAGCATGCGAGCCTCCGCTACTACGACAACGGACAGAGTGCCTCAGATATCTTATCTCTTGAGCTACGCCGGTCTACCTCTCATCTGGCAAAATTTTCCATCGTAACCAAGCCCAGGCAAGCATTGTATCACTGCTTAACCCTCACTTGGCGCCTATCTACTGGAATAGAGAATATACAGGGGTCGGAGATTCCTATTTCACTAAAATATGTCGACCTAATAAAAAAAAGAAGAAAAATAAAAACAATCACAAATTTAAAAGTTTTTGAAACGGGTCGACTAAGTGATGATCCTACTGCTCCTTCCCTTTTCTGTTACAATGAAATTGTCAGGCGTAGGGGTGATGGTTTGACCAATGGATTGGGCCACGATACCGTGTGGATGTCAAGAAAAGGGGGATACTTAGCACACTGTAGTACATTAGACGATAATCTACAAATATATGACGGTGATTACCTGCCCCTTTAGCAAATATCATAGGTGAGATACAAAGAAGACAGTAAAATCGTAACGTAAATAATAAAGTCACATACACATACACACTTTTGCCCATTTAAGCTTTTAAATGTTCCCTTTTATTGATGTAGCTAGTCATTCTACGTTTTATTTGGAGCAATGATTCCAGACTCTGCTAGTATAAGTACTAGAATAAGTCTTTTACCTTGTAGACATGGAGGGGGGGCCATCGATCATACAAAAGCTAGAAAGTCCAAAAGTGGTTAATGTAAACCATCCAACTCGTTTATATGCTCTTACATACAGTAAAACCTCCTTTGTTCGAGGAATGGGATTTTGCCATGCACGGAATTTACGGTGTGTAGTTGCAGAGAGGAAGACAAGAAGGTCACTAAGGGTATAAAAAGAAACATTTGCAATTCCTTGGTTGTGCCTAGTCCCAAGGTCTATCATTTTACATGCAGCTTATCCATATGAGTTTGTAATCAATGTTGAGCCAGAAAGAACTGGGCTCTACGTCAAATGGAGGTGTAAACGGCTTGATGTCCGTTATGAAAACTACAAATTGAGTATTGTACCCTCCATCAGTGCCGGAGTAGTCGATGCGTCTCCCGGGTTAGTCACTCTACAAGAAAGGCTAGAGATGCCCTATTTAACATTGGCCAGTACCCCACCAGCAACTGGCACCAATATTTTATCTAATTCAAGTGGACCATTGGGTATAACCAGAAATAACAGAACCAGTTAGGAGTCTTGCATAAAGCCCGAGAATACCGTGATTAATTAGGGGTGGCTGAACTTAGACCTAAGTGAAGCTTGTTTCTCGTACGTATTGATAGACGATTACCCCATCCCTTGCTCCGAGAATTAGAAGTTGTATGTATTTGCTATTGCCTGTTTTCTGTGCTTGCTTTATGTGTAGTCTTTTCATCTTGTGTGTTTCAACTGTGTGCCATACAATCACAAGTATGATCATGTAGGGTCAGGCTGTCACAAATCGGCGAAATTCACTGTGAGATTACTGTCCTATTTTGCTATTCTTATGCACAATAAGCAATGGCCTATACGCACAACAAATATTTTAAAAGTTAATTGGCAGCAGATTGTGGTGGCTCGAGGCTACGCGGAGTATATTTTTACTGGGCTCGCTAGTTTCTAAAGGGACATGTCCATTGGCTCAGGAAGTTCCAGATCCAGAAACGGGGATATTCCATACAAAAAATAGGTAGCAAAGACACCCATCATGCTTTGATACATTGATTTATTTATGGCGCTCGAGTTTATTTTGTAGCGTATTATATTCCCCACATGTTGTAGAACTCGCGGAAGATACGCTCAAGAAATATTGGAGAAATGTAGTACCTAGTGTTCTTATTCGTCCTTCTCACTCTCCTGTCGCTTCGCAAAGATTGATAACTTCCCGAATAGGGACAGTCTAAATTGACCCAATGATTCTTGAACAGATTGCTTCGAAGGATCAGCGTTCACGTGATCCTGAGACGATAGCGACTATTTGATGGGATTTTAGACACAGAGGACAGCAATCTAAACCAGGGAAAGTAATAGAACTGTAGAATATCAGTGTACTCCATTTTGACAATGATTTCATTGCTGAGTAAAATAGTGAAGTCAATGGGTTAGAGGCTGGCAGTTGCCAGTTGTCAGGATCCTTTATCAATTGCCGCAATTATTGAGACAGGTTGAATGAGCCCCATTTCATTATACAAAGATCAATACTTGAAGAGTTTGAAGAGAGTTTGAAGAGAACTCAATGGAAATTTCTCTCCTCTTCCATGTGCTACGCTGATCTTTCACCACCATATGACCATACTTCAACTCGACCCTTTTAATAGTGGAATATCAATGACATGTTAACAGTGACAAGCATAACTAATACGCACTACTGATATGAATTCCCTGTTCCAGTAAGACAGGATCTACCATTCCGTCTTCAGGAAATGTATTTCTTCCACACGTGCACAAGTTTAGGGCTTCAACCCTCACACCCTTCCCCAGTGCGAAATCCACACGAAACCCAATCTCTCTGTGCTACATACAGGCATCTCATCCCTCCCACTATCAACGGATGTCGCTGTCTCTCATAATGTCTCATGTATTCCACCTATCTTAAAACCTCCAATGTCTCCTCTTTGTAGTATTAGCACAGTGCGAAAAAATTTCCAAACAGTTCAATAAAAATTTTCATACTGTTTAAAAGTCTGGTTTCTCTTTTGCTCTAGTTCTACTATCAACTACTTAGAAAACATCGTCAAAAATGGTTCGTTACAGTGCTAAATCTGCTAACCCAGCTAAGTCCGCTTCTGCTCGTGGTTCATACTTAAGAGTTTCTTTCAAGAACACCAGAGAAACTGCTCAAGCCATCAACGGTTGGAAATTAGAGAGAGCTCAAAAATACTTGGACCAAGTTTTGGATCACCAAAGAGCCATTCCTTTCAGACGTTACAACTCCTCCATTGGTAGAACCGCTCAAGGTAATGAATTCGGTGTCACCAAGGCTAGATGGCCAGCCAAGTCCGTCAACTTCATTAAGGACTTGTTGACCAACGCTCAATCTAACGCTGAAGTATGTATAAGATAACAACATTGAAAAGGGGTCAAATGTGAATAGGGGAAACAAAGGAATTATGGATCGTAATAGGAATCATTGTAATTGATGAAGAGCAGTATTATCAGAAGAGACAGCATCATTCATGAAAATCAATCAGCGACTTCGGAAAATATCCATCAGTAATCTAAATTCCTAAAATCTAATCAAAGAAGGGATCAGTAGTTCCAGAACACTCGTAATATCAAAGCCGTTACTTTACCTCCATATTCACAAGTCCCGATCGTTTTTTAGATTATGAACTTTTTACTAACAAATTTCTTTAGGCCAAGGGTTTAGACGCTTCTAAGTTGAAGATCTCTCACATCCAAGTTAACCACGCTCCAAAGCAAAGAAGAAGAACTTACAGAGCTCACGGTAGAATCAACGCCTACCAATCCACCCCATCCCACATTGAATTGATTGTCACCGAAGAAGATGACACTGTTGAGAAGGCTGCTGAAACCAAGAAGGTCAGATTAAACTCTAGACAAAAGGGTAGATTAGCTTCTCAAAAGCGTTTGACCGCTGCCTAAATATATTTATGAAATATTTCTCGTTACCTAATATAATCTTAAGTATAATATAAATATAAAAAGTTAAATTAATGATTATTCGGGATCGAGCGAGAGATGCAAATAAATATATACAATGGCCAGAGTATCGCAAGAGTTCTGCAGTTTGGGTTTCTCGTGTTTATCTATGTACATTTAATATATTGTAAGGTTCAAGATGAGTAGATAGTGTAGAGTAAAGAGAAGAAAGGAGAGATAATGCTACAGGAAAAAGGTAGAGAGAAGAAATATAATAAGATTGTGTATCACATTGACACTTGAAAAGTGGACGTAGTACTTACGTAGCTATTAAAGTATCAAACGATAGCTATGTGGAAGTTTAGGACCTAAAGAGTGGAAATGGTGGAGTCTTGAGTCACATTCCACTTATCTGACCCGGTTGAAAATTAATACCATACTAATAGTCCGCATAGTTAATGATGCCCACATAGTTAACAGGTGAAGATACTATATGCACTCGGACGCCCGACTCTTTGTTTGGGCCATTTCTATCACCAATTGCAAGCAAATTTGGACTTTGGCATGGAAATTTTCGGATTAACCGTTTTAATGAGGAGGATCAACCCTTCTAGCTTGATATCCTGGAATCTCTTGCGGGCAACCTCTAGCTGTTTCCAACCACTTCTTCTCTCCATCGACTCTCCATACTTAGTAGCAACTGCAATACGGTACTGTAATTCGCGTCCTGTATATAGAGATCTCGGTATCAACTATTGCAACCAATTAGCAAATAGAGCCATCAAAGGCACCCACAAAGACTCCCAAATGATCCCAAACTGGACATTTATCTAATCTGCACCCAACTTATCTCACTCAACTTCTTTACCACATTCACTCCCTCCAATTATTTCACCTACTAATTGACCCTTAAAACATAAACATATACATTCATACATACATAATGGGTATACATCCATGCACCCATAGTGTAGCTCTCTCACTACTCACTACTCACTTACCACTCACTACTCACTTACCACTCACTAACCTACCACTCACTAGCTTGCACTCTCACGCTCCTGCACACTTCTTAACCAATCGATGCGAAGAAAATTACGCTCACGAAAAATCAGGTTTTGACTATTTGAATGTTTGATGTACAGTAGTTAACAGTCTGTGTCTCTATTCAACAACAGTCAAATAAGTCAAAATGGGAGGTCATACTGGTCCAAAAGCTTACATGGGATGGTGGGGTGACATGGGATCCCCAAAGCAGAAGTACATCACCACGTACTCTGTGTCCCCATTCGCCACCAAGCCTTTCAAGGGTGCTGCTTACAACGCTGTGTTCAACACCTTCAGAAGAACCAAGAACCAATTCTTATACATCGCCATCCCAGCCATCATGGTTTGGTCCGTCTGGGCCAAAGCCAGAGACTACAACGAGTACTTGTACACCAAGGCCGGTAGAGAAGAATTAGAGAGAGTCAACGTCTAAGCGACTTATAGCATCTTTCGTCATACCTGTTCAGCAGTGAAGATGCCAGTAAATATGAAGCATCGCTAGTAGTAGGAAAGGTAACGGCTGACATTACGACCTAATGCCGTAGTGCAACTGTAATTGAACGCTTGCCGCTGCTAATACTCTTGTTCAGCCAACAACTTGGCCAGCCAAATGGCTATATACATGTTTATCATTATTGATATTTATTTCACATTGGAGATAGCCTCCGTCTTTATACATAAAACGCACAATATACTAATTATTGAATTATAAGAGCCAAAAGGACGCTTTTGATGGTAGAAAGAACTTCCTAGATCTCAATGTTTGATATTTATAGTATCATATCTATAACTGTATCGTTAAAAAGATTTCTAATGTAGTTTGTTCAATTGAAAGCTTGTCTGATGTAGTCAATGTGTTAGTTGTTCCCTTGTAGAAAATCCGGGCTCTCTCGATTGGTTGCAAACATCTGTGGTAATGGTACGTTCCCATATAGTTCATGGGTGAGAAGTTTCAAGTGTGATTTAGATCTACTTATCAGATGTATTTGCTTGCAATTGTTGGGAGAAACCATTAGCATCACTACAATGTCTATGCTTGGAAATAATCCATAATGATTTCACCAGCTTATATCTACACTTCCCGGTATTAACGTTATTAATTAAATGCATTATGATACTGCTAATCTATATCTTTATCAATGACGCTTGACGGTCTGTATGCATATAGGAGTAGATCGAATTCCAGTATCCACTCCATCTACTTCGAACGCTTGTAAACCTTGTTCAAGAAGGCAGTCAAAACCTCCTTCTTCAAGCCTCTGGACTCGTCGATCTTGTCGATCTTCTCTCTCAAAGTACCAACGACAGACTCTTCGTACTCATGGTAGATCTTCTCGATACCCAAGTCTTTGAACAAGTCCTTGCAGACTTGCTCGGAAACATCGTCCTTCTTACCATAGTTCTCGTCCAAAGTCTTACGTTGTTCCTTGGTGGCATGCAAAAGAGCCTGGTTGACTACCCACGAACACTTGTTGTCCTTGATGTCAGTTCCAATCTTACCGATTTGCTCTGGAGTACCGAAACAGTCCAAGAAGTCATCTTGGACCTGGAAGTATTCACCCAAAGGAATCAAGACGTCTCTGACTTGCTTCAAGTCCTCGTCGCTATTGATTCCGCTCATGAACATAGCCAAAGCAACTGGCAAGTAGAAAGAGTAGTAAGCAGTCTTGAAAATAACGATAAAAGAGTGCTTCTCCAATGAAAATTTGTCCAAGTCAACTACGTACTCGTCAGCAGTGACCAAGTCCAACAACTGACCCAATTCAGTCTGGAAAGTAACCTCGTGGAACAAGTCCAATAAGTCGACATAGTACTTGTCGGCACGGAAGTGCTTCTTCAACAAAATGTAGATGGCTCCCTCCAACATGAATGAGTCATTGATGGCAATGTTTCCAACGCCCTCATTCAAGTACCAGCATGCCTGGCCTCTTCTAGTCTTAGACTGGTCCATCATGTCGTCAGCGACAAGGAAGTAGGCTTGTAACAACTCTACACACCATCCCAAAAGCGACACCTTGAGGTATTGTTCGTAGCTCAATTCAGTAGGAGTAGTCTTGTTCAAGATACAGTAGGTATCAACTACAGACAAACCTCTGTTCAACTTACCGCCCGGAGTGTTGTAATCCAAGTTCTTGACGAACCATTCAATGGCCTCTTGCGGCATCTTGTACAGCACCAAGATCTCCTTCAATTCCTCCACCAATTGGGGGAACACGGAGGTGAATCTTGATCTCACGGCTTCTTTAGACATTTTCTATGCACTTCGACTAAATCAGATTACTTAGAATGAATCCACACTTACGGTTAGTTATCTACTATCTCTTCCAATAAAGAAGACTACTTACCACCAAATATACTTCTCACTATTTCGTAGAATCGCGTATACGACCGTTTAGCGCGCTGGACGAGGCTTCCTGCAGGAGGTAAATAGTGAAAAATTAATCAAAATGGGTTAACTATGTGACACGTGAGTTTGTTGAATGCCGTGGAATGTGATTATTGGAGCTAGCTACTCTGCTTTAAAAGTAGTTCACGTAAGTCTTACAATCTCAATCCTCAATTATATGTCTTTTCCCTTCATTTTCCGCCAATTTTACCCCTTTCACATACCCCGAAAACCACCGATCTTCATGGATTGTATATAATATATTATCTAAACACCCATGCCGCTGTCTCTAGTTTTATCTTCCTGCAAATTACGCTACACCCAATGACTGCAAAATTTCAATTTACTACTACTTTATTACACAAGACAGCTCTATAAATACATATTGGTGGGCGAAAGATCAGTTTCTTCTAGAACGCTTGCTCTTACCAGGTCTGGTGGACTTGCCCTTCATCTTCTTGGACGAAAATCCGCTGACGTCAGCAGAAGAAGTGGAGTCGTTCTCTCTGCTCAATCTCTTCTTACCGCCGAATCCGTACTTGGAGTCCTTTGCCAATCTCTTGGTGTTTGGCTTTCTTCTCTTGTTGTCAGCTCCGCCGTACTTTCCGTCTTCACGAGTAGCGTCTTCCAAAGCAATTTGGAAATCGTCGTCGTTGCTCAATTCGTTAGCACCTCTCTTCTTCTTCAAGGACTTGATCTTGTCCAAGGTCTCTCTCTTTTGCTTAGCTCTGTCTTGCAAGGTGGCGTTCTGGACTTGCTTACCGAACTTCTTCAAGTGTCTTTGCTTCTTGGCCTCTTCAGAAGCCTTCTTGTCAGCGGCTTCTCCCAACAACTTGTTCTTCAACTTGTCCATGTGCTCGTCACTCTTGACCATCTCTGCAAAGTAGTCCAAAGGTCTTGAGAAAGGTACCTTCAACTTCAATAAGGTGGATCTGGCCTGCTTAACGGCGTCCAAACCTTGTTTGTAAAATGCTAATTCTCTTTGGGTGTCGTCGTAGATGTCCTTGATCTCGGACTCGGTTTGCTCGGCACTAACGACAGATTGGTGCTCGGTGAATGCATGCTTGGCCCATGGCAACTCGATACGTGCTAACGAGTCTTTCAATGCAGCCATGTTATTTACGGTGAGTTTAGTGTGAGGCACGATATCGGCATCGGAGTCGTACTCGACATCGGATAATGGGATGTCTTCTTCATCTTCTTCCTCTTCGTCGTCATCCTCTTGCTCTACAGCTTCCCTGTCATCTTCATCATCCTCTGAGTCTTCTTCTTCGTCATTTATGTCACTTTCAGATTCACTGGCGGCCAATCTTTCCAAGTCTAATTCTTCCTCTTCGTCATCCTCCTCGTCGTCTTCCTCATCTTCGACATCTTTACCTTCTTCTTGTTCGAATTCTTCGGCTTCTTCGATCTGCTTCTGCAACTGCTTCAATTTTCTCTGTTCCTTCTTGGACAAAGCTGTGCTTTCGTAGTCGCCTTGCTTCTTGTTAGAGGCCTTTTCCTTCTTAGATCTCACCTTAGGCACGATCTCTGCGAGCTGGGGCTTCTCTATCTTGGTTTCTTCCAGCTTCTGTATCACAGGCTTGGACTTCGCCTTGTCGATAGACGCAATTAATTGCTGGTTGTTCAACTGTAATTTCAATCCCCCTTTAGCCATTTTGCTGTTGTGTACTATGTATTTATCTCTGTATCTCTCTGAACAGTCTTCTTTAACGTTACCATCAATCGAAAAATTTATGCGATGCGAAGAGAAGAGAAAAATTACTGTTAGGAGTGTGTGTAGTATGGGGTGCTACCATGTATGGCAGTATGAGGCAGTGGTAAGGCTAAGGTAAGGTGTTGTGGGTTAGTGGTGGTGGAGGTGGATGTTGTGGTATTGCTGTGATGTTGATGATGTGGAGGGAAGTGATATTGTGGTGGTAGAGGGTATTTTATGTGTTTTGATGGTGTTTTGATGGTGTTTAATGAGTTATATTGAAGTCAAACAGCGAGAAGGCTTACAGTGCGAAGAGTAGAAGAGATATGGTGAGTAGCAATGTGGTGGTAACAATGTCGGTAATAATCTCTTACGTAGTAGTTTGAAGTGATGTTAACTCATAGTGGTGATGTATACTAGTCGATTTCTATATATGTGCCGTATATTGTATATGTCTGTAGAGATGAGGAATTCCCTTTTCGAGTTCTACATAATTTTTCACTTGCTGCAACAATAATTTTCGCAGCAATTTATCATCTCTAGGTGTGGTTCTTTTACTAGATATAAATATCCACTTGGAAGATGTGATTGGTTTACACGAGATATATACACATATACATATACGTAGGTGTCTGTTTTAACGTGTCCTCATTTTGCAGGCTAATAAGAAAATACCAAATTCTCCCCTCCATATCTACAATAAATTACCTTCAATATCGAAAATACATTACTTGCTTTTACATTCCAGTCTATCTAATTATTAAAAGTGTAGTCTATCTCATTAAGGAACGTCTTTCCGGAGCCATACCGCCACCATCTGCTCAAACAACTGTACACATTGACGTCCACTGGAGTCTCCAACTTCTCTCCATCTAAGCCGCGACTACGGCAAACACACCGCTTGGCTGCCTTGACGTCTACAGAACTAGGACACGACAAGTATGGAGGGTGGTAGTACCCAATGTCCTCAAAATGGTGAATCTTACTCTTATCAGTTAGAATGTTTAACCCAATGGAGTGCACCGGTGCATCGCCCCATCTCTCGTAGTAGAAGCCACCTGCTTTGTCGAGGAAATCGAAATATTTATTGTACGCCTCCCCACGAAAGAAGTTGAGGTCTCCTATTTCAAAGTTAGACCAAAAATGGCATAAGTTATACTTTGTAGTGGAGGCTAGTAATGGTACATTATGGTTCAACCCTTGCTCGTTGGTGGTGATGAAATCAAGAGAGTTGTTAGGGTGGACCAACTCAGGGTATTCCGCCATGAACTTCTCCACAGTCTCCCACAACGTTGGGATTGTATTTTCGTACTCGTGTATAGCTATGACAAAGCCGTAGGTTTTATTCTTGGTTCTCATTAGGGTAAATGGATCGTACTGGAAGTCACACATGTACTCCACGTCAGGCTCCACTCTAAAATACCAGTCGTAGTTCTGGAGACGATCCTGCTTATAAAAGTATCCTGAATTGAAGTGACACATATTCCTATAGGACTTCAGGAACCCATATATGACTTCCTTCTTAATGGCATCTTCAATGCTCTTTTCAAACTTGTCGTTGTCAATGAACTCAGGCATTTCCCAGTCGGACGCAGGGATCAACTCGTAGAATGTTTCTCCGCTCGCCATTAAATTCGTTTGCTCTTTGAACTCCTCGGTAAACGGGACATCGTTCAAAAAGACCCATGGGTATTTGTAGTTTCTGTTGAACCGGTCCTCTAATGATCTCATAGCCTGAAGAGCACCCTCTAACTCAGAATTACGCACAAGCATAACCATGGTGGCATTCTCGGCGCCTATTTGAGTTCTATCCCGAGGAGGGGAGCGATGCTCTATATATGCATTTGACGATAGCTTCTGCTGGCCTTCTTTCATGGGATCATATGGATTTACCGTAGGTAGTGTGCTGTCCCCATTCTTCAAAGCTCGGTTGATAGCTTCGTTTTTGAAATGGTAGGTCAATTGGCCCTCTTGGTAGTGGAAAACCGCATAATAGTACACTGCTATCGCCACCGCAAGGAACGGATAGAGAAGACCAGATCGAGACATGGCATTGCCGTATTAGAGGAATAGATATGTTGGTCAATTACAAGGCGTCGTGAAATATCAGAAATGGCTTTGAAGATCAATAATTTAGTCACGTGCTTTTCTCCAATTGGGAGTCAAAAGGTGGGGCAATAGAAGGGGAATGATGGGCTGGATAGGGTCCGCTTTAAGCAGCGAAGGCTTTAGACAGGTTTTCTGGTTTCAATGGGGTGCATGGGATTGCTTTTGTAGTTTGATTTCAAGAGTGGGATGGTAGGTAGCGCCTTTGTTGTAATGTTTTGGCTATATCCTTGGATGAGGACTGAAGAGTTAGTCAATTCTAGAAGGTGAAAGGTAGAACACCAAACCAGCTTTAGGAATTACATAGTTCCGGTAATTGGCATACATGTAGCTATTTCATTAAGCTATCTTTCGTCTTTATGTAAAATTAGTGTTTATATTATAAACTTTTGGCTTAATAATGATAAAATGTTTGATTCTTAGAAACTAAAATTATAAAACTATATGTATCATTTGTTTCAAGCTGTTGCAAACTCAACCCTTTAACCAATATCTCCCCAAACAACAAAACATACATAGTCTATATTCTGTACATATAATTGTTCACCTCTTTTACTGGTAGCTCCCCCTAATGTTCCCCACCACCCAATAGCTGCAAATTGCCAGAATGCGACCAACAGTGGGCTTACATAATCCATCTTAGCGACGGCTACAGCCAATAGAGCACCATGGGTAGCAGCTGAACCATCGGTATGTCTTGGCTGCAATAGCACTATGTATCATTAGAGGTTCATTAGAAAATGGATGTAGAGTATGAACTACATAGTTGCAAAGGAATTTGAAATAATATAATACCTTTATACCAGGAATAATGACCGTGAACTATACTCCCATGCCCCAGCGCTCACTCTTTGACTAATGATACTCTCACCACACTCACTGCACTCCCAACTGGTTCACATTTTCAGAAGTAATACACACTAAGAATGCTCACACTAACAGCCTCCATCTCACTCATTTTTGCTATCACTGACTCTTCGTCTCACACACTAACTCACACAGTCTCACACTGTCTATTTTTCTCTCTCGAAGTGACAGTCGCTCAATCTCACTCACCCACCCACTCTGTCGCAGTCTCACTACTCACTCATAATTGTAACTCACTCTTTCACCCACTACTCACGTGACCTACTCTCACCCAATAAAACTTCAGCAAATCCAATTACCAACCTATAAACAGAAGGAAAAAATTTCGAGTGCTCTATCACGACTGGTAACATTAGCGTTTGTAGACACCAAGACTGCTCCATTCCCAGCATCAGTCGCACTGCAATGCTTCGTAATATCAAAATAGAGGCCCGTGCCATGAGACGTGGCTTGGCCACCATCGCCGACCCTGCTGCCAACCCCAACAGAGCCTATGGGGGATTGAAAGACACCGACCGTATCTTCCAGAACGTCTATGGCAAGTACGGGCACGATTTGAAGTCGGCCCAGAAAATGGGCGACTGGCACAAGACCAAGGAGATAATCCTCAAGGGTGACAAGTGGATTATTGACGAGATGAAAAAGTCCGGCTTGAGAGGTAGAGGTGGTGCTGGATTCCCCTCTGGGCTCAAGTGGTCGTTCATGAACCCACCAGGATGGGAGAAGAACGTCGGTCCAAGATACTTGGTCGTCAATGCCGATGAGGGTGAACCAGGTACATGTAAAGATCGTGAGATCATCAGAAAGGACCCCCACAAGTTGGTGGAGGGTTGTTTATTGGCTGGTCGTGGTATGAATGCCACTGCTGCCTACATCTATATCAGAGGTGAGTTCTACAACGAGACTGTGATATTGCAAAACGCCATCAACGAGGCCTACAAGGCAGGATTCCTCGGTAAGAACGCCTGTGGTTCGGGCTACGACTTCGACATCTACGTCCACCGTGGTATGGGTGCCTATGTCTGTGGTGAAGAAACTGCCTTAATCGAGTCCATCGAGGGTAAGGCCGGTAAGCCAAGATTGAAGCCTCCATTCCCTGCTGGTGTCGGTCTTTTTGGTAGACCAACCACTGTAGCCAACGTCGAGACCGTTTCTGTCGCCCCAACTATCTTGAGAAGAGGTGGAGACTGGTTTGCTTCGTTCGGTAGAGAGAGAAACCAAGGTGTCAAGTTGTTCTGTATCTCTGGTCATGTCAACGAGCCATGTACTGTAGAGGAGGAAATGTCTATTCCATTGAGGGAGTTGTTGGAGAAGCACTGTGGTGGTGTCAAGGGTGGATGGGACAACTTGCTTGGTGTTATTCCAGGTGGTTCTTCCGTTCCAGTTATGACCAAGGACGTCTGTGAAAACATCTTGATGGACTACGATGCCCTTAGAGACGTTGGTTCCGGTTTAGGAACTGCTGCCGTCATTGTCATGAACAAGCAGACCGATATTGTCAGAGCCATCCAGAGATTCTCTGCTTTCTACAAGCACGAATCCTGTGGTCAATGCACACCATGTCGTGAGGGTACGACTTGGTTGAACAGAATGATGGACAGATTCGCCAAGGGTCAAGCCACTGAGAAGGAGATCGACATGATCTTCGAATTGACCAAGGAAGTTGAGGGCCACACCATCTGTGCTTTAGGAGATGCCGCTGCTTGGCCAATCCAAGGTTTGATCAAGTCATTCAAGCCAGTCATGATCGAGAGAATCAACGATTACAAGAAACAGAACGAGTCCATCTCGTACGGTGGATGGGTCGATGGCGGTAAGGTCAAGGAAGGTGTTGTCGTCGACAACCCAATGCCAGCCGCTCACCATTAAACAGAGAGATCGGAGATAGTGACGGCCAACGAGAGCATTTAGCAATTTCATCCCGTGGTTAATACGCCATTCATTGTCGGTGCTCTTGCCAGTCCCTCAACCGATCTGAACTTACGAACAGTACCCCATACATACTACAGTCTTCCCGCAACAACAGTTGCACTTGCATTACTCTTTTATATCTTCGTTTTTATAATATTTATTCTCATAAAATCGTTTACATGACCGCAGGGTCCCCATACAGCAATATACATAGTGCTTTGAGCAGCTGTAGAGACAAGACAGAGACGTACACTAGGAGGAGAAGCTGATTGAGAAGAAATCTACTATTTGGGAATAGAAATTACATAGTTTTAACGTTTTCGGCCATTTCTCCTCAGTTCGATGGGATATAGCCAAATTTGGCCCCAATAGCAATACTTAGCATATCATATAGCATTTCATATAGCAGTATCTACACTTCTCATACGACAATCTGCTTACCAATTGCTGACGTCTGATTCTCGGGATGATCTCGTCGGAGTTGTGGTGCCGATGACTCGGTAGAAGTATTTTTTCGCGTGTGGAAACCACGACGTCAGCGGGATGAGGCCCATCGAGCATAGCGAGATCGCGAAATAGCGACAACCACGTCATGATGAACAAAAAGCGTCGTGCTAAGTATATATGCTAATACTCTTGGTGAAGGTGATAATAGTAGTATATTGTGACGTATTTTTTGATGTACTATGTATATCATGTGTTTTATGTTTATCACCATGTATATTGACATTTAAATGTATGCCCCCATGTAACTTGATAAATGAACACTTGTCACCCACCCATCCAGTCCCTAGCATCCTGGCAAGCACTCTTACTTCTCACCACTCTCATACCAGGCATCTCATCACCATTGTACTCTCACTCTCATTCCCACTCACACTGTCCTCGATATGCTGTTGTCGCGTGGCCGTATTCTCCCTATCCTGTGTCCTCTACCGCACTACCCATGTCTCTCAGTCTCTCTAATTCTCACAGAATACACGCAGAACAGTCGATTGACCCTCCCAGCAATCTCCTATCCACTCCCCACCTCACTAATTTTCTCACTATCTCTCGCTATCTTCTGTTGATCGCACCAATTTTTTTTTCGTGAGCGGCCTTGAAAATTGCAGTGCCCGATTTCTTTTATCTACCGACCTAAACTACCAGTCCTACTCACCAGCTAGTGGTATTACCAGTGCTAAGTGACAGCAAAGAATAGGCGCGAGTCCCGTTTTACCCGTTGTTTAACCCAGAAAATTACTGCCGAGTTAGCCACCATGAAACTCTCCAGAACCCTCTTGCTATCATCGCTCTTGGCCGTGATTCTCGCAGTGTCCGACGACACCAAAGCCAACTCCGAAGTGTTGATCTTGTCGGAGGACTTGAACGCCGAAGTCTTTCCAGCAGGAAAGCCTTCTGGCAAGTTGGGCGTGAAACAACTCGACCCCGAAGACAACGACCCAACTCCGGAGCATGCCAAACAACCATTGAAACCATACGCGATCTCCAGCTCCGGCGACAACAGTGCCAGTGAACAAGACGATGACGAAGAGGAGAAAGTCGACTCCTACAACTCGTTTTTAATGTCAGTCTCGATGATCATAGTGTCTGAGATCGGAGACAAAACATTCCTCATTGCAGCGTTAATGGCCATGAGATATTCCCGTTTCGTCGTGTTCTCTGCTGCTTTCTCGTCATTGGTGATCATGACCGTGTTGTCGGGTGTGGTGGGCCACGCTTTGCCCAGCTTGATTTCCAGAAGATTAACCCAGTTCTTGGCCTCGTTGTTGTTCGTGGTTTTTGGCTACAAGTTGTTGAAGGAAGGTTTGGCTATGTCCAAGGACTTGGGTGTTGAAGAAGAACTCCAGGAAGTCGAAGACGAAATTGCATCAAACAAGCTCAACAACCAGTTGGACGACATAGAAAACGGTGCAACATCTGCCAAGGCACCAGCCAAGAAAGAGTGGTACACTGAGATTGCTGGCCAGGTTAAGGACTTGGCTTCATTCGTGTTGTCTCCAGTATGGATTCAGGTCTTCGTGATGACCTTCTTAGGTGAATGGGGTGACAGATCGCAAATAGCCACCATCGCCATGGCTGCTGGTTCCGACTACTGGGCCGTTATCCTAGGTGGTATCGTTGGTCACGGAGTCTGCACCGCTGCTGCCTGTATTGGTGGTAAGTTGTTGGCCAAGAAGATCTCGATGAGAAATGTCACCTTGGGTGGTGCCATTGCTTTCTTCGTGTTTTCGGTGTTGTACTTCTACGAAGCCTACTATGATCTCGAAGGATAGATGAAAGATATGACATAATGATGTTGATTTTCGATAGTTCATTGTCGTTGGTAGTTGCATTTCTTATATAGACTGGAAATAAAATCACCAGAGTTATACAGCTATTTACATGTATATTAGTACATATTGTGCGGAGAAGATAAGCTCCGCAAATGCATGAGATTGTCAGTTAGATTAGGTAGCGATCGTGCCTCGTACTTTGACTATAAGCTTATCCGCCAAGATTATTTAGGTGTATCTTGACGTAGAGTGCTAGATCGATTCTGGTGGACTTCTCCCTTCAATTTCTAGTATCCAATGGTAGTCACTAAATCTTTGGTCAGTCAATAATTTTCTTTTATTGTAATTCTAATGAACATTAACAGTTCCCTGGCACATGAACTTCAATACCTGGTTAGGTGTCAAGCCCTTCTTTCCTCCAGCAGTAATATTCAATTCGGCGTCTTCCCTGTCTCTCTCCTGCTGCTTCTTTTCCTGAGTTTCCTTCTTGCCTTCATCCGTCTCCAAGTAATCAAGCTCGTCGACCGTGTGAAACCCGTAGAATTGGAACTCGTCTCGTAATTCTTGAACCTTGGCAAAGCACCACTGGGCAAATTCATCATCTTTCTGAACACTGGCCCCACCTTCTACTTCTATCTTCTTCGATGCACTGTCCATCCATTCATATACTTCTGGCAATGCCTTCTTTCTCAATAAAGTAGTCAAAAGGCCTTCTTGCTGTGTGGTGGGGAACAGAGGTGTAGGATACACGTTGGTATTTTTCAAGAGTTCATCGTTGGTGCTGAGATTCGACGCTATTGAGCTTAATTGAGTGATCAAAACCTGGAACTGGTTCTGGAGATGTGCGTAGTTCGGTAATTTCACCTTATTTGGGTGTCTGTTGTGGAGATTTATCTGTTCTGCTAGCTTTCTTAGCGAGAGGTGGACCTGGTTGAGTCTGTTTCTGATGGACTCGAGAGAGTCCGTTGGTATTTGGGAATTGTCTATTGGAACCGTCACCGGAACGTTGTTCCTGGAAATGGGTGTCTGGCTCATGTTATTGCTCGGAGGATATTCAAATATATGAAGATATAAAGCACTCTTTCAGATGAATAACATATGTATTCTCTATAGATAGTGAATGTGATGAAATCTGATATTGGTGCGAGTCGGAATTGGAAGGTAGTGAGAGTATGAAAATTCCGGTGGTAATGTTACTGTTACTGAAGATAGGGATACATGGCAGTGAAATGGGAGATGAAGGTGGAATTGAAACCTGAAATGTTTGGGGGGTTTTAATCTTCAGGATAGGATATTTCACTAATTTGAGAAACACAGAGATAGAAGGGTGGAGTATATATTATACCCTATTAATAGCTATAAACACTGTAATACTAACATTCGACCCCATCAAACCACGTGATTTAGCTTCCGGTTCTCGACTATACCCAAACCTTCAAGTACGATTATTTCACCTATGTTCATGTCTTGAAATACTTGCAACCATTGTCCCCATTGTATGAATTGGCCATGATTCGAGGGAATTGGAGTCTATCAGCAGAACTCAAGAAAAATGAACGCAAACAACAACAAAAGGTCCAACAACGACAGAAAAACCTCCATAGATCACAGAGATTGGAGTCTGTGGATCCTATAAGATTGTACAAACAGATCCAGAACTTGGAACAGGAGGCAGAAGACCTCTCAGAAAGGGACAAAAAACACTTGAAGGGCTTGAAAGAAGATTGGGACTTTATAGAAAAGAACAAGCTCCACGAGTCCAAAATCAAATCATTCCTCGCTCAAGAAGAACAGAAACAGAAGCAACAGTTTATAGCTAAGACCAAATTATGGGGTCTGAAGTCTATATACTTTAATCCTGAGTTAAACCCATTAGGTAAAGTACCTGATGCCGAGATATTACACGAAAAGCTGGTTGTCCCGCTACAAAATCTTACCAAACCGTTGAAACCTGCTCTTTATACGAAATATGAAGTGGATCCAGTGCTATCAGAACTAGATGTAGTTCTTCCAGAAGGTGAACCACCAAGATTCTACAAGTTGGTGCAGAATACCGCAAAACCGAATAATGCAAAGAGCTTGTCATTCTTCGAATCCAAAGAAGTGATCACGGCGTTCGTGCCGAGGTCCACGAAAAGAACGAAACAAGAGTCAAACGACGACGATGATGAAGAAGTGCAAGAAGAAGCAGAAGAGAGAGATAGTAGTGATGAGGATTCTATTGAAGA
The DNA here is from genome assembly GCA_001599395.1 of Scheffersomyces lignosus. NCBI lineage: Eukaryota > Fungi > Ascomycota > Pichiomycetes > Serinales > Debaryomycetaceae > Scheffersomyces > Scheffersomyces lignosus. Next base: position 1,149,706 of record BCGS01000004.1, on the reverse strand, counting down.
AGAGGCTGTAATAACATCAGAACCAGAGGACTTCGAAGACAAAGAGTCCTCTTTGGCCCCCGAAGAAGAGGCATATTTAATCAGCATAGGCAAATTACCTGCCAAAAAACAAAGACTTAACTAAGGTAAAGGGTAACAATAACGATCCAACAGAAGGGAAGTATATTCACAATACAAATTACTTACTCTACGAATTTCCACGTCAAACATTAAATGCAAATGCCAACAAAGCCAGCACGTATTATTCTATTACAAGACATTACTGCCTAATATGTACAAGCACTTCGTCATATATACAAAAAGCACTAATATATACAAGCACAACAGAGAACCAACTCTGTGAAAACAAACCCCAAGTAATATGTACAAGGATTCTGCTACCTAGCAGAAAATTCGTGACTATAAACAATCATGACCAACATGATGATATCATTCGATATCTTGATACTTTCATAGGATACTGAATTGCATCTCGTGATCCCTAGCCTTGGCGAATCATTGTAGAAGAAGTATTCAGTAGACACACAGTTAACTTAAGACAACAAGCGAACAACTAGTTCCCATGTTCCAAACATGATTATGGAGTTGGGTACAGTTCTCAACAAGTGCGGAGTCAAACCACCGTACATACTTGCCAAACCCTCTTCCTTAAACACCAACTTGAAGCACTGAATTAAACCGGTGTATTTTGGCTTTCCCGTGGACTCCAATGGAGCTTGTCTCAAACGAGTTCTGACAACTTCATGTGGATATGTGATTAATGATGCTATGAATTTGGCAGCACCAGCTGCTCCAGATCTAGCAGACCATTCTAATATATGGTCCTTGGTAGTCTTATTCTCCGGATTGCTTCCATGCAATTCCAAGGATCTCTTGTTGATGAACATTCTCATTTGCTCGTACAACACCCATTGAAGCGTAGACTCAACTGCTCCCAAGTAGGATGCACTCAAACCTTTGTATAAACCATGTACACCCTCGTTTTTAATGACATGCTTGAAACAGTCCCAAGAGTTTTTGTAGTGTTTGCCCTTAGATTTGTCCAATTGCAATCTGGTTTTGATCAACCAGATAGGATTGGTAGCAGTGGAAGTGACAAATCCGGCACTTATACCAGAAACCAAGTGAATCCAGGTAGATTCTTCGCCTTGGCTGAAGTTTCTAGTGACTACGTCCTTGGTAAATCCATATGTGAAAAAGTTTATAGATCTAGCCGGTATCACACCAACCAAATTAGGACCCAAACCCTTGAATAATGCTCTAGAGCCCTCGTTTACGTATAAACCACGGATAACGGATCCGGTTTCCTTCAAGTGCTGGTATGCTTTGACCACTGCGTTAGCAGATTTGGGGGTCTTATTGTACATGGCGTGGTAGACATCGGATTGCAACCTGGTTTTCACCACGTCCAAGGGACAAGTCACGATGGCACCAACCATTCCACCGATACCTCCTGCTACGAAATGAACCCACGGTTTCACTGCTGCCTTTTGGGGATCGAATGCTACATTTTTGTCTTGCTTTGGAGCCTCCGACCCAAACGCTTCTGGTGTACGGAGGGTAGATGACTTCTCATCGGAGACCAAGAAGGGGAAAGATTCTTCGGCGTCCCGCTCTAAACTCGCAAGTCTTTCCGTCTGAGGCATTTTGGTGGTACTGGGAGTACTTTCAGACGAACAGCTCTCGAGACAGCGACAGTTAGTGTATGTTTATTGTGATATAGAATGTAGTGTAATGTAGTTTGCAGTTGAAGAAAAATTTCACAACGGCTTTCAGTGTGCACACTACAGGGAAGGAGAAGGTTTCAGTATGAGGGTGGGGAGACTTAGGGAGAGAACTTCACGGGAACAAAGGTATTGTAGGGAGGAAGGAGAGGATGTTTGGGATGGTGCAGGGAGAGACAAAACGAGAAAAATGATTGCTAGGGAGAAATGGATACAGGAGTGAGGAAGAAATTGGGAGATTGCTAGGTAGAGAAGTGTGAGTTGTGTGAGAGTTGAGAGTGGCACGGCAGTATCAAAAAATAGTGGTAAGTGAGGGGCGGTTAGAGAGAGAGAGAGAGAGAGAGATAGAGAAGATTCTTCCTTAGAATGTCTACATAGAGAGAATAAAGTAAGTCTTTCATTCTTCTCTGATAGAAGGAGGGAGAAAATGAAGAAGAAGAAGTGGCCCAAAAATGGTGGATAGATGAAAATACAGAAATTTCCAAAAATGTTTTTGCAGCTGTTTATATTCCCCGTTTTCAACGCTACCATACATCCAACATTATACCCATTCGTAGGCGAATCAAAACTTTTATTGCTATGTATAATTATAAATATTTTATAGTACAGCCGCACGAAGTGATGGCATGTCAAATTCCTGATAGTATTCAGCTCGTGGAAATCATTTAAGTGTCTTGATAAAGTTATCGAGGTTGTATTCATCCTCGTACTGCGAAGCGTCCCATAATTCAGCCAATTCTCCGACAGCACCAGCTGCCTTACCGGTAAGACCTCCTGCAAGATCGTCAGGAACTCCGGTTCCTTCTCTTCTATCCTCAGGATTGGGCTCAGGTTCTTCTGGCCTGATACCAGCACTATCATCGACCTCAAAGAGATCCAACAATTGGTTGGTATCCATAGAGGATAAACCTGAGTTTTGCTGATTAACAATGGTGGACGCGATGTTCATCTTGAACTTCTGCAAACCCATAATCTTCTCTTCCAATGTGTCCTTTGTGATTAATCTGTAGACATTTACAACCTTCTTTTGTCCGAGTCTGTGCGCTCTGTCCATGGCTTGTAAATCGTTCATTGGATTCCAATCGTGCTCGACAAAAATGACTGTGTCGGCTCCAGTCAAATTAAGACCCAAACCACCGACTTTAGTTGTCAAAAGTAGGATATCGATTGAAGGGTCTTCATTGAATTTCCGTACAATCGATTGTCTGTCTCTAGGGTCCGTACTACCATCCAATCTCATGTAAGTCACGGAGGGTAAGTACTTCTTCAACAATTCGTTTTCAACGATGTCTAACATATCCTTCAATTGACAGAAAATCAACGCTCTGTGTTCAGAGATGACTCCTTCCGCAGTGATTAACTGCTGTTGTAATTTCAGCTTGTGTTTGTTTTTAGATGCGTAGTCGCTATCAGTAGACCCGATTCCACACTCGAGAAGTAACGTTTTCAATGAAAGCAACTTAGGAGCATGTTCTATACTTCTTAGTTCAGATTTGCGAGCAGCCAAGAATCTATTGACTTCATCGAACTTGGGATGATCTGGATTTAAGACCAATGCTGGATGATTACACAATTTTCTCATATACTGCAATGCTTGGAAAACATGGGTTTTGGCCTCTTTCTCTCCCTCCTTCGCCACCTCTTCTTGCACTGTAGTCTTCTGCTTTGTAGCAAAATCCTTGTACAACTTCTTCTGCAACTCACTTAATTCACAGTAGTAGTCTTGAATAATCTTAGGTGGCAAGTCAGATAAGACGTCCTCCTTAAGACGACGCAACATAAAAGGCAACACTTGCTTATGCAAGGACTCCAATGCCAAGGCACCAGCCTCCTGTTCTTTGGAGGAAGTCTTACTGTTTCTGGAAGCAGCAATTGGCTTAGCGAATTTTTCATGGAAAATCTTTTCCGTGCCTAGGAAACCAGGCATTAAAAAGTCAAACAAAGACCACAATTCAAGTACATTATTCTGAATTGGAGTACCAGAGAGGATTAACCTGTGTTCTGCCTTGACTCTCTTTACTGACTTTGTTAACTTGGACGCAGCATTTTTGATGATATGACCCTCATCCAACACACAGTAGTTGAAGTCATACTCCGTTATATGCTCTACGTCATTACGACAAACATCGTAAGAGGTAACAACTATATCTGCATCAGGTATCTGGCTACGAAGTGGACCTCTAATACTGGGGTTTCCAGCATAGATAAGCACCTTCAAGAATGGAGCATATTGATTGACCTCTTGTTCCCAATGTCCCGTTAATGATGGAGGACAAATAACCAATGAGGGCAAGCGCCTAAACTCAGGTGATTGGTTCTCTTTGAATTTCTCAGAACGGAGGTAATGATCAGAGGACACAATACAGATAGTTTGTAATGTCTTTCCCAATCCCATATCATCACAAAGAATACCATGAAGGTGATACTTATTCAAAAATGCGAGCCAGTTAACACCTTCCTGCTGGTACTTACGAAGAGTTGCTTTAATAGAAATCGGCAAGTCAAATGATTTAATCTTGGTTGGATCCATCATTTGTTGAATGAAATCTCTTTCTCTATCTCTGCCTTCAAGAAGCTCTTGAGGCATATCCTCTGGGTCTGGTATACCAGCTTCCAATGGAACCAATTTAATGATAGCAGCAAAGGTTGTAGTGGCCAAGACTCTGACATCATGATCAGAATCAGACATTCTACCTAATACAGGGACGATAAGGAACACAATGTACGGCAAAATATCAGACCCCATTGTCGTTGAAATATGGTAGATGGTTTCTATCGCTCCCTGTCTCTCTCTGATCCCACCAGCATTATTCAACATAGGCAAAATATGCTTCACTAAATACGTGAAGGCCTTAGTAGGGACCACAGAACATATAGTTGCAAAACATTTAGCTGTTGAATATCTAAATACTGAATACTCAGACTGCAAACCCGGCAAAAGTAAAGGTAAGATCTCCGCGATTTGTTCGAATAAAGCACTGTCCAATTTTGGAAGTAAGGCACGAAGAACACCCAAAGCATCGATAATACTTTGTCCCTTGAGTTCATCTTTCACTACTTCCTCCGAAGATGCGACTTCCAACAACTTCAAAGGTTCAAGCATGATTTCCTTTAACTTAGGAACTTTCTCGAACAAGGTGGCACTGTAAATATTCAACAAGGCTTCTAAGGACAATATAGCACCACCACGTTTAATTCTAGCCTCATGAACCGCCTTCTCATGCAGTGCAATATCTGCTGGGTCAGTTTTGGCCTCTTCCTTTTTCAACGAGAGAATTGTGTCCTTGTAGATGACATTGTGATGAAATTCTGGGACCTCTGAGGTGTCAACACATAAGAAAGCACACAAGTTCTTAACGATCTTATCAGCAGCACCGTTCTTACCAACATTTATGAGCTCTTGGATTAAACGAGCTACTGCCTGAGCTGATTTCTGTTGAAGGAGCACTGTTTCTTCTTGTTTAATAGAATCCATGAGCGACCGAATTACTGGATTGAGTTTCTTCGGTACTCCAGATAGGGCAAGAATAGATGCAGAATATGAAGAGAGGATACTTGTAGTCCTACTAATTTTTGCTGCCCGTGCTTCTTCAATTGCGATGATGATCCTGTGTTTTGCATCTTCTAGCGCCTGGTTAGCTGATAAACGGTATGTAGCACTAAGACCTTTCTTTAACTTGGTAAAAGTCTCACTGATAAGCTTTTCCGCATTCTCTAATCCAAATGCGCCAGGACCAGCTTCAGAGTCACCTTGTACAACCACAGGAAGTTGAGGGATCTTAGGCAATGGAACTTTCGCAATAGAATGGAAAACATCGAAAAGTTGCAAGCAGGAAGTTCTGACAGACTTCAATGTTGGTACGAGCTCACGGAAATGAGGTAAAGTCTCTGGGTCTTGTAATACCAGCATGAGGGGCTCAGTAAAAAGCTCCACCGCTTCAGATGAAGGGGTCAAGTTTCTGGACTTTAATGCTGTGGCGTATTCTTGTATGACTAAAGCTGCAACCATTCTAGAAGTGGCGTGAGCCGATTTCAAATACGTCAAGAGGACGTGGAAGATTTTATTGAGTTGATCTTCAGAAGCCAAATATGACATGGTTACACCAAATGAATGAGCAGCTGCACTTCTTATTGCAATAAACTTATCGTAACCCACGAGCATGACATCACCTTTAAATATAGGTGAGTCGATGTTTACTCTCAATTCGTCAGCGTGCGGAGGAATGTCTGAATTGTCAGTAGAAGATGGTTTTCTCTTTTTGCCTCTTTTCTCTTCGTCTTCAAGAGCACCAAGGAAATGTCCCGATGGACGCACGATTAAGTTGGTATTCATCTGGTAGTTATGTCTTGCAATTCCAATAGGAGTCATCAACAATGTCAAAAGAGGCTGATACTGCTCTTCGAAGAGAGCATCCATGGATTGTATAATTTCTTTATTGGTGTCAATTTCAGAAATTAAATTTTCGTATACAGTAATTGATAACGACAAAACGTCAGAATTTTGTTCCACCAAAAGATTCTGGAAAAGCAAACGAAGCGCCTTAGAATTAATCCATGCCTTAGTGTTCGGGTCCGAAATGGATAAGAACTCGATGATTGTACGGAGTACCGCCTTTCTTACATTCGTGATGGAGTGACGTAAGAAAGGGAAAAGTCTGGGAACAAGATTTTCAAAGGAGTTCTCGCTGTTCTCCTGAGCGTCCTTTTGCATAATGGTTATAACTTCCTGATGAGTACAAAGCTTGGCCAAAAGATCCATGACAGAACCAATGGATGCAGATAAATCGTCTCGCAAATTGGTCAAACAGTCCCATATGACACTTAGAAGCGTGTGGATTAAATTCTGTTTAGTGGATACAAAACGAGATGCAATTGGTGTAAGTGTTAAAGCTGCTACGGATTGTACATCATCATCACTTTCTCGCAAACCATGGAGGACCATGTTGACAACTTCATCCAATAACTCTGGATGATTCAAGAGCACATCCGTTCTTACACTTACAAAGTATCTCACACCAAGCATACCACCGTGTTTTGCTTCCCAGCACTTGGTCACAAGTCCAGATTGTAAAACAAGGTCATTGAGACACTTGAAAGTACGTATAACTGTATCATTGTCCAAGTGAATCAATAATGCAGCAAGAGTCTGCGCTCCGGATTCTCTGACAGGAGCAACGACTGTATCCGATACGTAATCTCCAAAACGATCCAATGAGAAAAGAGTACATAGTCTAACTGCCAAATCTTCTAATGTAGCAGCATTATTTCTATCATTGACTTCAATTGGTTTGTTCATTACACGCCCAGCACCCTTTCCATGTTTCTTGATCAACTCTCTGAGTCCCAAGGCGGAGCCATGTCTTATTTCCCATTTGTCGTTGAAGAGGTCATCAAGAAGAAGCTCGTATACTCCTTGGAATTGCCATACAAGACCAGATACTTTGCTATGCTGAGTAAGTAGTGGTGATAATTCTGGGGCTCTAGTCTCAACAACAAGTTTCTCTCCGCCTTGTTGTGAAGTTATGTCAAATTGTGGAGTATCGCCATTGCCATTTTCTTCATTTGGGCCTTCTCCACTTACTGCAAGCTGTCTTGAGATAGAGCTTTGAGATATGTCTACTTGTTTCACTCTGTTGGCATTGGACTTCGCGTTAGCCTTTGCTCTTCGTTTTTGCATTGCCTTCAATCGCACAGATGAAACCAGTTTACCTGCCTGGGTTGGATCTAAATCTGGTAGATTCATTTCCGATTTTAAAGATGTTGGAGTTGGAGGGGCAGACAAATTGTTTCCTGGCGGAGGGGATGTCGATGACTCAGACTTCAAGTCAATATTGTCCTCATCCTTTACAATGGTAGTTTTGCGCTTCTTGATTTTTCCTACTAGAGTTGATTCGTCGAGAGAATCGAAATCCGGCAAATCGTCTGACTTAGATGCCAAGAGGCGAGTTCCGCTTTTGAGAATCTCGTTTAGATCGAACGAGTCAAATGTGACTAATGTGCTGAGGTTGTTGTCAAGCTTTTGTAACTCTTCATCCTGTTCTAGCTTTAGTTTGACTTCATCTTCAGCTTGCTCTATTTTTACCTTTATGGATGAGGCGTCTTCTATTATAGTGTCTTCGGCTTGTTCTCGTTTTACTAGGTTTTCTTCAGTCTCTTCTTTTTTGATGGTTAGCTCCGAGTTGGGGTCCCAGAGGTCGGCGTTGTTTACAATACCTCCGAATGCCCTGGCAGCAGCTATTCTGGTTTCCCATTTTGGCGATTTCAAGTAGGGATACACACGTCCTAGCAAACTGAGTATTTCTTCGGGATGACCCTCTGCCAAGTCCGAAAGCTGGTCTGCTGCTGTGTTTCTGATGAAGGGCGTGGAACCTGTTTCTAATAGCACCACTAATCTATCTAATCTTGACATGACATATGTGGAAACTGGGTAATGCTAATGAATAATGAATTATGACAGAATGATAAGACTAATGGAGTTCGTCCTATTAAGGGGATTTTTGGTGAAATGCAAAGTGTGTGAAGTAATAGGTTGTGAAAGTCTACTGCAAACTATACATATAAGTCCTATTATACTGAATATGGAGTAGTCCCGATGATTTTAGTATTGGAGCAATTGTAGGAGACCAATGCAATATAGTCAGAGCTCCTCTAAGGAATATAATAGCCAGATAGAAGCAAATTATGTGTTAGCTTTCAAGGCTTGGAGATCCGTTTTCAAAAATGAATTTTGCAAGCACGGCCAGATCTTTGGCAGTATTAAGCTGTTAAAGAACAAACAGAAAAATACGGGCAGCAGCAATGGCGATACCTCTAACGGGATTCAATTCGCACCGTTGTACTGATATAGTTCTAATATCACGGAGTAAAGCCAACACACTAGCTCCGATACACTGGTGTTTGTTTGCCTGTATTTACAGCCATCACCTTTCGATTTGGAGGGTTTGCATCTGTATTTATACTTTTGTTGCAACTCGCACTTGTTATGGTGGGGACACGACTCGGCGTGGAAGCAGCGTCCAAGAGAAGAGATCGAGGGCATAGAGGAAGGTGAAGTAACTGTCAGAGAATTGGTTAATGGTACAATTCTGGTTGAGTTAATGGAGAGCGGTTTGTTCAGATTACTGCTTTACAACATTTTATCACACTTTATAACGTTTGTAGTGTATTGTGTATTGTCTTGTCTTACTGATGTCCGTACTAAAGGTGGTTCCGGGACCATGCCTCCTACGCGCACTACCTACATTTACGGACCTCACTGAGAGCAAAAAAAGAACTTTATACTCTGGGCAGACAGACCCAGTTGACAGATGGTGAGAATAGGAGAGACGATCTGAAGGCTGGGTAGTTAGATAAAAAAGGCGATATGTAGTTCATGAGATAGGAATGTCAGAAATAACTCGAATGGCTCTGCTCACACGCATGGATCCGAAATGGGTACGGAGTATTATTAATCATGTACTCTGTGCTGTAGGACGTGAAACTGGCAGATTTAACCAACAGCCTTTTGGGCTTTTTTGGAGAAGATGAGCATATGCATGAACGAGAACACGATATCCGGCATCCCCTAAACCAGCAGGGAAGTGACCGTGAAGGAGCATTAGAAAGAAAATAGCTGGATTTTACGGGGGATATAGAACCCCTTCACCCTTACACCTAGTAGCATACCACTACTTCCTATCTCATACTGTCAACTATCTACACTTTTGCTTCTGCCTGAAGCCGTTAAGGAAAAAACATCTGCCAGTATTTTTTGGCTAATTTAGTGAGTGTCCGGGTAACTCCAACTTCCATTTCATACTGGCGAATTTTGGTTGAGTCGTTTTTCTTGACACCACTTTTTCTTCTTAGGTGAGCGTGTGAAAGAGTGAGACATTATTGTGAGTGTAGTGTGGGATATGAGCAGTGTGGGATATGAGTAGTGTGGGATGTAGTATGTGTAGTGTGAGATGTAGTATGAAGACATTGAGCTCAACTGTCTCAGTCACAAGTTCCCATATTCATCAAGTCTCTAATTCTGTAATAGTGTTTAAATTTATTAGTTGTATCTTGCTATATCTACAGGTACAGATAATCCTAACTTATACAGATAGCTCTTGTAGCTAACCTAAAATATAGAAATTAAGTTACAGTTATGCGAATTTCTTCTCCTTGCTGGCTCTGACCTCCTTCTTCTTCTCCTCGACTTCCAGTTGGTTGGCATTGTAATGGATGTTGGTGGCCTGGTTCATTGGGTTCTCGTCCGACTTCTGGAACTCCTTGAAAACCAAGTTCTTCACCTGCTGTAATCTCAAACCAGGGTGCTCCTTTCTGAGTTCAGGGATTCTCTTCTCCTCGAATGCAGAATAAGCAGCCTTGACTCTTCTCTCTGGATGCTTATCGATGTCCTTGGACGAAACTCCGGCATCTCTTCCAGTCAAAGCCAATGCTTCCAAGGCACTGTCAATACCACTGGCACTCAATTCTGGAGTGTCGGCGTTGAAATCGAAGAAATCATCAATCTTACCAGTTCTCTTAGCAGCAACTTTAGCAGCACCTCTTTGTTTAGAGCTAGTAGGCTTGCTTGGTAAAGCAGATTCTTCAGCAGCCAATAAGAGATCTCTCTCAGCCTTCTTACGAGCGGCTTCCTCCTTCTTGAATTGTTCGTCTTCTTTCTTTTTGTTACCCTTCTTCGATCCATCCTCCCACTTGCCAGCTTCTTCGTTTTCTAATGCAGATTCTTCGGCCTGCTTTTTTTTGGTAGCCTGTTCGGCCTTTCTGGCATTGCCAGCTACCTTCTTAGTGTTTTCTCCTCCCTTTTTAGCCATTGTCGATGTAATAAATGTAGTGACAATTGGAACAACGAACCTAGCTATTCTCCATTTAATGTTCTCCCGAAATACGGGATTATACAAAAAGATTGGACATAGTCACGTGATTATATTGAATAGAGTGAATAGGTGATGTAAATAGTCGTTATGAAAGGATGTGATTGAAGGTGGGATATTGGCTATGTGTCCAGTACGGATTGATAGGATTGTGGAATGGATCGGGTTGCTTTGTTCTTTGCGGAGTGAATGGTGTGGATGAGCTTGTCGCATGTTGTTTCTAATTGCAATTCTAGAGTCGCAATACATATTTTGCAACCTATTGAAACACTGTTTATGATCCGCCAGTTCGATTGGAAAGAAACCCCCTCTTCACGAATAGTTTATAGTACTTACAGCCTATAATTCCAGGACTATCGTGATGTGTTGGTACCCTATGTCTCTGGAGCCGTACATTATCATATGTCGCAACTACGAATATTGTTACTACAATTAAATGTCCTACGATCAAGTGTTAGAGTTCAAGTATACCCTAAACATACTTTTCTTTATTAAGCTACTTGCATTAAAGACTAGAGTTTTGAAGGTCTGAATACCACACGTCCCTGGATTTTACCTTGCACCAATTTGGTTAGGTTTTCAGGTAATTCATCCATAGAAAGCAACTTCGCTATTGGCTTTATTCTCCCCAATGAAACCCATTTCAAGGATTCGATAAGTTGTCTGGATGTGCCTCCAAAAGAGAAGATAACTCCGATTTCTCTTCTTGCCAATTCATAGTTTCTAATGGTTAGTTTGGCTTTACCCAAGCCAACCATCATGATCTTACCTTGAGTTTTAACATAAGCTTGACTTGCGTCCCATGTTTGCTGGGTGCCAGCGAAGTCAAAACATAAGTCGAATGATTCCTTTTCATGAGATGATTTAAAGATATCAGTATAGAATTCGCTTGCACCACATTTTAAAGCAATATCCCTGGCTTCCTCCTTGATGTCACAAGCCACAATATGACAGTGATAGTTATTTATGATTTGAACCGCATTTAACCCAAGTCCACCAAGACCGGTTACCAATACTTTCGTTGTAGGATTGAGCAAAGACTTCACCTTCTCAATAGAATTGAAAGGAGTCAATACCGAATCAGTAGTGACTGCGGCTACTTCATAACTCACACCATCTGGGATTGGCAATAAAGTACGCAAGTTTTTCACCAACATGTATTCTTGGAATCCACCGTCGTCATTCAAGCCATAGGCCTGTAATGACTCGCTACAGGCACCATCGTTACCGGAACGACACAACACACAAGTACCACATGATTGGTTAATTGTCACCACATAGCGCCCGCCAACTTTGTACAAGTTTGGATCAACGCCAGGTCCGAGTTGCACCAATTGGCCTGCGATTTCATGGCCCATGACGAACTTGTCCGGAGACTTCTGGCGACTCTCCATTGGCCCCGTAATAAGAACATGGGGGTCACTCATACACAAGCCGGCAGCTTCAATCTTCAAGAGAGCCTGACCCTCTTTTGGAATGGCAACAGGGTGATTTTCAAACTTCTGGATCTGTTTGGAGCCGGCGACGTAACCGTAAGCAGTTTGTTTAGTGGGGATCGACGTAGACATATTATCGGCTGGCACTAATTGCTATATACTACTAACTATTATAAGTAACTCAAAAAGCGAAACTTAACTTTTTCTTTATTGAAACAGTAACTACAATCGACATACACCTCTTAGGATGTTCAATGAATATATATAGTTTAACGTACAATGTCTGGATAGTGCCTCAATGTGGAGAACAAATATGGGGTACGATTCCATTTCCGTGCCGACGTCCACGCAGTACTGCCGAGATGAGTTGTAGCTACCGAGAAGATTAGTGAAAGGCCGCTTAAATGTTGCGACAGCCCACCGAGAGAACGGAAAATAGGGGGAATTAGGAAATAGGTAGAGAGGGAGTGATAAGGAGATGGATATTGCAGGTTTTTGCATAGAAGAAGAGTAGCCAGAAGTGAAGAGATAGAAGATGCTGAAATAGAACCCTGTTCATGGATTTTCTCACCATACGGAAATATCAAACAGTCAAAGGAAGCAATTTGATACGATACGATATTTGTTAATATACTTTCTTTTGAATTCGGTTCCACCATCATCATTTTTCTCCCTAAATACGCTCTCCCATAACTTACAGAGCCGAAGCGATGCCTGAAAAATGGCGGAGTTCCCCTGTAAGAGCTTCGGACATCGACCATTGTATCGATCGGATATAGTAGAACTGACCGTTAAATATGTGGGGTGATTGTGGAGATCGTGTACCAGATGCTGCTAGATCCTCTTCGATATTTTCTGTCATTACTGTGCGCCCGTAGATCTTCCCCTAGATCCAAGCCTTCTCGTAACCCTATCTCGCTAAATTGTCATCTCTTTCGATGTCTACACTATCATCATCTAACAAGTATCTTTTTGTATTGAATGTACAGAATAAATAGATAATATAAAAATAAGAGATAAGAACCACGTCTTCCCTTTCTACTTTTGAAGTGAACTGAATTCATATGGCAAGAACCATATTAACTGTTTTTTGATTTTAGGTTTTTTTGTGGACTGTCCCGTCCAATGGTGTCATGAGTCGTGTAAAGAAAGGTAAAAACCAGTAACCAGGCCAGGTATCGCGTAAACACTAACCAAGCTCAAAGCCACTGCGAATTCTATCTAACCAAATGCAAAAAAAAACTGAGGCAACATCCTCGTTTTTGATGTTTACACAAAAATCACAAATAAAAGATACTCGTATTCATTTATTCAGATTTTTGTTTCTTAGCAGAAGGCTCCTCACTGACATCTCTGTCGTTACCAGCAACGGGCCTCAAGGCTGGGGTGGAGACCTCTGTATGGAAGTCCTTGATGATGGAATCCACATCATCAATGTTCAATTGTCTGACGTCACCCAATTGCTTAATCTTGGTGGTGACTTCCTTACATTGGTCATCGGTCAAGTGAAGGTTCAACTGGTCGACTCTCGACTTGATGGCGTTCCATCCAGTCAATCTGTTGGCAAAGTGGATGTATCTGGTCAAACCGAAATCAGATGGATTCAAGATTTCGTAGGTGGATGGGTTGGCTAAGATGGCCTTGGCGTGGATACCAGCCTTGTGAGTGAAGGCACAGAAACCAGTGATAGGGTTGTTGAATGGAACGTTGACTTGAACGGCATCGGCAACCAAGTTCTCCAAGTCTCTCAACTTATGCAATTTGTATTTAGACAAAACGTAATCTCTGTCGGCAGTGATCATTCTGGCCATCAAAGCACCCAATGGGGTGATACCATTTCTCTCACCAATACCCAACACAGAAACGTCAATCAACTTGGCACCAGCCTCTAAAGCAGTGTAAGCGTTGGCGACGGCACAACCAGTGTCATTGTGCAAGTGACATTCAATGTCACAAGAAACAACGGACTTCAAGGTCTTGACCAATTCGTAAACCTGTCTAGGGTTGGCACAACCGACGGTGTCAGCAATACCAACTCTATTCACACCAATCTTGTCAACGGTTCTGTAGATGTTCAACAAGTCGACGATGTCGGATCTGAAAGAGTCCTCAGAAGAGAATCTGATTTCAATACCCTTGGACTTGACGAACTCGATGACCTCAATTGCACTTTGTGCAATGTAGTTCATGTCCTTACCGTGAGAGTACTTTCTCAAGAATTGGGAGGTACCGATGACAACATCGACACCGTCAACACCGGTCTCAACGGCGACTCTGGCGTCGTCCATGTGACATCTGATGTGGGTCAAGATCTTGGCCTTAAGTCCCAACTTACAGATGGCCTCACAGTCCTTTCTGGACTGTTCGGAGGCAACTGGCGAGGTCAATTCGATGTAGTCGACACCGAAGTCGTCCAATGCCTTGGCGATTTCGATCTTCTTCTCGGTGGTGAAGAAGGCGTTGGCGAATTGCTCACCTTCTCTCAAGGTGGATTCGATAAGTTCGAACTTGCCGACGTTCGACAAGTAGTCGGAGGGATTAGGCCCATATGGGGTAGAAGAGGACATGTTTTCTAGAGCGGACTGCGAAATAAGAAGAACGTACTTGTAGTATCAAACTAACAAATAATCGAGAAAGAGTGAATGGTAAAGTCTACTATATATATATAGCGGAGTTCAGGCACAGGTAAAGGAAAATATCTCTGGTTTATGAAAATTTTTCAAGTCCCTATATCCACAATTAATGGCAATACATATGACTAAATCAAAGGGCCCAGAAGGATAATGAAAAACGTGAAAAATTCCGTATTGCGCTTACTGTATGTCCAAAAGCAATTTATTTTTCACTGGATGAACGGTATCGGAGCGGTGTGTGAGTAATCAGTTGCGGCAACGCGAGCGATAAAGAGATAGCGATGAGTCATGAGAGTGGACATGACACAAAACTGCCGCCGGAGTAGATATATATGGATGAGAATCTGGCTAGTGACTGGGATGTGTTGGGGTACATGGGAGGCTACGGTAGGTGGAAGAAGGAGAAGAATGAGTACATGCTCGTGCTTGCGCCATGTGATGGCATAGCTTTAATGTTGGATGTTGGATGTCTACAGTGGAAGTAGCCGTGGAGCCGGTGACACAGCTCCAGTCTCTTCTTGAGTTTCGGGGAGTTCACATGACACCTCTTCCCCATACTGCCGCCTAATATACAATCGCTGACTGGCCGATAGGAACGGCCCAGCAAATCGATTATGAGTCAATGGACAAAACACCCACGCCGCAGGCATATGGGAATTTCAAGGGGCGAAATCCTGAAATCCTCAGTTCACGTGACTGGTTGGTGACATCAGATTTTGCAACTTCAGACGGCAGAGGGAATGATTCATCAGTCTGAAAGTATGACGTTGGATGTTGCAAGAGGATTTGTCACCGCCGGTCTCTCATAGTTAGAGGTTATTTTGTAGCTGTAAACTGTAGTTAGTCATACGTAGAGGCTTTTCTGAAAATTAGAAGGATAGAGGAAAGTGCTGTCGAAAGGTTTTTAGCATTGAGCTCACACACATGAAGCTGACACTTAAAGCTCAATGCTAACAGTTACTGGAGCAGTTATCTCTTCTGAGCTTATTCAGCATACTGCTATCTAATTTAGACGTTCTCGAGAAGTTAGAACTACGGGAAAAGCGCATTTGTTCGACTTTGCAATCTTCAAGAAATGCATCATGCCGCCAAATACTCTCTCCCCACAAAAAAATCATAGTAGAACTTAGTATGTCCTTGTGGAGTCACCATCTTCTCCCTCCTTATTAAAACAATTATCCTCATTACAAAAATCACTATACACGAAGAAACATAAACACATATAAAAAACACATAATGAACACATAATTAAACCTCGTTGGCAACCATCTTGACAAATCTGAAAATTTCAGACTTCATTCTGATCAATTCGATATTTTTGATGCTCAACTTACCGTTCATTCTTGAAACTATTCTCTTAACGATATCGTTGATCTCTTGATTAGGTAAACCGGTAATATCCGACCAATTGTATTCATACAAGTTGTCGTCTTCTGGTTTGTTAGCCTTGGCGTTTCGAATGTTAACCATCTTCTTCTCTCTTACAAGAGCGAGCTTGAAACAGGCTACTATTAATTTCTTTAAACCGAACCCCATGTCGTTGTAGTTAAGAAAGTTGTTCGATTGGTTCAAGTATCTCAACAAGTAGATGATATCCATGTAGCGAAAGAGATAAATTATACCCTTCATGAACATGGTTAACGTCATTTCCAATCTGCTTGTCAAAAGCAATAAAAACTTATCAAGAGGTAACTCGTTTGGTTTGACTAACCTGGGTGACTCCGGAGGGAACGAGTTATGAATTTTTGTGGCAATGTACTTAACTATGATTGTCATTAACTGGTTGCGCTCGTTTCTGAACTCAACAGCCGACAATCCTTCATTAGTGACTTTATCGCTAGTACAAGCTTTAACATCAGTGGAAGAGGAAGTTTTGATACAGTTAGAGCTAACCTTGATTAGCTCCTGGGAAAGTTTGTTTTCTTCCGAGCTGGCTTCGACTGCTCTATCCATCTTCCTCTTGATTAAAGATGCTACAGTAGATTCGCCATTCTTCATGGATCTCTTGACCTGCTCAGCAGCATCAGAGGGCTTAAATGAATCGCTCTTGTCTTGCAGTGACTGTGGCGTAGTTGCTGCGGTAGACGATTGCTCATTTTGCATCGACTTTTGTTGGCGGTGACGATGCGGAAAGTGTTTAAGATGTGATTGTGTAGATCCAGTAGAGTAAGTGTCATCATCAGAAAAGCCTTCGTGGTCAGACACCAATAAAGGAATGTCCTGAATGAAATCATTCATGACATCGTCATCACTAGAACCCTCATGTGCGCTGTTTTCCGGATTGGAAATGCTTGCAGCACTGGAGGTGATATCGAGAGTGTTACCTTCCTTGTCCATAGTGAGGTGGTTCATAAGTAATTCGTAGGTCAAAGACTGAGTGGATGAAGCAGCGTCAGGTTTTGGCTGCTCTGCTGGTTTGGTTGTGTTTGATGTCGGAGTGTTTTTTGGGTAAATATTATCGCTGATAGTAACCATGACGAATATGGATCAGCGTATTGCTTTAAATGTAATAATGGTGTGAAAGTATGATGAGGGCGGGACTAAAAGTACAGGGTAAAAAAGACAAAGTATTGCATTCACAGTATAGTTGTAGAAATTCGGCTTCCAGTAAACTATAAGGAAGTTTTGCTTGTCTTTGATGAGTCAGTAGAAACTCAGTCGGAAATTTGAACGTAGTATGACGGTAGTATGTGTATCTAACCAGAAACGCAACTAGCGACTAAAATGGAAGTCTACAGTAAAACGGCGGAGCTGGGCGGATGAATCACACTTGTAAGCAATAGAAGAAACGGATGTGAACTGGCGGTAGGTTCAGATGTTTCTGTAGAAGTGAAGGCAGATATAGTAGTTGACCGTTGAGTAATAGACAGAAGAAACCAAACCAAATGAATTAAAGATGACCAAAGGGGGGCACTGTGCTTAATAGAGGGAATACATGATGGCAGCAGTGGGGCGGAATAAAGTACAAATAAGCTAGAAACTAATGGTGTGTTTGTCGCTGTGGTGGGTCTTGACTGGTGATAGTATTTACAGCAGTGCAAGAGAAAAATGACTAAGAACCGGTTGAATTAAGGTACTAGTAGTCAAATGGGGGGAACTGATTCGATGTGGGAGTCAGTTTGAGTATCAGTTGATGATGGCGGAGTGAAGATGTCGTGTGTAGTGGTATATTCCGGTGGCAAACTAGACTATATACGTAACGGTAATGGTATGGTATCACGGTTATGTTCTTCTACGGTAACTATATTCTTCCTACTATTAATAATGCTTGCTCACTTACGGCTCCATATATAAGAAACACAACAGCGGGTGAGGCACACACTATTCCATCCCCTTTTTGCAGTGTGAACTGGCATTTTCACGGGGTTACCCGGACGACGACCCGGCTCTGACTCATTTTTTTCTGCAGTTGTAGAAAAAAAGAGGAAAAAAATTTGGTGTGCCAAATGAGAGTAACTGCAGGAAATTGGGGTTTGTGTTAACCGTTTTTGGCGAAAATATGATATTTCGGTAGGGCACTACTTGGAAGAGAAGTTGACTTCTGTGAACATACAATCGTAGTAGTAGGCAGTGGACGAGAGTACGTAATTAGTGTATGTATGGGAGAATAATGGAGAGAGACATAGAATAGACATTATGGGGGAATACACAGAGTGACACCAACACCGTTGGAATAGCTTTTTTTTTGACTTATTTGACGTCTTGACTACTGACTGAGACTGCTGCCTGGCGGCTACCGACTGGTTGTGCGCGGATATGTACAGTTCAGGCTGCACTGAACTCACACAGTCCTTCTTCTACTTCTTTCATTGCCTTTCACTCAGTTCTTTCAGTTCCATCCTGTGTTTCCACTATGCACTGCCTTCTTTTTAGACGCTTTCCTCCTGTAGCCTTTCGTCTTTTCGTCTTCCCGTCATTTCCTGTTCGGTGTTTCCTCTTTCTCGCAGTCTGTTGACACTCATTTCTCTCACAATCGCACACTCGCTCGTCTCTGACGTCATACCAACTCTGGCTCCTGTCAATGCATTTTATTATTTAGTACTACCACTGACAGATATCGAAAGTTCCAATTCTACACCCCAATACCATCAGAGATTCTCTCAATTGAATGACCCAACTCTCTTCTCGAGGCGTGTCTTTGAACATTGAACATTGACATACAACATACGACATACGACAGACAAAAGACAACATACAACACTCATTGCACACCATCGTTTCAACCTCACTTTAAGCCCTCTTCCTCTCCGTCTCCCTCTTCTAACTCTCCTCTCCACCTCCCACTGAACTCAACTGGTAGCGAAAAATTTTCGATTCCCGATCAATTTTTCAAATTTCGTATGAGTCTCGGAATCTCGTGCTTTCATAGTAAGTAGAAGGCTCAGACACAACAATAAGTGGATACGTTCGATAGTAGTTTCAGTGGTAGTTTTCATTCTTTCAGCACAATTCACAGTATTCATTTATATACCTTAAAGATTTTCGATTTCCACAACGATACCATTGCTACCCAAAATAACAGCCAAAGGACCGTCTTTTCACCGTCCTCTTTCAATTCTTCGAAGCCGTTTACACTCCGCACCCTCCTATTGTATGAGCCAACCGAATCTCACCCCAGCCAGCACCCCAGCACCTTCAACGAACCCAAGTGCCGCCGACAAGATCCCAATGCGTGTTCCCTCAGCAGCTTCTGCTGCCAGAACCTACAAGGACGCAATTGCTGCTTTAAACACGCTCCAGTCGAATTTTGCATCTATCGAGGCCTTCAAGAAATTGGGCCCCAACGTCAATAGAAACGAGTTATCGATCAATGAGGTCTACGAGTACACCAGAAGATTGGGATACAGCCCCAAGGATTTCAATAAGTTGAATATTATTCATATAACCGGTACCAAGGGTAAGGGCTCAACCTGTGCCTTTACCGAGTCGATCTTGAAGCAATACTTGAGCACCAGCAAATCATCAACGTCGCCAACGATCAACAAAGTAGGTTTATTCACTTCTCCTCACTTGAAATCTGTCAGAGAAAGAATTAGAATCAACGGCAGTCCTATCAATGAGTTGAAGTTCGCCAAGTACTTCTTCGAGGTATGGGACAAATTGTCCACCACCACTTCCTCTCCAGAGGACTTTCCGACACTTCAGCCAAGTGATCAAGTCAAGCCAATGTACTTCAAGTATTTGACCATTTTGTCATTTCACGTCTTTATGTCTGAGGGTGTAGATACAGCCATATACGAAGTCGGAGTAGGTGGCCAGTATGACTCCACCAATATCATCGACAAGCCCACCGTAAATGGTATCTCAAGTCTTGGAATTGACCACACCTTCATGTTGGGTAACACCATTGAGAGTATTACTTGGAACAAGACGGGAATTTTCAAGAAGGGCGTTCCTGCTTTCGTTTCGCAGCAATTAGAGCACCCAGAGGCTATTGCAGTAATTCAAGAAAGAGCCAAGGAGAAGGAGGTCTCACATTTAGAGATTGTAGACACAGCCAAAGTCTTACCACAGGATGTGAAGTTGGGATTGGCTGGAGACTTCCAGAAACAGAACGCTGCATTGGCGGTGAAATTAGCTGCCACTCATCTCGAGTCATTGGGATGGACGGACGAGTTACCTAAATATAACGATGAAGGATACATCGAGGACTTGCCAGAGAAGTTCCTTGCTGGTTTGGAAGAAGTCAAGTGGGATGGAAGATGCCAGAAGATCTTGAATAAACCAGGATTTGAAAAGATCAACTGGTTCATTGATGGCGCCCACACTTTAGAGTCTATCAACGTATCTTCTCTTTGGTTCAAGAATGAACAATTGAAGAGCCCATCAACCATTAAGAAGACTAGAATTTTGTTATTTAACCAGCAAAACAGAGAAAACTCTGACCTTTTGTTGTCCAAGTTGTATGAGAACGTCTCTGGAGGCGAGTCTCCTTTGGAATTCGACCATGTCATCTTCACTACCAACATTACTTGGTCAGATGGTAAGTACAATGCCGATTTGGTTTCCTTGAACACCAGTAAGGAATTGGTTGACCAGCTCACCATCCAGAAGGCATTTGCACAGACGTGGTCAGACTTGGATCATAAGCACAAGCATAACGCTAGAAAGCACATCTTCCCTGATATCGAGACCGGTGTTAACTTCATCAAGAGTTTGACTAACTCAGGAGTTTTCCCTGAACATGCTGAAATTGACGTGTTCGTCTGTGGTTCGATCCACCTCGTTGGTGGTTTCTTGGTTGTTCTTGATAACGAGAAGGACTGAATCTAGCATCCCTAAGATGAAACTGAGATGTATACTATTTATATTAATTGAACCCTGTGTAGTGTATATCTATTCATTATATCTATAATAAATTAATAACCAGACTTAGTGGCTTTATAGGTAGTGATCCTTACTTTCTAAAGATAGCATTTTCAATAGAAGAGCTACTCTTTACAATATCCAGGTTCTATTTCGTATGTTTATAAATGTATATAAAGAATGATAAGACTTACGACTTATACTATTATACAGTATAGAGAGACCAATAAAACATGTAACTACATATCCTTACTGCTCTTGCTCTAGTTGGAGCTGTTGACGATGTTTTCTCTTGAAGACTTGACGATTTCGTTTATGTTGGTCAACGAGGTTCTCCACTCAAGCAATGCAGTTCTGACGTCAGCCCAGTTCTTGGCGTTTTGTTGATCGTTACCAGCTAAGACGAATCTGTTGACTCTAGTCAAATAGAAGGTTTCCTCAACTTGGTTCAACTTACCCTCAATGACACCGGACTTGATAGCATCAACTAACAAAGTCTCGAAGTCTTCAGTGGAGGCAACATTAGGGACCTCGCTGTACTTGAAGATTATAGAATCATGCTCAGCAGAAGAGGACTTCTCGGAGAAGAACTTGGCCAAGGACAAGATTCTGGACTTAGCGTTGATCTTCTCGAATGGCAAGCCCTCAGCTTCGGACTCGGTAACTTGGACCAATTCACCTTGGACGAACTTGGTGAAAATACCGACCAACTTGTCTTGCGAGTTGGCTCCTAAGGCGTTGGAAACGTTGTTGTTGACCAAGAATGACACATCGACTACATCAGAAGATAACGAGAAGGTGATCAATTGGGCCAATTCAGATGCATTCAATGGGTAGGTGGCGGTGAAGGACTTGATGAGATTTAAAGATTTGGCGGAGAAGCTGGAGTCCAAGGTGACGAACTTCCAGAAAGTGGCTCTGATCTCCTCGTCGGAAGAGCCAGATTGCTTCAACCATGCGATTAAACGAAGGCCAATGGACTTCTCGATCAAGGAGAA
Source organism: Scheffersomyces lignosus (assembly GCA_001599395.1). Classification (NCBI taxonomy): domain Eukaryota; kingdom Fungi; phylum Ascomycota; class Pichiomycetes; order Serinales; family Debaryomycetaceae; genus Scheffersomyces; species Scheffersomyces lignosus. The sequence continues at coordinate 1,127,745 of BCGS01000004.1, read as the reverse complement.
GTCGAGGTTGGACACTTTCACGACGTGCAAGATCTGCGACAATATGTATGTTCTGGTTTTGGATGTTTCTGGCAACAAGTTGAAGATCGTGTTCAAGATGGATAACACGGTTGTGGACTTGATGGACTTTCTGTCTCTTATGGTGGGTTGTTCTGAAGGGTTTGTGTCGATTATGATCTTGAACAATGGCGAGCTGGCGTCATCCAAGACGGCTGGAGAAAGCTGGGTCAAAATGTGGATCAACAAATAGACTGATGGCTCGAACTCCTTGTCGGTCAACTTTCTGAACACATCGGCGCCCGAATGCTTGTAGAGCTGGGCAATGACTGCCTTTTTATCGGAGATGTCTTGACCTGCTACGAGTGGCTGAAGGGCATTGGAAAGCTCGGTATTCTGGTTGGCAGCGTCGATTATGTGGGCGTACTCCTTGAGGGAGTCGCTCAACTCGCTGTCTACAACGATAACAGAGGCCATTCTGGGTATTTTCCTTGGTCTATGTGGTCTAAACTGGGCCCTGAATCCGATCTCTAACTTATACCCAACTGTTAGTGTTAAGAATGGAAGTTTTTCATAAAAATTTTCAGACGGCGTGTGCAGGAGCCGTACTGGTGGTTGTTAACTATGGAATTTAATTTACTGTGAGGGTAATGTTAGTGTGGGAGAGTACTACTGTTAGTGAGCAAATGTAGGGTGATGGAAAGGAGTCTTTTTTTTGAGGAGAGAAGGAGTAATTTGGTGGTTCAGTTTAGAGGTGTAGGGTAAGGAGGGTGATGTAAAAAAAATGGAGAAAAAGGTGAGTTTAGGTGCTATTGCATTGGCTCTTGTTCGTCTTTATTCTCCATAGTAGCACGCGATTAGGTTCTGTAGGTTTAATTAGAGATGCGAAATGGGCCCCAGTGTGCACATACGGTGAAATGAATTTTGCAGCTATTCGTAGTGTGATGTGGGTGGTGGTTACAAGGAGTCGTGGAAGAGGTTGAATTTTGGGTGGGTGTAGAATACGGATTCGGACAACCCTTTGAAGCAGTAGCTATTAATCGTCAATTTTTTCAAAAACTGACTGTGGTTTCACCATGGTCCAGCGAGTATCCACTGGCGCTAGAAATGATTTTTTGAAGCAAGTCATATCCCTCCGTATTCTATCCTGAAAAAAGCTACACTTTCAATTCAAGGTGCTTCAAGTGGCAGCTCTGATAGCCAAATGACGTGATACAAATTCCTCCTCGATGTTACAAGTTCTATTTCGTTTATGTACAAATGTGTAGTTATGCTATATGGACGTCTAATACTCATTCTCGTCCTCCTCATCTATAACTGGCTCGTATCCCGTATTCTTCGTCGCATGAAGATTCGTGCTGATCGGGATGCTGCTCAGGTAATTGTTTTCCCATCTGGTGTCAAGCTGATGCTCTTGTGGGCTTTTGGTATTAGCCAAGAACCCGTTAGACGCAGGACCTGGAATCAGCTTCTTCTGCTTTTTACCAAAAACACCATTGGCGGGAGTGGACATTTTGGAATTCGTGTTGTTGAAATTAGTAGGAGGCGGTGGCGAGTTTGTTCTGAAGTATGGATTGCTGTTCATATTATTCATGTTTCCACCAGCATAGCTGTTAGTATTGTTAGCAACATTGTATCCATTGCTGACAACATTATTCTTCAGTGTGTTCTTTGCAGTACTGGAATTTGAGTTTGAAAAGATAGGATTCCAGCGCCTCTTACTCTTTCCTAGATCAGGTGAATTGGCCCTGGCCATTTGTATTGGCGCCAATGTCGCATCAAGCTCCGTGACTAGTGCGATGGAGGGTTTTGTTGGGGTCGGCGATGCAAAATTATTGTTAGACTTGATTGACGATTCCTCTGAAGAATTAGAAGAAAGTTGCGACAACGAAAACTTCTTATTCTGTTTAGATGCTGATGACTTTAAAGAGTAGTCTGAAGCATTTCTCTTGTAACTTGGTCTCTTCTTATTATACTTTGTGATTATATTAGTTCCAGAGCTTGACGTCGGAGTCATACCCACAGCCAGGATTTTGTTGAAATCTTGTGACATGTTCAAACTAGATTCATAAGCTGCGTCGTCATCGTCGTCATAATCGTCATCCATTGTATCTGTTTCATCCAAAATATCTAGCTCCGACTCAGACAACATGGTTGACATTTGACTTAAATGACTGAGTTGACTCATTTGGGAAATCATAGACGTAGGACGGGTTCTGACAGTTCTGGAGCCCGAATCTACTGGTGGCGTTGGAGACAAAGGTAATATCGGTCTTTCAGCATTGTTCTTGCTTTCGGGTAATTCGTGTGAATGGTCGTGGGCATGATCTAGCTGATTCATCGAGAATCCTTCTTTTAACTGACCCGGATGACTGTGTTCTCCTTCAGAGGCACCGTGATCTCCGTTTGAGTGGTGTGGTTCAACACTTCCTTCCTTTGATTTGGGTGAGGGGGTATTACGTTTGACGTTAATCTCTAGTGGTAGATCGTCTTGTCTATCCATGCTATATTCTGTGGATTTTGTATTCTTTGAAATTGAACTGTGATGAGACTCTAGGTCGTCCTCTTTCTTGCTCTTCTTCCAGAACTGAAGCTTTTCAATGAATTTCCCGTTTTTGGACTTCTTCTTGAGAGGTTCGTAACTCAATGTGGCAGAAAGTCTTCTACGCGAACTGTCATCTGGTACAAACGAAACAACTCTGTGTAAGGGTGGTCCTGCTTCACTATTTCTCCGTTGATGATCTCCTTCCCTTGGGGAGGTAGGAGCCACCTTAGTCCTAGAGGAAGCAGGGGAAGATCCCACCGTTGTTGAGACATTTAAATAGTCAACCTTGAGACTAGGACCAACATCAGAGTAGCGTCTTGATTGCGAGCCTCTTCTTTCTACAACATCTGAAGATCTTCTTGACTCGGGTAGGCGACTTAGGTTCGTTTTGCTGCCATTACGGTTTGAGCTCAAGCTGAGAGAAGATATTATTCTCTCTAACGGTTGGTTGCTCGTTGAGTTCTGATCAGAAAGTGATAAGGCGCTCTTGACTCTCTTTTTGGATTTACGAATTGTCCTCTTTGCCTCGTAGTAACGTTTCTGTTTGTCACGATAATACTTCTTCTTTTTCTTGGAAAACTCCTGAGTAAGAAGCAACTCGTAGAATGCAGTGAGCGGACTCATTTCGTTGCTGTATACGCTCGCTTGGAGCTCGTCTATATCTACATTCAACTTCTGAAGTCTCTTTAACAACTCTTTTTCAACACGTTCTTGGAACGGCTGGGTTCCTTTGTTGTAGTATTGATGAATGGACACAATGGACTCTGTGTCATCGTACCTTTTGGCTGACTTCTCAATATGTCTATTGTGAATATCAATTAAGAATTGAGAATTCAAAATCTCATTCAAATTAGGACGTTGGCTGGGATTCTTCGAGAGCATTTTCTGCATTAATTGTATAAGGTGTGATGGGATGTTCTCTCTATAACGGGGCTCTTCGTGTATGATTTTGTATTTTGTTTTCAAGTCGTCATCCTCGTCAAACGGCATCTCTCCGTAGACCATGGTGAAAAGTATAACACCAAGAGACCAGATGTCAATTGCAAAGCCTGAGTACTTCTCGTTTCTCAAGAGTTCTGGTGCCATGTATACTGTTGTTCCACAAATGGTGGACAAGAATCTTCTGTTTTGTGGGTCAAATTCTCTGACAAAGCCAAAGTCGGTCAATTTCACAACCGTCTTTCGCTTGTCTGCTAGGAGGATATTCTCTAACTTCAAATCTCGATGACTGAGGTTCAATGAGTGAACGTAACGGACTGCTAGCACTATCTGGAAAAATAGACTCTGGGTCTCCTTGATGTCTAGTCGTTTCTTATCGCAGATGTAGTAGTACAACTCGCTTCCTTGGCAGTACTCGAGGACTATCCAGAGGTGACTTTCTGTCCTAATGACTTCGTAGAGTGACACGATATTCTTGTGTTTCAACTGCTTATGGTAGTATATTTCACGGACGATGTTGGGGTCGTCCACGAGACCACACTTCAACACCACTTCCACGTTGAGGAGGACATGGCGGGCTAGGTATACCTTGCCGAAGGCGCCTTCTCCGATTTCCTGGATTATTCGGTAGTTACCTATCTGGCTTATATTAGGTGACGTTATGTGGAGATAGAAGTCGTTGAACTGCGCGGCCAACTGGGCCATGCTGTTCTGGTCGTTGATGAGTTGCGTACTCCCATTCATAGACGAGCGATGTGGACGGTGGCCAGGGTATGGGGACGGTTGAGGTTGGTAGACGGTGAAATAGCCAGAACTACCCTATTTAGCTATTATCAACTACTTTTGGTTTACTGTTATTATATGACGGAAACGAAATATCACCAGCTTAGGTATGAGGCTACTACTGTATAGTGAAGCGATTATGGATGAGATGAATGAGGCTACTGTGTAGTGAGATGTGAGATGTGAGAGTGGGTGAGATTGGGTGAGATTAGTAGTAGGTGACTGAGGCCGTGAAAGAGTGAGAGTGTGCGAGAGTGAGACTACGAGACAAGACCATGAGATGTGAGACTGGCACTATTAGACTGACACTATTAGACTGACACTATAAGGCTACACGCTATGTATGAGAGTATGCGAATAGTCAAGCAAATGGAGTAAACAAGAGTAAACAATAAGCCAAGAGCTGTGTGCAGAGAGAGACGCACGCCTACGTAATGGTCAAGGCTTTGGGGGATTACGGTTGGTATGCTGTGGAGACGGTGAGTGTGTAGTTGAGGGAAGGATATAGTAAGACACTGAATGATGGGGTGGAGAGGGTCAGTGTGAGTAGCAGACAAAGCTTGTCCGATGGAGCAGGCAATTCATGTCTTTTGCTGGTATCTCCCTAAAATGGACACTGTCCTTCAGGAATAACCCTTTCCATCAGATATGAGAAATACTCCGGTATGTCATCATGTTGTCATGTTTTCATGTTTTCATGTTGGTCGGCCTAATGTACAATCTATTACATACCTATGTTTAAGGTGCAAACTGTCGAATGTCTTGGCTCGGAAAAGTAGACTTCAGTTCGCAACTTAATACTGTAATGGTGGTTATTCTTATCAATTGAGAGACATGTCCTGACCTGACCTGACCCGTTGGGTCACCTTCATCCATGAAGGAGACAATTCTCTATCTATCAGTGTTTTAAACGCTAGATACACAGATTTTAGCCATCCATATCCTGGTTCTTTCTTTGTCCCAAATCATGAATTGCTGCCCCTCTTCTCCCCCTTCACCACGGCTTTAAGAGCTTATCTTGTCGTATTTTTTTCGCATTCATCACTGCCACAAGTAGGAGTGACTGAGAGCCAAGGAGGAAGACTCGCCAAAGACCACAACAACAACCTGTGGCCATCTCTGACGTATTTTCTGCCTTGCAAGTTGTCTCAACTCAGTCGTTGCAGATCACAAAGGAGCCACCCTCCAACAATGCTCCTGCAGCATCGTTACTCTCCCCAACCTTCTCTGGTACGGGCTCGTAGGCGAAATTGAAATTGCATCCGATTATGTGCCCGGGTTACAAGTCTAATTGTATCATGTGCATAAGTGCACCTGACTTGCTGCTTGAAAAAATTGCAGTAGAGAGGTCTAGTAATTATAGAGATGGTATATGGTTATGGTTAAAGATAACCAAGGTAAATTGAAGCAAGATGATACGAATATCCTTGATACGATGTACCAGTCGACTTGGGGTACCGTTGAGTTTAATTTCAACGTTTTCGGCAAAACGTCTTCTCGCTAGCATTCCTAGTTCCTCAGAAGCATCAGTACCTGCTCCTCTGCATATTCAAATTGATCCTAATACTTACAATAAGGATAATGCTGAAAACATTCATATAAATTCTTCATACAGCATTCCAAAAGTTGACCTAGACCTTACACTCGCACCTGAAGAGCAATTAAAACAACTCATAGAAGGCCCGCTATCGGTATTATCAGAGCGTTTCGAGAATAGACATTTCACTGGCGCTTATGCCAATTTGAATACTGCTTCTAGAACAGATTCCAAAGCCGTGTTAGATGAGTTGAAAAGTAAACTTCATGATGAATTTAGTCAGTTCTCGCTTTTGTCTAACGAAGAGAAAATCAAGAGAGCAAATGCCCTTAAACTTGTTAATTATATAAACCCTCAGCTCCGAGACATAAGTCCTTTGATTTATTCAATAAGCGCCGGAAACTATCCAAAAGGTTTCCTTGAGTTCAACGGCTTGTCCTCGAAGGTAGATTTAATAACATTCCTTCTTACAAACTTCGCATATAAGCAATTCATGCTTCACCAAATAGTGACTTCCAAAGAGGTTGATCAGAATTATATCGATTTATCCAACCCTGCTCAGTGGTTCCCCGAAGCAAGAAAGATGAAAAGAAAGATAGTAATGCATGTAGGTCCAACAAATAGTGGAAAAACCTATAATTCGTTGAAACGGTTGGCAGAAGCCAAGACTGGTTATTATGCTGGCCCCCTCAGACTTTTGGCCCGTGAAATCTACGAGAAGTTTCTTTCCGAAAGGGTACGTTGTAACTTGATCACTGGTGAGGAAGTTATTCCATGTATGGATAAATTCGGTAAGGTTAGTGGTATCTCGTCTGGAACTATTGAGATGATTCCTCTTCATAAGAAAATGGATATATGTGTCATTGATGAAATTCAGATGATTGCTGATCCAGGAAGAGGTTCAATCTGGACCAATGCACTCTTAGGAGTCTTGGCCAAGGAGATACATTTATGCGGCGAGGAGAGTGCAGTTCCGCTCATTAAAAAGATCGCAAAAATTACAGGTGACGAGGTAGAAGTGAAACAGTATAAAAGGTTAGGAGAATTGAAAGTTGCAGATAAAGCCGTGTCATATAACAAACTAGAGAAAGGTGACTGCTTAGTTGCATTTTCTAAGCACAAAATTCTTCAATTGAAATGTGAAATAGAACGAAGAACTAAGTTCAGTGTCGGCGTAGTTTATGGAGCTTTGCCCCCTGAAATTAGATCAGAACAATCCAGAAAGTTCAACAGCGGAGAGTTTGACATATTGGTTGCTTCGGATGCCGTTGGAATGGGCCTTAACTTAAAAATCAAACGTATCATCTTCCAAACTGTCAGAAAATTCGATGGAAAGGAAATGACTAATTTGACAGTCTCCAGTGTCAAGCAGATCGCTGGAAGAGCCGGGAGATTTACCAAAGAAGGAGGTATGCAAACTGGTTATGTGTCCGCACTCTCAGCAAAAGATTTGGGGTATATCAAACTGGCCATGAACGCGCCTATTAAGGACTTGGAGAAGGCAGCACTCTGGCCAACATTTGAGATATGGAAACAATATATGGCAAAGTTCTCCAAGGACGACTCCTTGTATGACTCGCTAGTACAGTTTGAGAAGGAATCAAGAGACAAGAGAATGGAGAATTACTATTTAGCAACGGCTGATGATAAAGCTGAACTCATGAAACTATTCTTGAGAGACAATTTGTACAAAAAGGTTCCTATCGATGACCAGTTGATATTAAGTTTGTGTCCCATTAACTTGAATATGACATCCCCTGAAGTGACACAGATGACCTTCAACTACATCAGAAACGTCTTCGAACGTAGCACGAAAACCGTTTTTGACTTTGGGTACATCGACACCAAACTTCTTACATCATCACCAAATTTGGCATCCATTAATTTTGACAAAAGCACAGCGCTTCTCAGACTTTTGGAAGACCACCACAAGGTCGTTTTGATGTTCTTGTGGTTGAGCCAGAGATTTCCTACTCTCTTCGTGGACAAAGAGAGCGCGACTGAGTTGAAGACGTTGATAGAGAAGAGAATCCAACAGGAATTAATGCATTTAAAGAGAATAAGCAGATGATTACTCAATAGACATCTTCTTACTGTATATATACTTGAAAATAGAGCTGTACATAGCACAGTAAATATATTATGGATCTGGACTATAGATCTGAAATTGGGACCATTTAGATTCGTTTGAGGTACCGTAGATCTTACTTACATATCTCGCAGTAGTATTTCAACATTTTCAAGGAATATACACCAACCGAAACCCGTACCTGCGGCATGGGGTGATATTCCACCGATAGTGGACCACCTGAACTGGGAAGAGCTTAATTCTACCTCCCCACAAGATCTATTTACCGCATCAGCGTCCTGAAAATAGTGCAAAGTCCCCTCCACGTACTCAACACTATTCATGCTTGTTGAAAAAAATTGCAACCTGTGGGGGAGACATTCCCAATACAGAAAGCGCCCCCACGCCAGAAATACGAGTACCCAACGATTAGCAATAGTGAAGAATCACCGATATATAGCACACATTTTCTGGCCGAGTTTATGTATTCTTCTGTTGGTTGGATATTTCCATACGGCACGAAGTTCTAGTAACCACCCATGATGACCAAGCCTGCTAGAAGTGTTGTTATTGTTGTCGGTGGCCCAGCTGGTACTGGTAAAACCACGGTCTCAGAGGCTTTGGGACAGCATTTTTCATGTCCCGTGATCGAAGGAGACTTACTCCATCCACAAGCCAATGTGGATAAGATGTCCCAGGGAATTCCATTGACGGACGAAGACAGATGGGGATGGTTACAGCAGCTCAGTGAAGAGGCCAGTTCTAAGAGTATTGAGGCTACCAACGAATCCAGGATAGCCGTGGTTTCCTGTTCTATGTTGAAGAAGGTGTATAGAGATTACATTAAGAAGTCCGCCAAGTCCCCAGACACTATCGAGTTCCGTTTCGTGTTCTTGTACACTACGTTCGAGGACTTGGTTGAGAGAGTTGCCAACAGAAAGGACCATTTCATGAAGTCTGACATGGTCAAGTCTCAGTTCGACATCATGGAGATTCCGGAGGGATCTGAGTTGGTGGTTAACGGCGGAGAGGCATTAGCAGTAGATGCTACGAAGAAGTCAAGGGAGGCTATCAACAAGGAGATCATAGACAATTTAGCATTATAGGTACGAGCAGTTTGAAAATTAATAGAAATAGTTAAATAGTTAGCTACGGTATGGGTAGCCTTACATCTATGTTCATGTATACCACTGATACCTCGTAGAACATAAACTAAGCCGATATAGGACTTTTCAGTTTCTTGGGAAGCGATGGCGCTACCAATTACATGTGGAGTTTTACATGGTAGCACCGGTGCCGATCGATTTCTATTGTTTCACCTGGCTCCTTTTCAGCATGTATGGGAGCACCTCGAAAGATGTATCTATACTAGAACTGCAAGTCATGTAGGAAATGAGTCGCTTGGGCTGTCAAACTTGATTTAGCAGCGTAAATGAGACGGAAGCGTGAGTTTTTGGTGTGTTACTATCTTTCAAGATGCCATTTTTTTGTACACTCCAATTAGCAACTCAATTATCATTAGAGTAGCACTATAGGGGGCTGTAGAAGACAACGGCAATACAAGAGCAAGCACTACCCTGGTTTCTAAATCCCACAATTGCCCGTCAAATCATCAAGAAGTCGCCAATTCATCGTAAATTGCCGTCGTACTTCTTCTGTCACGCCACTAATTAGCTTATATTCCTCGACCGGCCTCGACCCGTTTCCTTTCTCGTAAGCATACCCCCAGGTCTCGCTAATTTTCACCCTCACTGTCGCACCTCCCACTAGCTCCCATCCCTCACCAGTTCTCACTGCCCCTCTCGTTTGCTCTCCTTATCATTTCCTGAGTCCTCGCTACAGCAAACAGAAAAAAGATTTCGGCTTGTCGCTTTTGTCACTTCTGTCAAATACCACACTTGAAGAGTGGTGAAGAGCTGTGCGGTTCATTGTTCTTCCTCTTGGTACAACGTCTTTATACCAGTTGTTCTCGGACCCGTTGGCCATTGACATTTGTAAAGTCTTCTGCATCTCGCATATTCTTCTCAGGATCCAGCTGCGTATCTGGACTTACCCATCTCGTTGCACGTTGCACGTTGCATTCTTCATCAATAAAAGTTCCCTCTCTTCCCTAATCTTACAGGGAGCAAAACGGTGTAAATTGACTTTGGTTTAACTCCCTCGGGACATGTCTGATCCCAACTCTCTCCCCTACCTCAACCCGACCCAGGATCGGCGGGTGGCTCTCATCACCGGTGGAAATAGCGGTATCGGTTACTACACTGTCTTGCAACTCTATCTTCATGGCTACATCGTATACATCGCAGGCAGATCGCGGTCCAGAGTGTTGAAGTCCATCAAGGAACTCAAGGAAAAGGCCACTTCCATCAGACTGGCATACACATCGCAACAATCGTCATCGGAGCGCTTTCTAGGCGATCTAGTATATCTCGAGATAGATCTCAGCAACTTGACCTCGGTGCTATCGGCCGTGGAAGCGTTCAAGAACATGGAGTCCAAATTGAACATTCTTATCAACAACGCAGGAGCAATGGCTGTCCCCTTTGCATTCACAAAGGACAACTTCGAGATTCAATTGCAGACCAACTTTATCTCCCCGTTTCTTCTCACAACAAAGCTTCTTCCTATGCTTGAACGTACCGCAGATTTGTACTCCAATAGCGAACCTCCTCGTATCATCTACCTCAGCTCGGTCGGTCACCAGATTGCTCTCAAGTTCTTCGGCTTGAGCAATAACTTCAATTATAGGCCGAACTTTCTCTTTACATGGCTCAGATACGGTGTGGCCAAAACCGCAGGAATTCACTTCATGAAGATGTTGGCGTTGAGAAATCCGAAGGTACTCTGCATGTCTGTCCATCCAGGCTTTGTAATGAACACCAATCTTTTCTCGTATTGGACCAGGTTGCCAATTATAGGAATACTTTTCTGGTGCTTTTTCCAAATTTTTGACTATTTCTTTGGTGTTTCCAACGAGGAAGGCTCCTATGTCACTATCAAATGCTGCCTTGACCCCTCGTTGACTTTGGAGAAGGATAACGGAAAATACTTCGTCACAGGAGGTGTCGAAGCTGAACCTTCAAGAGTAGCCTCAAATATGGACTATGCTGCCCGAACGTGGATTTGGACAGTTCACGAACTCAGTGATAGGGGAATAACCATTCCAAACTAATTTGTATATCTTTTAGGCAAACGCCATGTACTTGAGGAGTCAACAATCACTTGCACGTACACAAAACCACCAACTAATTCAGCTAGTATCAAATTAAAGTGTTGAAGACACTTCATAGTTATGATTTTACTATTACTTCTACTAGAGATTCCTAGTATTATTTATTCAATGTCATTGGTACTACCAGTATCTGCATCTAGATTACAAGGTCAATTGTTATCTACTATTCACTTCTTTGATTTTACCTTAGTATGTATAATAAAAATGAAGACATATGTCGCCCGTATACATTTCCTATCAACGTAACGATATTGCCAGGTTTCATATTAATCGAGAAATGATGTCCTCAATTATTAAAAACGAATGGAATTGTTTTAAGCTTTCGATCTTCGCATCAAAGCGATAATATCAAATTACTCACAAAAGACCATACGCTCCCCATCCATCTGCATTATCAACTGGTATGGAGCTGAAATATCTTGCTTCATCAAACTCGTCTAGTTCATCGTCATGAACCTCTACATCCACATCATCATCCAAATCATCCTCATCATCATCATCCTCATCATCATCAACTGGTATGGAGCCGAAATACTTTTCTTCATCAAACTCGTCTAGTTCATCGTCATGGACCTCTACATCCACATCATCATCCATATCATCATCCACATCAATGATACTGTCCCCTGTATCCTCAATGAGGTCAAATTCTAGCATCTCTTCAAATTGCTGTTTAAGTCCTTCGTCGCTCCAGTCGCTTCCGTAACTGGTGTAATCACTATAGTTGTCATACTTTGACAAATCAATCTCTAAATTCTCTGGTGCTCTTGAACTAGAAGCTATTCCAGAAATTGCATCATTCGAGGCAATAGATTCAGGTTCTGTATTGTCTTCAACTGTTTCTTCCATCAGATCCTGCTGCAACTGCTTCTGTTTCTTCTTCTCTTTATGTTTGTGTTTCTTCACTTTGTTCTTTCTTTTAGCCACCTCCAGACGTCTTTTTACTGTCTCTATATGATTTCTCGTCTCATCTTCAAATATCTTGGACGCATATTCACCAAATTCAATCCAAATTCTATGAACAGCAGCTTGAATTGCAGTGTCTCTATAATCACTGTCATTTAATATCTTAGGATCATATGATTTTGGCAATATCCACTCATTGAAGAAGCCCCTAAGCTCCTTCTCTATAACTGAAATATCTATTGGGTGTGTATCAAATTTCATAATCTTGGCTAACACTTTTGAAGTGGCAACCTCAATGTTTTTGTAGGGTAGTGTAATTATGGGTAAACTCTTTGTCGATTCCTTTATTTCTTCAGGAGACTGCGTTCTTAATTCCAACAATCCAAGTCGTAAGATATTAACAGTGGGACCCACGAGACAATATCGTTTAAGCAGGCTGTAATCAGGTGCAAGTGTGTTCCTGAGAACCCCAGCCTCATATAGGTGACGCTCAAGGTTAGATCGTTTGCAATTTTTTAGTTCTAGACCCGACTTTGCAACAAGCCTGCTGGCTTCATTTGGCGATTTGAGAACCATGTTATATCCGATTATAATCAACTTGGCAATTGTTTCTGGGTTTCCTAGGTATTCCCTTGGAGATCTCCCTGTGTCATCCCTTATGTCTGAAGAGAGCTTGATTTTCGGAAATCCATGGTGATCGTAATCCTCCACAATACACAATGCCTCTTCATTTAAACAAATCTCGATCTCCTCGTGTTTTTCGGATACTATTTTGTCAATGTCTGACAAGGGATAGTCTAGGGGACACATGTACCGTTTTGCAGTAGATATATACTCCGATGCAATTGCAAGATTGGCTAATAGCTTATTACGAATTGTAGGTGGCAATTTCACCTTGACATCGTACAATCTGCTGAGTCTAAAGTCGTCGAGGGGATCAACTACGGAATCGACGTATACTCTTGTGAGTCCCTTATGGATCTGGTATTGTCCTTTCTGTAATTGCGACATGCTCTTTTCTAGTTTTGTAGCCTTATCTTTCACTGGTTTGTCAATTACGATTACGTTACCACTGTTAAGCCATGCTGAATTGATATTCAACTTCGAGTCACGCATCCATGATTCCAATTGCAAATACCCATCGTCCGCTGACATATAGATCTTAGCTCCAAAAACGTTGTCCTCGAGGTAAATGAATACGGATGGTGGAACTCTTTTCGAGAGTTGGTACATGACCTGTTCCAATAAGCGATTTTCTGCGTAGGCTCCTTTGTAAGGTATAGTAACACACACCGAGTACCATGACTCTCCATCCACTGAGTGCCCAAATTGTACCATAGATGGGGGTTGCATCATAAACGGGTAATACAACAAGAATGGTCCCAAGAAGTTCCTGACACCACTTAGAATCCTTGAACGCTGCTTATTGGCGGTGTCAATTACATAGAATGAAGTAGTCGACATAGCTCCTAGAGTGTTGGGTATGATATAGTCCTCGACGGGTCAGTCAGTCCCTCCAACTTCTGCAGACTTGAATGATCGGTGTCGTCTTCTATTCATTCGGATGTTCATATTTCCAAGCGAACGACCAAAAATGACAATCAAGGGAGTTGCAAATTTCATCACCAAGACTTGAGGTCACGTGATAATATAGTGTGTGAAGATAACGACATTATAGAAGTTATTATAGAGTAAAGTAAGCAAGATTCCTCGTTGGTAATTTTTGCTTATACTTGGGGTGGTATTTGGTGTAGAATGGTGGTATGGCATTTGAACCTTATCTTATCTATTGTGTAAGTAACGTAGTCCTTTTTCTTAGTATCCTGTGCGCTTGGCGAATTTTGAAAATAATGTCTCATATTGGTAATAATTATGTACTGGATGGAACTATATGTAGATTTATTAGATACGTGAAGAATTATTTGAAGATTTAGTTAAAACTAAATGAGATTCGATTATGTACTTCATTTCTCTGCAAGGAAAGTGTATAAAAACAACAGAGTATTGAGAGTTGAAAATTATTATTGAAATTTACTGTTAGTGACGAAAACCGTATCCAAAAATATAGCATTCTAGTTCTATATCTTTGGAAACTAGCAGATAAAACAACAATTTCTCTTTCGAACAGAATTAAGGCATAGAACCCATATTCTCAATATACTCAAGCTTTATCGCCGGTCAATTGAGGTCGTCTACGCCCAGTACATCGTGCACATGAATTGGATCATCAGCAACCAACGTTAAGTCTGACTCTAGCATAGCTTCATAGTTCTGTTTGACTCCTTCATCATTCCATTCACTTCCATCACTGACATAATCAGTCTCATTATCATACTTCGCCATCGCGATAGCATCTTCACTAGGCATAGTGGCCGCAACGTTGTGAGCTCTGCCAGATCTCAGGCCGGTTCCAGTAGTTCTCTGTTTCGACGTCTGCTCTTTCTGTTTCTTTGCCTGTTTCTTTGCCTGTTTCTTTGCCTTCTTTGCTTCTACTTCTTCTGCTGCGCGTTGTCTTGACGCCTCTATTCCCCTTCTTAATTCTTTCTCTACTACTTTAGATGCATATTCACCAAATTGAATTTTCGCCATTGATACGGAATTGAAAATAAATTCCTCTTTCCTGACTGTCATATTCGAATACCTGGGTTCTCCTGTATTCGGAAGCATCCAATCGTTGAAATATGATACAATCCCCTTGTCTACATCCTCCAAATTGCCTCTTGGATCTGTGTCTAATTTCCGAATTGCGGCTAAGACTTTAAATGAAGCCTCCTCCTCAGTACAATCTGGTTCTGCTGCCGGTCGTCCCTTTATAGATACCTGACCCCACAAAGCTTCAGTTGGCATGCCTCTCATTACTGCAATTGACTTGTATAACTTGTTAAGGCATTGACTTTTGAGACAATAGCTTTTGAGTATATCGTAGTTGGGTACGACCGGCGGCCTCCATTCTTCAACTTCATTCAAAAGATCCTCTAAGTAAGAAGTTCTATTATGTGGAAGTGCCTCATGGGAGTCTGGGAAGGTTACAGTCCGGTAGCATTTCTCGTGTCCGATTAAAATCAATTTTGCAATTGTTTCTGGATTTCCAAGGTACTCCTTGGGTGACCTCCCTGGATCTTGTCTAAGGTCCGAAGAATTTTTGTTTCCTGGGTGCCCGTAGTACTCGTAATTCTCTGCAATACACAAGGCATCTTCACTTATGCAAAATTCGGTCTCTTCGTACTTTTCGCCTTTCGGAATGAAATTTAATGGGGTATTTAATGGTAAAGAATTCATGGCAACAGCAGCCATACATGTACCGGGCATCCACGCATTGCGTAAGACCTTAGTGCGAATGGAAGTTGGTAACTTGATCTTGACGTTATATAATTTGCTGAGCCTAAAGTCGTCTCCATGGTCTATGATGGCTTCGACGTATCTCTCTGTGAGTCCACTATCGACCACATAATTTCCCTTCGATAATTGGGAAATGGCGTCTTCTATTGTTGTGACCTTGTCTCTCGCCGGCTTTTCCACAACGACAGCATTGCCTCTATTAATCCACCCTACATTGTCGGTTAATTTCTGTTTATTCATCCAATTGCCCCACTCTAGGTTAAGGTCGTTTCCCCACAGGAAAACAGTATCGCCAAATATTGAGTCCACCGGGTGGACAAAGAGGGTACTTGGAAGAAAGGGTATTTGTGAAAATTTGTACACTATCTGGTGGAGCAAGCGACTATCTGAACGGTAAATCGAATAATCCATTTCTACAAGAAGGTAGTCAAACGTCTTCCCATTGAGTTGAAGCGACTTTCTAGATATCGTTGGGATCATGTTCATAAACGGATAGTGAGCCCAAAATGGCCTCAAGAATAGAAAAAACGTATTGAAAAGCTCTTTGAAGTCCGTCTGAGCGGTGTCAAGTATCATGAATTTGCTGCTACCCTTCAATTCTGGCATAGTATTGAACATTTGACTCATATCAAACTGGCCCAGCCCTGGTAACGCTCCAAAGAGAGTACTCAAGTCAACCTGCCCGCTGGCATTAATCATACTACGAAAATCAAACAGCATCGTTAACCGCCAACTGTGAGTTCATGACAGCATAAGTTATTTACTTTTTTTCGGATCCAGGATTTGGATCTCCTTAAATAGCTCATAACAGGGAGATAAGTCCCACAATTTTTAATTGTTACTGAATTGTAGACTGGGCCATCTGCAGGGAGGTGCTGTTTCAGATTATACAGCAGTTATCGTGGGTAGTTCTGGTTGTGAGGATGATGGTTGGACTTGGCATTTGTTTCGGATGAGTTTGGTGAGGGTATGGGGAGTTAAGGAGGATGGTGGAAGGGAGTTGAAGTGGTGGATTCGATGAAATTGGAGTAGGTTGCAACTTTGTGGTTGCAAATGCAATGTTGTGTGAAATCATGTGAGGGCACTTACGAATTTACAGATTTAGATTTAAGAGGTTTAGCGACGCTCGCCAAAATGAAAGTATTTAACAATTTTTGAAGTTTCTTTGCGGAAAGAGTATTTACGAGAAAGGGAGGCTATATTCGTAGGTGGGTGTTTCATTTTAATGGTCAAAAAAATCCCATGAACTGCCCATTTTGACAGTAACGTACTCTTATATATCTTGTTTTATTGCCTTGTGGTGTACCTTATCTCTCCTAGGCTAATTGCCAACCTTCTAAACGTGCTTGAGCCGCACCGACCCAAAATCTCAATTTGAAATTCGTGGATTCTTGAGGTTTTCGCAATCAAAAAGCTGTCACTTAATTACTAGTCTTGCAATACTTAGATACGCTCTTCAAAATGGAATGAAGAGCCAGGTATAATTCCCTGTTCTATTCCAAACCGTGGTATAGCTACGCTTGAGCCGCTGTCTATAAGATTTTCTCTCACTTCGTCATCTTATTTATAAGCTCGCTACACCATATCTTCAGCTACTTTCGTGGGTTCATTACTTTTATAGAACTATATAAATCTAATACATAATATTATAACTTAATACCTACAACTTAGCATCATCATGGCTAACCTTCTCGATAACAATAGATGAAGCACCTCCACCACCGTTACAGACACCAGCGACACCATACTTACCCTTCTCTTGTTGCAAAACAGAGATCAAGGTAATGACAATTCTGGCACCAGAACAACCCAATGGATGGCCCATAGCGACAGCACCACCGTAGACATTCAATTTCTCGGAGTCGATGCTACAGATCTTGGCGTTGGCCAAACCAACAACAGAGAAGGCCTCGTTCAACTCGAAGTAGTCGACTTGGTCTTGGGTGATGTTAGCATGCTTCAAGGCCTTTGGAACAGCCAAAGATGGAGCAATAGTGAAGTCAATTGGAGCTCTGGCAGCTTCACCCCAACCGGCGATCTTGGCCAAAGGCTTAAGGTTCAATTCCTTTAACTTGGCCTCAGACACCAAGATGACAGCGGCACCACCATCGTTAAGCTTGGAGGCGTTTGGAGCAGTGACAGTACCGTTCTCCTTTTGGAAAACGGCTCTGGCAGATCTGACTCTCAGTTCGTTGAAGTTCTTGATTTCCTCATCTTGAGAAACGACAACATCTGGCTTACCTCTGACACCCTTGATGGTGACTGGGGCAATCTCGTGGTCGAATTTACCGTTGTTCTGAGCTTCGATGGCCTTCTTGTAGGAGGAGATGGCGAAGTCATCTTGGTGGTCTCTGGAGAAACCGTGGTCAGCAGCACACTTTTCAGCGGCAACACCCATGAGCTTTTGTTCATAGACATCCAATAAACCGTCCTTTTGGATACCGTCAACGAGAGTAGTGTCTCCGTATCTGGCACCGGATCTGGCAGCAGGCATGTAGTATGGGGTGTTAGACATGGACTCAGCACCACCGGCGACAACAATGTCGGCGGTTCCGGTCATGATGGTTTGAGCACCAAGAATGATGGCCTTCATACCTGAAGCACACACCTTGTTGATGGTGGTGGCCACGATGGACTCTGGAAGGCCAGCCTTCAATGCGACCTGTCTGGCAGGAGCCTGACCGACATTGGCCTGGAGAACACCGCCGAAGAAGATTTCTTCCACTTCTTCAGGCTTGATTTGTGGAACCTTCTCAAGAGCGGCCTTGACAGCGTGAGATCCAAGGTCTGAGTACGAGAGCGACGATAATTGGCCCTGGAACGAGCCGATAGGAGTACGGGCGGTAGCGACGATATAGACGGGAGGAGTGGTCATATCGGAAACAGGGAGCTGTGGGTGTTTATATGATTAGACTATACTACTGGTAGAAAGAATGAAGCAGCCAAAAGAAAAACTGTCTGAGTGTTGCCAATTTTTTTCCTTTTGTATGTAGAGCTGCTAAACGAGGGTTTTGGCAGCGAAGGTTTGTGCGTGCGAGTCTAAACGACGCGCCGGCGAGTGGAGATTTGGTGGGTGAAGGGGAGAGTGGGAGAGGTGTGAGAAGGCTGTAGCGGTGACGTGTAGAGGTGGTGAATAAAAGAGAGAATGGTGATTTGAAGAGAGCATGTAAAGTGGTGTATGTACTAAGTGTGTTTTAGATGGTGTTGAAGGAAGATGGCAAGCGGTAAGAGTTTGGTGAGAGTGAGTACCACGGAAAGGCAGTGCAGTGAAATCGTGTGTAGAATATAATTGATACTTGGAACGAAATTGTGGGTGGAAATGATAATCAACAATGAGACGTGTGTAGGGACAAAGAAGATGAGAGGCGTGCCGAGCAAGGAGATGAGAGATGCATGGAAAGTGAAGTGTGCACTAGAAGACTCAATCGGCTTTGAACGGTCGTGTAAATATGATATTCAAAGCGGATCATTACATAGCAAATGGTGTATACTATATATACTCTATATACACTTTGATAGCACTCTATGAGGGACATCTGTAGATGCTCGAAGTATGAATGCTATGATTGTGTAGTGAGAGTGTAGTCGACTCTACCAACACGAAAAAGTAACCACTATGATAAACCAGTGACAGTGCGGATTACAGTGCGGAGGTCGAAGATAAAGCGAACTCTCGACTTAGCTGCATACACATACCCGAGGAACAGGAGAGGCCCAAAGCTCTCGCTCTACACTCTCTGACTCTCTTACTCTCGGATAGACCATCGGACCCAGGAGTGTGTGCGGAGATCACACTCTATAGAGTACTGGTTAGTGTGAGTATTAACAGAGAAGTAAGGAACTGGAGAACTGTAGTCTTACACAGGCAAGCTAAGATCGATACGAAAGCGGGTCACAATTCCGTGGGTATATCACTTCCATCCGGATAAAGTTTAAGCGACTGTTTCGTGGCATTGGCTATCGTGGTAGATACAGCAGAGGTCAAGTTATGATAAGAATTGGATTGAACGGTGTGAAAGGCGTGAGCAGAACAGCTGGAATACCCATTGGTGTAAGAACGACTCTCGCCAGTGTTCTGTTATTGTCTGCTCAAAATGGTCTGTTACGTTCATTGACATTCCAGAATCAAAACCATACCCAAGCTCTGGGCTTACATACCACTGCAAAGAGTTCTCAACAATGGATCCAGAATCACCAGTTAAGATTGCTTGGAACATCATCCAGCCGCTCTTTGACATCTAGTAGCCGTCAACATCTTAATCAGAGTCCAGTGTCTTCCATCAAGACTACTGGAAAAGCTCTTGCTCCATCGGGCTCATCAGTTTCACCAGAACAAGCAGAGCGTATTAAAAACGATCCAATTCTTAAGAGAATACCAAAGTTTCTCCATCGCTATACTATGAGGTTCATCAACGCCCCTTTCTCTCATGTCATAAGTTTCCTTGTCCTCCATGAGCTCACAGCAATAGTACCACTTCTATCATTATGGTACTTGTTCCACCAGATGCCAGACATGATCCCTAGCTTTGATTTGCCTACATGGGCCATAGACAAGGGTACAAGAATCATCGACCATGCTATGACGAAATGGGATTTCAGTAATTACTCGTTGAACGATAAGTTCCAGTTCATCATGGAAGGAGCTTACGCTTATGTAGTGGTCAAGTTCTTGTTACCTTTACGGTTGGCATTTAGCTTGGGGTTGATGCCATGGTTTGCACGTTGGTTCGTTATACCATTTACTAGATTGTTCAGTAGAAAGAAGACTGTACCAGTTCCAAAGGAGACCATAGAACAGAAGACCAAGAAGGTCAACAAGCCTAGATTGTGATTTAAAACCGACCCAACTGCCACCACTAATGCTGGAGTTGACTACTAGCATATAATAGCAATCTTTGTGAGCTTTGAAAATCTCATCCGAACTTTGTACTTACGAGAATAGCTCTAGTTTACAGAGCTATTATTGTATAAGACATGTATATATTAACTATAATGAAATTTCATTGAACTACAAGCGAATAGAATACAAGCTCACGGGTCATATACAGCATTAACCATTACAAAGATGCATGAATGATACAATCACGCATATTCCCATCGTAAAATAAGACATATAATAAATATCATGAGATCTATGATTCTTGAGGACAGATATATTGTACAAATATGCGGGCGTATTAAAATGAATATACTTATGCAAGTAGAGCATGACCATTTTGATTGACAATGATGGGATTGTTAGATTTCCACTCGTAGGTGGGTGCTGTTAGAGCGTTTTAGAGTGTGATGTTGTGAAGGAGCATATTTGATAGTGGCTTGCTCTGAATTTTAGTGATTCTTACAGATTAACTCCAAGCTATCCGCTTACTCTAAAGTTACCTTCAACTCTTCAGTAGTCCATGGAACGAACTCTTCAAGAGAGCTGATTTGTTGCTTCATAACCAATTTGTTGTAAGCAAACGGAGGGACCATCTTCAGGTTTAAGGATGGTTCCACCAGCAACTCTCTTTCGTTGAAGTCGAACAATTCAGGCAATTCTTTGAAATCTGGTTGATTCAGGTAGATTTGGTAGTTTGCGTTGTTAATCAGTTGGTGTGACAGAGACAGCGAGTTGTTATGGAACTGCTGGCTGAAAATCTTTCTGTAGTTAGGCAACTTGGTTTGTGGATTGCGCAACTCATCAAAGTAAGGATCGATAAGTGCCTCAATACATGAAATACGGTCTACTGGAGAGTATTGCAAAACTCTTACCAAGAACTGGATGCAATCAGCCGACATCTTCTTGAAAATCTTCTGGAGAGGGATTGGCTTGATTTGTGGGAACTTGTGCTCCATGTAGTTTGGATTCATGTTCTTGATCTGGTCCTTAGAAGGTGTACCAAGAATTTTGATAATTTCCACAAGTTGGTCGATACCAGACTCACCAGGGAAGAGTGGTTGGCCAAGGATGAGTTCAGCCATCACACAACCAGCAGACCACACATCAATTTTGGTTGTATAGTTGGTGGCGCCAAAGATCAACTCGGGAGCTCTATAGTAACGAGAACAGATGTATGAAACATTTGGCTCACTTGGATTAAGGATCTTTGCAGAGCCAAAGTCGCAAAGCTTAAGTTCCCCAGTTTCTGGGTTGATCAATAGGTTTTGTGGCTTGATATCTCTATGACAAATACCTTGAGAGTGAATGTAATTAAGTGCCCTAAGCATTTGGTAAGTATAGAGCTTGATCTCCAAGGATGGCATAGAAAGACGTTTTGACACATAGTAGTGCGATGCCTTGTAGAGTGTTTCAGGAACGAACTCAAGAATGAGGTTAAGATAGAGCTCGTTTTTGTCGTTGGATGTGTAAAAGTAGTACTTGAGATCTGCTATATTACGGTGGTGGACGAGTTTCATGATTTGAAGTTCTCTGTTTTTGAAACGTTTATCTTGCAACACACGCTTCATGGCAGCTATTTCATTAGACGGTAAGATTTGCGTTTGGAACACAACACCAAACGAACCGTGGCCGACCATTTGGGACTGGGTGTATTGGATGGTCTCAATTTCACCAGTGTGGCCATTGTTAACATTTTCGGTTACCACTTCTATTTTGGACATGTTAGTATATGAAAGAGATTTAATATTCAGTAGAAAGCAATTGACAAATAAGTTAGCGTAGCAGATGGATTTGCGAATGACGATGACGATGTGATGACGGTATGATGTATTTATATGATGGCCGTAGAAATGCGTATTTGGGCAACTGCACTATTGACAGATTACCTTGTGACTCAAATCGTGAAACAAGGTGAGAAAGTTATCACAACTCTATAATGTATAAGGATTGGATGGTCAACACTTCAATACTAATGACCAATGTCGCGGTGGAAAGTGGAGGAAATGAATGTCGCAATCAAAAATATGTCGTTTAAGATTAATGATCGATTAATGGGGTAAAGCAGACTCAACCAACAGCACAAATATAGAATTCAGGGCGATATATCGAGCTCGGAGGGGTACCGGATGGGAAATTGACTGTGGAAAAGACTCGAGACAAGGAATGCTGCACGAGTTGAGTTGTGAATTCGGACAAACTTTAGCCAGTCTTTTGATGGGGAATACAAGCAGATGGCAGGCAGAAGGGTTTACACTTGACGACTAACAATTCGAAACAATGGTGGATGTAACAGCACGTAGTATCGATATACGGAATTCTGATGGCCTTACTAGCTCCTGGTGATGCACTCTCAAGTACCAATGTAGTAGTATATCACTATGACTGCCAACAAGGAGGAAACAAATTGTTTATATAAGAAATGAATGTCGATCCAGGAATTTTGTTCGGTGGACGTCGCAATGAGATAAATGTCGTCTGAAACTACCGCAGTGAAATTGGTGGAAGTCTGGGGATGTCGTTGACTGGGTGGCGGAGAAGGGCAGCCAAGAACGAATAACTTCAACAAAAATGAAGTTACCACGACAATTGTATGGATG
Source organism: Scheffersomyces lignosus (assembly GCA_001599395.1). Taxonomy (NCBI): domain Eukaryota; kingdom Fungi; phylum Ascomycota; class Pichiomycetes; order Serinales; family Debaryomycetaceae; genus Scheffersomyces; species Scheffersomyces lignosus. The sequence continues at coordinate 1,104,923 of BCGS01000004.1, read as the reverse complement.
CTACACGAAAATGAGCCATTTCCTCCCTTTATTTACTCTTGGATAGAGTCCATTCTCGGGCAGAGTACTAGCATCTAATTCAAATGTCGTCATCTCGCAAGGAGTCCGTTCCTGTACCGTGACCTTACAAAAGTCGGCTGGTGCGTGACCAACATATTGACGCCGAAACCAACCCCATACTAATCAATTTGTGTCAGACAACAATCAATCGCCAAAGCACACACCATGAATACGCCTTCAGTACGTCACGATCCGAAAAACAAACAATAACTGGCTCGTATATCATCTGAAGCATTTCCCAAGAGATTCTTTCCGATATCTTCGACATGTCAAGATTTCTTGTCCTGTTTTTTTGATGTTTGCCCTTTTCACCATGAAATACATGGTGTACCAAATATATCACACTAGATTTGTCCGTCTGTCTGTCCCTCACGTTGATGTCTCATATGTGAATAATACCCCTCTGGGCTGCACAAAAGCCAAAAAAAAAAAACTTCCCCACTTTTTCTCCTCAAAAATAATACTTTTTTGATTGCTTAGGGGAGTGTATGTGCTGCCTTGCGTCTCTTTGTGAGTTGGTGAAAAGTCGTGCACCCACCGTTTTACCCTGTTTCATTGACTGGAGAGGTACGTAGTGACTAACAACGATCGGCGGCACGGATGCTGATTTGCAACTGTATGGCGAGTCTGTCACTGGCTAACTTAGGATCACGGATGCTATCTACTAGATATTGTTAGTAAGGTGGAAATGGAGGATACATACCTATCTGATCGCTGAAGCGTCTGTCTCCGCTTGATTTGAGCTTTAAAAGTTTGTTTTTAATGCTATTTCTCTTGTTGGTCATGCTACTCTTGGTCTGGTCGAAACTGATGGACTTATTTAATGGGTAACTATTGTAATCATCGACAATATCGAAGCCACCTTTGGATAAAGGTCCAGCCATGGGAATATTCAAACTCTGCTGTTTACTCATGAAGGTTTCTTCATTAGAACTCTCTGAAGAAACGGAGCCTCCTTTCATCATTTTTATGAACTTGTTGGCCATAAAGCTATTTCTCTTTGTAGAGCCTGAAAGATTGGCCACACTAGTCCTTCGCGTAGAAGTAGATGGATGGCTCATAAGCGTGTTTGCTGAACTCCTTCTCTCAATTGGTGTTGCGCTGTCGAAAGGGTTCCGGAATTTAGGGTTCTCTTCATCGTTATACCCATTGAAGGAAATGTTATTGCTATCAAGAAAATCCGAGTCGACGTCTTCTATTTCGGTTGTTTCTCCCGAGGATTTGTGAACATGTACGTGTAAGTTGTTGATATTTGTGTTATTCGTCGTATTTGTGGTGTTTGTGGTGTTGTAACTAACTCCATACTCGTTCGAGATGCTATTATTACGGAAGGAAGTTTGTGCTTCGTAGGGGTTGGCGCTTGTGTAGTTACTATTACCGTTTGCTTTTATTTGATGAATGTTTTGGGAAATTCTTCCCTTGTACTGTTGCTTTACTTCCTTCATCTCTTGTCTTTGTGCTTGCTTTAGATCTTTCTTCTCATCACGATGTGCTTTACGCAAATCTCTCATCTCCTCGAGTTGCTCCAATTTCTTTGATTTGGTCTCCTTTGACTTCCGCTTTTTCTTCTTCTTGACATGTTTATTGGCATCATTATAGATGGGCTTGTCCACTATCAAGTCTCTTAAGATGGGAGTCAGAATGCCGTTATTGTGAATGTAAGAAGGATAGTACTTGTGGATGTTGAATTTGGCCTCTAATTCCTGGTAATTAAGGCATTTGATGTACTCAGCCAGACTTTCATTCAAATCCAGTGAGCTTCGTTCGTTATTTGCGCTGAGCGACAACTTGTGGAGCCGTTTGTTGAGCACGGTAGCAGACGTCATGGCGAGCTTGCAATATCGAAATTAGTGTGAAAATAGTTTTCTTCGAGAAACAAATGTAGTGCCAATTAAATCTCTTCTTTGCTCACCCTAGAGGAACAAAAATTAAACCCTATGCTGTATAATAACTACTAGGCAATTTCATGGATAACTTGTATATATATAACTCCTATGTATGTAGTATGCCTCACGCAGGTCAAGTTTTTTTTATTATGTGGGGAACAGTGCAGAGCCAGAAAATAACTCTGCTTTTCTTGTGTGATGGACTCTGGTGGTGAAGCGGTAATGTAGAGGAAAGCGTAGAGGGTAATCGACAGGCTTAATGTTATATGGAGGGGGGAGGGGCGGTTTAGTAATCGAATCAAGAGACGGTAAGACCCAATGTGGTGAAGGAAAGAAGGTGTGCATATAACGGGTATCTGATGTATGTGTTATTTGTGTAATATGTGGTTGGGTGGGACTACAGAAAATACAGTTTTGTTATGTGGGTGGTTATGGGTGGCTACTCTCGTACTTCGCTGCGAGATAGCCTTTTTAGAGAATCTTTATTCGTTGTCAGCGACATCTTTTATCTTTTGCTTCTCACATGGGTTTATGCATTTCTGAGGGGACTCTGGTAATAGGGTTTCTCCTACTGGCAGAGTACCCCCCCCATTGGATATTTATTTCCTAAAACCTAATATGCGGGCAATAAGGTTCTGCCTCTAAATAGAGAGAAGAAGATCCACGTAGGATCGGCAATCGCTAATTTCACCTGGCCCCCAAGATCCTGGCAGCACAGCACCCCTAACGTCTCAGCCAAACCAACGACCTTAACCGTAGCAACCGCAGCTAGGCTTCATAGGTCGTAACTTCCATTGTCACCGCACCACTCTGCAGCGGCATCCCAACGTATAACTCCGGCCATATGTCAGATGGGGAGGAGGAGAATTCGTATTTCAACACCTGAAACGTGATTCCTTTAGCCGAGATTTTCATATGTGTTGGTGATAGTTTTATTTCTTGTGTGCACTCGGACATTAGAAAGCCTTCCCGTTTTGGTTCACTTGAAAGATTCTAGTTAGATAGTACATGGTTAAGACGCGGAATTCGCAAGTGACTGGTAGATCTCTTCGGCAGACATTCTTCTTTTATACCGCATCATGTCTTGAAAAATTCTTAATATGCGCTCATCTTGACATCGCGGGATTAAATCCTGAGCCGGCTTACGGTTTTGATGTTTGAATTGAAAGTCGATGAAATGGTACTCTGGCAGCTTGAGCTCTGGCCAAAACGATCTCTCGTCTTCATATTGCCCCTCCTCTACGTATGGTGTACCAAAATTGTTAAAAATAGCGTTGATCAAGTACAAATCACTCAAGACAAGTTCCTGCCCATCTTCTTCGGAGTCCTCGCTTATATCTATCACGGAGTGAAACTTAGGCGAGTACAAGATAGTAAGTATGATGCCCAATGACCAGATATCAATTTCTTTACCGTAATCTGTAAACCCTAAACATAACTCCGGCGCCTTATATATCCCAGTACAGACATCTAGGAATTTCAGGCTGTCCAGCTCATCACCGTTAGGACCCTTGTAGCTAATTCCAAAATCTCCCAAGATGGGGCGGCTGATGTCCTCCAGATTGAAATAGATATTGGACGGCTTGACGTCCCTATGAATGATCCCTTGGCTATGTATATACAGCAAAGCACTACTGAAAGCTTGCATGAACCCAACTACGGAGTCATCAGTAAGCCTGCTGCTTGTTTCAATCTTGTTATTCAAAGGGTTTTCGAAATCGTATTTCATGGTCTGACGACTATATTTAGGCGACTTAAGTAACGACACGAGCGTATAGTCGTAGAAAGGCGTCACCAACACCACGTCGTCTATGTGTTCATACCAATTGACGTATTCTAGCACGTTTGGATGCTTGAGTGTCTGTAAAATGGCGATTTCTCTTCGTATATTGTGAGGTTTGACACTGATGTCGGCGTCTACCACCTTCAAGCAGACCAGATTTCCAGACACGGTATCAACCGCACGATAAACGTCGGAAACATAACCTGAATAGACTCTTTTTCTGTCTTGGTACTGCTTGTCCATCACACAAATACAATTGTGATACTATAAACAGAGAATACCTTCCTATGATCTACTTCAAGTACCTTTCTATTCTACCATGTCCACCATCTATCATCTTTACAGCTCTAATGTCGCAAAACATACGACGAAAGAAAACAGACAAAAAGAACATTCTGCAGAGAGAAAACTTAAATTACGTTTGCAGGTTTGCTTGCAGAATATTATGCTTCTATTTTTGCAGTCGGTAAGCTTCGACCGAAAGTGCTGGATGTAGCCATGTAATGATACTCTACTACATTATGGCATAGACAACTCAGTCAGTGATGGGTATGTTTAGAGGGTGGCGGCACCCACACTCGTTGTTGTATGCTTTCTTTTTTATGAAATTTATTTTGGGGAGTTCCAAAAAGAAGAAGAGGAGTGGGAATGGAACAAATTTCAACACTAAATTATCCACCTCTTCTTAAATTGGCAACACTAGGAGATCTCTACAGTAAGCAATGGCCACTCTACACTTACTTAATGATTTCAATTAACACCTGCTTAAGGAGTAGGTTTTCGCTGTATATTACATGTCGTTTGAACAAATTATTAGACTATCTCGGTCTTTTTCTAGCCACATTGCCAACATTTCCACCACCGTTGTTAGGCACATTGCTAGTATTGTTATTCGAATTGTTGTTCTGGTGGTCGTCGTACCCGTGTCTTTTAAAGTTTGGATTGATGGCATTGTTCGATAGTATGTCGTTGTCATCAGTGTATATTCTTCTCTTTGGATATTTCAAGTTGAGGCCATCAAATGCATTCTCTTGCACCTTCGGCAATTCTAAAAAGTATGGGTGCACCAAAGCATTATCCGCCGTCAATCTGATCAATGGATCATACTCTAGTAAGCCCTTGAGCAATTCAAGACATTGCTTGTTAGTTCCCCCAATCATCTTGTACCAATTAACCAAGTTTGGAGGGTAATTTGTGGTTATTTGTTGTTGGAATGACACGAATTCCGGGTATTTGTTCAATGACGGCCAGTTCTTTAAGTTGGGTGTTCCAAGCACCTCGATAATTTTCTGGAACTGGTTCTTTTGAAAAGGCACTGACTTCTTATTGTTTATATCAATTTTTGCTTCCTCTCCCTTGAAAATCGGACGCAAAGAAAGTAACTCTGCGAGAATACAGCCCACTGCCCATAAGTCAATTGACGGTGTATAGTGACGAGCTCCGAGTAGTAATTCAGGAGCACGGTACCAAATAGTCACGACCACCTTATCCCCAGTGTATAAACTTTGAAGTGGATTATTGAATTTACGGGCCAATCCCAAATCACCAATTTTCACCACACCGTTAGATGACACCATAATATTTGCTGGTTTCAAGTCTCGATGGAAGATCCAATTCTGGTGGAGAAATGTTACACCGTTCAAGATTTGCCATATCAAAGACTTGATCGTAGATTGTGGAATTGGTTTCACTTCTGGATGCGAGTGGTAATGAATGATTTGCAAGAGGTCATGTTCACAGAACTCGAAAATCATGTAGATGGACTTGTTTTCAAGTATAATGTCAACTAATTTTGTGATATTTTTGTTGTTGAGTTCTCTACATAGTGACATTTCACGGATAGCACTCTGTGATATGCCCGTGTAGTGTACAATTTCGTTACCATTAATGTCGTGGTTATGATGGGTCTGCTTACTCAGATGATTGTCACTTTTGAACTTCTTGATAGCAAAAAGCTGCTCTGTTCCCTTTTTATCTTTTGTAGAAGATGTCAAATCGTCCTTCTTGTCTCCAGATAAGGCGTTTCTGAGACTGTTTATATCATTGTGTAAGTTCTGAGGACCATCATTATTGTTTTGGTTTCCAAGAGTACCAGAATTGCCCGTTCCTAGGTTCAGATTCCCGTTATGGTTGGCATTGTCCTTGCCGGTGATATTCTTCAGCTTAGCCTTGTAGACTTTACCATAAGTACCTGCTGCTATGTATCCAATGATCTGGTAGGTGGAAAGGACAGATTCACGGGTCAAGTCTTTTCTGTGCTTGAACGGTCCTAGAGTTAGGATTGAGTTCAGCGCCATAAGCGCCGGCTGCGGTATTATCGGTATTTGGTTGCTGCTGTTCATAGTGTGATGTCGTGACGGATGGATGCGATTGGGAAGATTGAATGACGTTCTTACGATGAGTAAGGCTATAACGGATGGATAACCTTACAAAGGATGACTGATGAGAAACCCTATGAACTATTGGGTTTGATGAACTTTTTTCAGGTCTCTATGATTAAAGAGGAAGTCGAATGTCACGGTGATCTTACCAAATGCATCAAACTTCCATATATAGTGCTAAAAGCGGGAAATCTCTACGGTTCGATGGTAATTCGTGTTCCTTGTGACCAATTCGACGTTCACTAGCACTGGCACTGACACCATGTATTATTCTCACCACCAATGCCGATTTTCACCTAAATTCCACGCAAAAATGCCAATTGTAAATTTCAATCTCAGTTCTACACGCTTCAATGAGTAAACCCACCAATTTTCAGCTCAACTGCTCTGTATCAACTATACTCCAGTAAAGAAACACTGTTCCACTCTTCTTCCGTACTGTCCATTTTCGGACCGCTCTGTAGAGTTAGTGAGAAGTCAGTTTTTCTTTCGCAGTCGCAGAACGGTAGATTACGAATACTGGGGTTGGGAGGTGAAGTAGAGAGAGGGTGAAGGTGAGTGGGGTGAGAGAAGAGGGTGGAAAAAGAAAGAAAATAGGAGATTGTTGTATATCGGTTGAAATGTGAAGTCTGGATTGTGGATTGTGGAACATATGAGTATTCTTGGCGTGGAGTAGCGGTAGAACATTGGGTTTGAAATATGGAGACTGATGAATTCCGTAGCACTACGGAACGGAAATTGAGTGGCCTGGAAGCTTTTTGTTGGTACGAGCAATTACTGCGAAATAATTAGCGGGCCGGTGGTATGGAGCGATATATACTATGCTAAACATAGTCATATCGATATTATATAGTTGTCCCAGAATTACACTTAATGTCGTCTAGCACTAACTGTATGTGTATCTCTATTTGCATTTACTCTCTCTCTTTGATTTCGCTATAGTCTATAATATCATTTTCTACTATTTTCTGTTGGCTTAGCCCCTCATAGGACCTCTCTTGTCTATTCATTCATTAAAATAAATACTTACGCTATCGTCTCAGAGACCACTCAATCTATATCAACCATTAATGGTCACTCAAATGTCAATCCCTGGAGATCATTCAACGAATTACTTTGTGGCTCGCTAGGGGATCCTCTCAGCACATCATTTAGTGAGTTGTAACCTGCATCGTTGTAGTTGAGCAAATTACGAGTCCTAGGATTTGCTATGGTCGGCTCAGGAGTATCTCTGAAACTCTCCAAATCACTCTCCTCGATATCTCCTAACTTACTGTTCTGCTCAATCCCAAAAGTGTAATCTGGGTTTAAGTTGATCAAATCCTCAGCTGTTGATAACTCGTACTGACTCTTTAAATCCGAAGTTATGGACTTCTGTTCCTCTATTATTTCCTGTCGTATCTTACCCATTTCAGCAGTGTCGTCATCGTCCTCCAATGCAAATTTATTAATGTAGTAGAACGTTCCAGAGACACTCTGGTCAATGACAATGCTTCCTTTATCTATACATTTCTCAATCTCTTCTAGGGTGATGTTGTATGACCAACCGAAGTTATCTGAAATTTCGGCTATTGTGTTTCCTCTGAAGTACCTGTATTCGTTGCTCAAGAACTCATCCATCATACCCAACATCTCGATACGTAATTTGTTGTATTTGAACTGATACTCTTGCTCTTTAAGGCATGTTAGTATGTTTTGTTCATATGCACTTGTTTTGTTTCTTGGGGCAAGTACTACGAGGCCAGATTTTTCATATTCTTTCAATTTGATCGGTAAACGCAATTGGTCAAAAAGTTCGATTGCCATATTGAAATCTTGGGGGCTGACCAATTCAGAACCAAAACCTTGCGTGAGAATTAGATATCTGTTGTAGTTCGCAAACAAGTCTTGTGATGTTATCATGGACGACACCTTGGTGAGCTCATAATTAGTCGAATATTCACTGATGTGACGAGAGAGTTCTTTATGGTACAAGCTTGAAGTCTTTTTAATATCAAGCGGAGGCACTAACTTGGTGCCTGTTGGTATAGCTCTTGGATGTCGTTTTGCGATAATGAATTTGGTAAAAGAATTCGATAGCTTGATTAAATCCTGAGATTTGAACATTAAGTTCTCCAAGTCACCCAAGGAAGAACTTAAGATCATTTCATTTTGCTTTCTCTGTTGCTCTCCTAATTGTTCCAAACCATGAATACCTCCAAGCCTAAGAGCTGTTGGTGGCTTACGGACTGGCTGTGGAAGTTTCGTAGCATTCTGGTTAATTGCTCCTCTACTCTTTAAACTATCCCATTTCATCTGAGCCAATGTGTCATTCAAAATTTTAATAAACTCAGTTTCTCCACCTTTACGAAAACTGAGCTTTATGTATGGCTTTGCACTGTTGGTATATACTTCCGTCAGATTTTCCAATTTAAGGTTCATTGGATTCTGGGTATTGTTCTCATGAACTGAGAGACTTGAGAGACTTTCTGTGATCTTCAATTGTAAGGTTTTTGGCATTACTGATTTCAATTCAGTCCCACACAATTCACAATATTTCATTGACGGGTGATTTATGAATGTACATTTAGGACATTGGTCGTCTCTTCTTTCAGGAATAGGTTCTAGCACTGAATCTGTTCTTTCATTCATTGACTCGCTGTTTGGAATGGGCTCAACCGTGCTCTCAGTTTCTGGCTTTTTACTTCCTTCCTCCAATATCTTGTCGATATAAGCTCTGCTAGGTCGTATTCCACAAGATCCACACTTGGGCAAGTCGTTTTCTTCCATGTCGAAGTTCAGCAAAATCTGATTGTTGTAAGAGCATATCTTGCAAACCCACGCTATGGATTTTGCTGTTTTTGGGTCATTTGAAGAAGATTCTCCCTCGCTCTGTTGGCCAATGGTTGGTTTAAGATAAGCCTTCACTTTAGGTGACGATCTGAAGAATTGTTCAATGAACTCGGCGTGGGAGATGTCCAGCAACTCTACCGCCATGCAATTGGCATTATCAGAGCCATCGAAGTAGATTATGCGTTTGTTGGTAAGATAAACTATTCCGTTTTGTCTTTCTAGGATCTTCAGTTTGCCTTGGTACAACCCTACATTATCAGTAGTACAAAGAAAGTCTTCATTGTCTCGAAGAATCGGACGACTACTCCTGTTGATTAGTATCGGCTTCCACACATGCAACCACGACATCTATCTTTTCGCGGCGATGTAGACTTCTATCTACAATTGAGTCTATATAGGAGGAGGGAGTCGATCACACTACTCTAATGATTCCTTGCCATTGTATGATCCCATAGTTAAGATCGGTTCCCGCTAACGTACCATAGTTAAGCCCAAACCTGCACTTTTTGAGTTCAGATCACGTGACATTCATGAATGATTTTATTAACGTCGTAGCAGCTCCAAGTCGTGTTTAATGGCCCCCAAAAATGCTAACTTGCTGTGTCTTGGCTATTTGTAATCCACAAGCTTCTTCAGCTACATCTTTTCTTCAACTTTGACCCTTTTCACATACCCACTAAATACCCTGATACAAGAGCCTGCACATAACATCGTCTAGTCCCCCCGCCGTTTTGCCTCCATTCTCACAGCGGTACTGATTGGCACTGGTACATTTCGGTGTAGTTACCGCGTAGCGCATTAGATCTCATCGGCAGCCCATTAGTGGTGCCACTACAGTCGCACGGAGCAGCCAAGATTTCCCCATTGTCTCCCTAACTTTAAGCAGACAAGAGGAGCCCGATTCCACAGTTAGGGAGCACTTCTGGCGAACCACTGATTGGAATTGGTAAACTTTTAGCGAGTAGCTGAAATATCGAGTGATTCGCTATCTTTAATTCAAGAAATTGGGTTAAATAACCTTGAACGGTGTAAGCCCTATTCTCGGCTATCCCTCGAGCTCCCCCCTACTCCTATACGACACTAATACTTACCGCTTTTCATCCTCCAAAGCCATGCCTTTGCGGCAAACGGCTACTTCTATTTTCCCGTTGCCCCTTTTATCACCGCCTAATTTTGTTGCTCTCACTCTAGCGCTCACTAACTCGCACCTCCTCCACTAATCCTCCCACCACAATTCGCTTGTCGCTGCCTCGCATCAGCCCTAAACTGCAAACTCTCACCGTTTCGCACACCGAAAAATCATGTCCCTAAAAATGGGCCTACCGCTTAGGCCAATGGTGGTAGATCTCTGGGCATTGCTTGATAGAATCGGATCAATTGATGCAATAAGGAACCCAGCGAAAACGTCGTTGTCATCTCCGTACTGCTCCAACACATTTCAGCTTTTCAACCAGGGTTTTCTGTCGTTTTTCTGCCCGTCAACTTGTCTCTTCTTCTCCAGTGGTGTCGTCTCCCCAGACAACTACCGCCCAGTAACGATTAGCGACGGCGGTGTAGATCAGCTCTCGACACCTCTTGTTGTTCACCAATAACACACAAGCGCTTGGAAACACTCAGGGGATTCAAAACACAACCGCCCATCGTGTTGTACTCACATGGCGTTTCTATTCAAGAGAAACCCCAAAACTCCCCAAGAACTTGTTCGTGCACTCAATGAACTGGTACTGAAGCTCGATGTGTCGAGTGACAACTCGAAGAAGTACCAGGACGAGTGTACACGGTTCTTGACCCAAGTGAAAGTCGTTCTCCACGGTGACGACGAAACAGATCCACAACCAGACCAGATCTCGATTCTTGCCCAGGAGATCTATGCAACCGACTGTCTCTACTACCTCATCGCTAACTTGAAAAAGCTCAACTTCGATCTGAGAAAGGACGTCCTCATCATCTTTCTGACTCTCTTACGACGACAAATAGGGAGCAAGTCGCCCACAGTAGACTACTTGATCAACTCAAAACCAGAGATCATCCAGATCCTCGTTCGTGGCCCAGAATCACAGGAGACAGGTCTTATCTGTGGTCAGATATTGAGAGACTGTATCAAGTACGAAGTCATCAACCGGTTTGTGATTTCTAGTTCATTGTTTTGGAATTTCTTCCAATACGTCCACTTGCCAGTGTTTGAGATTGCGACAGACTCGTTCACCACGCTTCACGACTTGCTCACCATACACAAGAAGCTAGTATCTGAGTTCTTGGCTAATAATTACGACCAGTTCAACACACAGATCAACAAGTTGATACAGTCCAATAACTACGTGACTAAAAGACAGAGTGTCCGTTTACTATCAGAATTAGTACTACAGCGCCAAAATCAACTATTTTTGAACAGGTATTTCGATGACTCAAACAACTTAAAGATCATAATGATATTGCTTAGTGATAAGCTGAAGAACCTCCAGATCGAGGGCTTTCACATCTTCAAATTCTTCGTAGCGAAGCCCAAAAAATCACAAAGAGTCTTAGATATCTTGGCCAAGAATAAGGAAAACTTCATCGAATTCTTCAATACTTTCGATATCCAAAGTTTCAACGATGCCAATCTTGTTGACGAGAGAGATTATATCTTAGGCGAAATTCAAAAGTTACCGGAAATCGAAAGAATAAATTGATCCTTTGGACTCCTGAGCCTTTCCTCTGATTAGGGTCTTTGTAATATCACCCATTAGCTATATTCAAGATTGCATTATAGGGCTAATCGCATGAGACTTCGACAATGAAGTTTTGTTATAGAGATTACTATTTCGTTTGTAAAAACTCATTCTTCACGACCTCGGTCCTCATAGTTAGTCCACCCCATCGCTTCTAGCATATTACTATATCATCATTGCATTCAATACATTTATATACGTTTAACGCCTCAATAACTAAATACATCTGTCAAATAGCTACATTTCTATTCTCTAAATTGAATGCATGCATCATTTCGAAAGTCAATTTCTCGCCATGCTTATTTGGCAACTCTAGACCAGTCCTTGTAGATCTCTTCACCGTATTGGAGCTTTCTGATCCATTCAGCAACTTGCTTGGTGAGCTCACCGGAGTCACCAGCAGCCAATGGAATAGCAATGTCTTCGCCCTTCCATCCAATGTTCTTGATTGGAGAGACAACGGCAGCAGTACCAGCACCAAAAGCCTCAACAAGCTCGCCCTTAGCAGCTCTCTTGACAACTTCGTCAATGGTGAACTTACGCTCAGAAATAGTCCATTCGTTCTTTGGCAATCTTTCTCTGGTAAGCTCCAAAATGGAGTCTCTGGTGACACCCTCTAAGATAGTACCGTCCAATGGAGCAGTAGCCAATTCCTTGGTTCCGTCAGCGTTCTTGAAGACGAAGAAAGCGTTCATAGTACCAACCTCAGTGATGTAACCTTCATCACCGAACAACCATAAGTTTTGTTGGTAACCTCTCTTAGCAGCCTCTAATTGTGGCTTGATACATGGAGCGTAGTTGGCACCCAACTTTCTGTTACCAACACCACCTGGCCAAGCTCTGACAGCGTAGTCAGTAGCTTCCAAGGAGACAGGCTTGAAACCAGTTCCGTAGTATGGACCGACTGGGGATGCAATCACGTACAACAAGGCCCTGTCTGGGGTTCCAACACCCAAAGATTCGGTGGTACCGATCATGGTTGGTCTCAAGTAAAGAGAGTATCCAGCACCTTGTGGAACGAAGCTTTGGTCGATCAACAACAATTGGTCGATCAACTTCATTAATTCTTCACCGTCGAAGGTTGGCAAAGCGATTCTGTCGGCAGACTTGTTCATTCTGTCCATGTTCTTGTCACCTCTGAAAGTTCTGATGTTGTTGTCGGAGTCACGATAAGCCTTCATACCCTCGAACAACTCGAAAGCGTAATGCAATACGATGGTAGCTGGGTCCAAGGACAATCTGTGGTAGGCAGAAATCGTAGGAACGCCCCAGCCGGCTTCGGCAGTCCATTCGATTTCCAACATGTGGTCGGTGAACGTTTTACCGAAGACCAATTTGTCGTTTGGAAGCTTTTCCTTTGGAGTGGTGGTCTTGGTAATGACCAATTTGGAAGCGTCTAATGGTGCAGACATTTTGGCAATGTTTCTGTGGAAATTTGTGTTAGTGAGAGATCTCAAGGGGGATATAATACGTCTGAGCGAATGCATGGTTTGTGGCGGTGTCTAGATGGGGGTTTTACTTATTACAGTACTGCTGTCCAGTTCGATTCTGGATATTTCACCAACTCTATAATGGTCTATAATCTAAAGAAGTCTAAGGTACAAGCAGCGGTCTCGCTAAATTTTTCCTGTGGATCACCTGCTCGCGTCGATATCAACACTATGCTGCAACACAGACTATTTGTTTGCTACAAAATACGTACTGAAACAAGGTTGATAAGAATGAAGATACTACTGTCTATGAAAAGTCGTAGTGTAAGGAAAGAAAAATCTTTTTCACCTTTGGTAGTGCCTGTATGTAGCTCCATGAGTCAACAGTTGGTTATGGTGGAGGGTAGCTGGAGGAGGTGGTAGAAGTAGGGTGTCGTCGGCTATGGGTGGCAGTAGAGGCAACATAATCGGTTATCGGGGTTCGTAGTCTATCTATCTATCTAATTTTGCGTGGTTTTCGTCTTGGTTGTGCTGCCGGTGATGGTGTTGTGGTTATTGTGTGCTTCAGTAATCGTCTGATGGGACGGCTTGTGAGACTTCTGCTGGTGAGAGTACCGTGGGACACGAAACAAAGTAAACTACTGATTCCGAAGTGCTCTGATTTATGCAATATGACTCGAGAATCCGGTCAATTGCCGGACTAGCGTCGAAGCGAAGTTTTGCGCCGACTTTAAGACCCTTCGTTCCGTAGAAATATTAACTAAGAACTCGCCTCGTTGTTTCTCACCCAATGGGGCCATACCCGAGATCTCTATCTATAGCTGCACATATCCGTATTCAGCCATTGAACATTTCAACCCTTTACGTGGTTCTTCTCGGATCTTGCTTCTCTGCCCAAAACCCTTCCTCCATGCCATTATTCTGCGCCTTTACTCTTCTTTCCATTGTTGTCCCTCCGCTTGCAAAATAATATCGCTTTGGACATTTTAGCGTTTGACAATTTGCAGCAACTGATTTTCTTGAGCCACCAGAATCTGGGAGCGCCAAGGCCAGAACACGCCAGTAATTGGGGTAAGAAAATTCACTCAAAGGTTGAAATCTACACCGATGTAGACTTCTAGCTCCTAACGCATCCACCACCAATATGAACTTTCTCTTTCCACCCCCTACCAATCTCCCATCAACTTCTACTTCCTCTTGTCTCCCCATTACTGTCCTCACCGGCTCGTCATCACTCGGACGAAATCGGCAAATTCCAATACGCATTGGTGGAGCGCGAACGCTTGCCAGAGCCCCCTTAGTTAAGACGACCCGTCTACCAATACACCTCCATCAAACTCCACCAAAATTGCAGGTTTTCTTCCCAAACTTCTCAATTGTCCTCCCATGGCCTCCCTCAGCATCACCCCAAACTCTATCTCAATCTCTACCCCGTAATCAACCTCTTTCTCTCTCCCCTCCTACCCTCCATTGCTCTGATTACGTAACCGGCACTCGCAAAATTTTCGTGGGAGGAGCGAAAAAAAACCGCCAGAGCACCGGATGGTCAACCCATACAATTAATAAACAAGCTGGACAGTAACACCAGCAGCAACGGTTGTTCTAGATCAATCGGTCTTTTCCCAGTAGAGAGTTAGTTTGCAATTCATCAACGACAAATAACCCCTAATTTATAGCATAAAATGTCGGAAGTAAGTGTGTTTCTGGGTGGTATTACTGAGCATTGACGCTCTGTTACCAGTAACATTGCAAATTGGTGGAACGAACAGAAGTAGACGGCAAACGGACTTTTTTTAGGTAGAAAGCGCCGTTGGTGGACGAATTCCAGTGTGTCAGCGTCAATTTGCAATTGATAAGATGGATTTGCCATTTGAATTGATGTATCTACGATATTTGCTTTGGTACAACCAATTATGCAACAACCCATACTAACGTTACGTTTTAGGCGAAAAGAACCATCAGAATAACTACAGAACAACATATCCTAAAGGATGTTCCTCCCGTGGAAAACTATCCAATGAGGAAATGGAATATCCAAATCTCCATGTTGGATCTGAGTGGCCAAGAGATACCCGCCAACATATTGGACAAGGTCACTTACACGTTACATCCAACCTTTACTAACCCCATAAGAACCACAAAACTGTCGCCTTTCCGTGTCGAAGAACAGGGTTGGGGTGAGTTTGATATACCTATTACTGTCCACATTCTCGGTTTGAGTGGTAAGGCCGGTGAGAGAAAGTTCAACCACGACTTGAACTTCTTGTCTGAAAAATACGTAAACGACCATGTGGTCACCATTCCTGTCAGCAGCACAAAGAACCAGGCGTTAAATAAGTTGTTATTGGAGAGTGGTTCGTTGCCATTTGATGAGGGCAGTGCCAACAAGCGTAAATTGCCAGAATCGGGCAATGGCACAACAACCGATGTCAACAATAAGTTTAAGAAGCTGAAGAACACCAACGGAGCCGCCGTCAAGGGCACGATCGACTTGGAGAAATTGGCCAATGGATTGACCAAATTAAGCGAAGATGACTTAATTGTCATAGTGCAGATGGTGACCGATAATAGAACCAACGATATGAATATCAAGAATGATGTGGACAACGGAGAATTCACAATGGATTTGTACACTTTGCCAGAGTCCTTGTTGAAGAGTTTATGGGATTACGTCAAAAAGCACACCGGTGAAGCATAATAATTTCTTTACTTTGTATTTCTAGTTAATCATATCGAAGGTCATTATACTATTTGTTTATTTGTTTCGCGTTGATCTATATCCCTGGCTTAAACTCGTACCTATTATCATCTATAAAGAAGTGGTCTGAGGTCATCTGATTCACTTCCGTGCCCTTGCCCTATTTGAAGTAATTGCTAGCTACGAAGGGCTTCCATTATTGAGACTTGGACTGCTAACAATATGTATCTATGTATTAAAAGACAAAAGCATACGCAAAGAGACAAACAGAACTCGTCAGTTCGCAACCATATTTAGTGCTAGATCAATCGAACTCAATATAAAATTACAATTTCATTTATCTTTATGTATATCATTATGTATGGCATATTAAAATGAAGGTTTAAAATCAGATGGTACTGCTACAGGCATGGATCTAAAAAGCTAGACCCAGGTTAATGTCTATAAATATTTGGTTTCATGAATGGTACTCATTATTTTGTAAGGAATTGGTGGGAAATCGCTTATGCCGACCATATCTTGATTGTCGAGTCCCACGAAGCTGTTGCTACGCCCATTCCATCGGGACTAACACTTATTTGGTTGATCTTGTTGACATGGTCGTTTCCTATGGAACCCACAATCTCGTTTTTTAGTATGTCCCATATCATGCACCCGAACTCCGAATAGCATGCGTAGACGAACCTTCCACTCTTACTGAAGTCGAGGGAAAATACCCCTGGGTTATCTATAGTGGAATAAATACTGGCCGATTTGGTACTGAACTGGTCAATGGGACTGGTTTTGCCGTTTTTCTGTACTGTCAGTGGAAGGTTGTTATTATTGTTGAATTTCGCAGCCAGTGGCAGGTTATGCTGTTGAAACTGCGACGCCAATGAATAGTTGGATATCTCACAGTCGGACCGTAAGTCGAAGAGACGAATTAACCCATCGTCTGATCCAGATACAAATGAGTTCCCGTCAGGGAATATCAGCAACGTATTGACATCGCTGTTGGAGATATAGAAATTCTGTGCTGGAGTGGGCGATCTCAAA
Organism: Scheffersomyces lignosus; assembly: GCA_001599395.1. Taxonomy (NCBI): domain Eukaryota; kingdom Fungi; phylum Ascomycota; class Pichiomycetes; order Serinales; family Debaryomycetaceae; genus Scheffersomyces; species Scheffersomyces lignosus. The sequence goes on along the minus strand of BCGS01000004.1, from coordinate 1,088,107 downwards.
TCCCATATTTTGGCATGTCCATCGGAGGAGCCAGAAACAAAGAGGTTTTCACTTAGCTTATCTGAAGGGAAAGTTGAAGTACATAGAACATCTCCTAAGTGATCGATGAAATCCCTAACTTTTCCTCCCTTGGTGACATCCCATTGGGCACAAGTCATATCACCGCTCGCAGTGATAATCGTACTATTGGTTACGAAGTTGCAATCGGAGATGTATGCTGTATGTCCTTTAAACACGGACTGAACCGATTGGTAGAAGTTCCCCGACATCTCGTAGCCTCCATATTCCGTACGATTACCTCTGGTATCAGGCTTTATTTTATATATAGTACATGCATTGTCCAACCCAGCTGAAGCGGCCAACTTTCCACTTGGTGAGTAGCTGCAAGTCAAGACCCATTGGTTCTCTAACGAGATGGCTTGTTTCTTGAACCCGGTTATTGCATCCCATACAATCATATAGCCATCTTGGCTAGCAGATAACACTCTGGAGGAGTCAGCACTCCATTGTATCTTAGCCACTTTGTTCTGGTGCCCCCTTAACGTGTTGTATAGCTTCAAGTTGTTATAGTTCTTGGGAATCGAAGGAATTGGAGACGACATCTCGTCCAAGCTCGCATCTTGAATCTGGTTTCTAACCTTATCCAACTCATTGTAGAGGGCCCTTGCTTCAGTACGAGCAGATGCTATCTTCTTCTCGATCTGGTCGAGCGGAGTAGAAGGAGGGCTACGCATTGCAATGAGGGAGACAGCCATATAGGAAACAACGAAAATCTTACCGCCTGGAAGGTTTAAGCGGTGTCTAAAAGAGAAGTAAAGGTTAGTAGACTTAAACCAAATGCTACTAAAGTGAACTAAAAAGCATCTTTGAAAATTTCCCATTTGGTATTTCGGACAGCCATCCCCTGGCACCAGGAAGTTCCACTGTTCCTTCTTCTTCACCCTGAGAGTTCCTCCTCCTGCTACTGAACTCTAATTAATGATATCAGCTTCCATCCTCTCTAGAGTTTATCTTTACGAGAACATATTATTTTTTTACCGTCTCCATGACTAAATCAACTTTTAGGATAGAGATGGTACCTGGGGTGTGCATTGCATTCAGATTCAAAGGCTAACCCATTTAAGAGCCACGACTTCATGCCGTTAACCTGATCTGCACCGCCATAACCAACCGTGGATGAAAGATCAAGACGGTAACACGGGTGAGCTGGTTACTGCAAACAAGTGGCTTAGAAAATAACGCACATTATGACTCCATATCACAAGTTGCAACCACTCTATTTTCTATTTACAATCGTTATCATATTCTCTTATAGGGTTTCCTACTATATTAAGAATTCACACATTTGGAGATCTAATTATTAACACGAGGATGCAAAATTATATTTTTTGCAAGCGAACCAGGTATTTTGTGCCATTACCCGATCTGGAACAGTACCTCGTCTCGTGTGCTATTATTATCAATCAAGTATAGTTGATTGAAAGGTGCACAGGCATGGGTGAAGGCAAGGGTCAATGGATGTAGCCGTCACATCTGTACTGGTGAAGGTATTATTTCTGGATGCAGCAAAATGCCCCCAGTGGTTGGTGTCTCGTGTAAATGTGTGTTTGACTGCTGCAGATAATGCGTCCCATAGTGGAGGCACCAAGGTGGTAGGTTTACGCCATTATGGATCAAAAAGCAAGAAGTACATGATCAATCATACTAACTCAGTAGTAACGGAGAACCTGAAACAATTGGGAGCTTTCCCTACGGTTTACTACATCTTTTCCCCGCCACAATCAAATTTATTATAATGTGAAAATTAGATAATTATTTTGTTATCTTTACACGAGGTACATTAAGAAATCTATTGTTGTTCGGCCTGAGGCTGTGACTCCGACTCAGTTTCCTTCTGCTGTTGCAGATTCAGTTTCATATTTGGCACTGGCGCAGCTGCCGTTTTCTTGTTTCTGGAAGATTTTTTGCTAGACTTCAGCTTATCGTCTCTCTCTAGATCTCCAGTTACCCTTTGCAAGTATGCAGGGACAGGGAGACCACTTTTCAAGAAGAACATCTTCCAGTTTCTTGCCTTATCTTTCAATTGTACTTGTGTTCTATTCTTCAAGGCTTCGGAAATCTTACCACCGTTACCAAATAACTCTAGGATAGTCGACCACTGGGGTCCCTTCAATTCCAAGGCATGTCTGAGTGCTTTCTCCTCCTCTCTTGTCCATGGTCTCCTTTGTAAATTCCTTATGCTAGATGATGGGTTTATTCTTAGGTGGATTTGTTGTTCCTGTATTTCGGAAGGTAATAATGCACTTGTGATGTCATTTATCTCTTGTGTCCTCAATGTGCCGTCTCCGGATGCAAGAGAGTTTGCAATAGACGATGAAACAGTGGAACTGGCTGAAGGTGCCAGTATGTTTGCGTTTGGATGCTCAGCATTCAACATGGCCTCACTATGAGGTGTATTGCTTTCAGTCGCATTTTTGTGATTCTTTTCTCTCGTTGTTCTACCCTTCTTTCCCCAGATCAAAAAGCCCATATTTTTAGAAACATAATCAAAAAGATCTTTCAAGAACGTGAACCATTCGTACTCTTCACTCAAACTCCTGTCGCCTGAATAGCTTAACAATGTTTCTTTTCTAGCCTTACAGCGTTCTATGAAATCCAGTTCTGTCGGAGAGAGGGACTTTACGGCTCTTCTTGATAACAAAATTTCCTCTATTCCTTCTGGTAAAATATCTTCTAAGATCTCCTCTTTAGATCTTTCTCCAGCTTCGATCGCAGAAATATAAGCTTGCGTTTTTAAATCCAAATATAAAATTGCTTGAGGCTTCAATAGTTTACCGATACTTTCTCCTATTGTGGTATTTACCCCACTCTGTAGACTCATATTATTGGAACCCATATTTGACAATGCATTTGATGGATCCAAGTTATTTAAAGGACAGAATACATCCAAAAACGATTCGTTCAAGTAGAAAAAACCGACTTCAATAGTTCCTAAGGTGGCTGCTAAAAAGGTAGCCAAATTTACTTTTCTCAAAGTTGATTCAATACTCTGTTCTCTATTTCTGAACATGCTTGGTGTCTTCTCTCCTTCCTTCCACATTCCTGGAGCTAAGTGTTCGACCGTCAAAAAGGGGTCTTCCTCTGAATATAATCTTTTCGTAAATTCAAATAACGAGGTTAAGTCACGATACGTTGCTCCTGCTGGAGTCTCTGGATTGGATGCTAAATCGATAATCTTTTGATATGGGCCTAATGCAACTACCCTTAGTAGTTGAGTTGCCAAATTGTCCAACGTAGGCAAGGTATTGATTAATAATTGAATTCTAGGAGGCAAGTAGTCTGCTGCTACAATTGGCAATGGAAGTGCTGCCAAATGCGCGTGTGCTAGTACAGCCAATGGCGGTAATTGACTAGATAAGGCGTTGTATGCGGCTAGGGCAGAATTCGTATTTAACAACTCAGAGTTTGCAGGAACCGTGAGACCATCATGAACTACTGATTTAGATTCACTTTTTTCTTCATCATCGTCTTTACTATCTTCCTCTTTTTCGGAATTTTCTGGTTTGTTTGTTCCTGTGGCTTCTCCCAATTGGTTCGCTATCATAGCTAAATCCTCTCTTTCGTTTACTATTATTTCATCGCTTTGGGAGGTTTGTTCTACTCCATTCTGGGTTTCTGTTGTATTTTGCGTTTGCGTGGGTTTTTCGGCAGAAGTGGGCTGTTGTTCGTCATTGTTTTGGTCTTGTTCTTGTGGTTTTGTAGCTACGGTTGCTTTGTCTTTGGCACTCTCTTCCTCGGGAGGATTGCTCAACTCTCTGTGGTGTTCTTCAATAGCCCTATCGAACTGCAATTCCAAATCGATTTCGTTATCGTTATTCTCAGTTTTCTGCTTTTTATTGTCGTTAGCCTCGTCTGAATCTTCATGAGAGTCGTTTGTTCTCTTTCTGGATTCTTCTTGTTCTTCGCCAGTGGCTTCATTGTTCTCCTTGTTCTTCTTGGCTTCAATTTGAGATTGCAGCTCCTCGGTATTGCTTTCTACGGGTTCACTATTTTCTGGGTTCTCTAGTATCTTATCGATCTGCATCTCGATGTCTTCTCCGTTCTGCTTTGTTGCTTCATCAGAAGACGGTTGAGTGTTGTTTTCATTGCCTTGAATTGCCAATTCGCCGTTAATTTTCGTGGTTTCTTCAACCGCCTCTTGTTGAGGTCGTATTTCGTTTTCCTCGCCCATCGCGCTGTTCTTCTTCTGCTAACTAATATCCTCTAATATATCATCCATATCACCAGATAAAGATGTCTTGTTTTGGTTTTAATTTTTTTAGAAGCAGAAGAGCTGTGAGTTATCTGCAGGAGATGATTTGCTGTGAGTTACACAGTGCAAATGTAGTTTTTTGCATCATTGTGAGACGTTAGGTAGCGATGCACGCGAGAGATATACAAGAAAGAGGGTTGGTGAAATGTCATGAATGGAGAGAATGGGATTTGGAAATTTTTAGCCAATTGGATTTTGTAAACTTGGGAAATTTCTTTGTAAAACAAGATGCTGGGGTGAAATCTATAAAGCACATAACAGACATAACAGGCTTACGCACTTTCAACCTATCCAACCCCAAACTAATTGCAAAATCAAATACACCTCTCTCGATCGGCTCCAAGTGACCCAATATTGGCTGCAAGTGACCTAATCGCCTAAATTGCCTTGCTCTGTTTCCCTTATCCATGGAACTCAGTTCCCGCCCCAACCCAATTCTCGACATTCATCTAAGCGCACTGCACCTTCCTATTCCGATATGCGACGCCGGCGTCTTACCCAATTTGGAATACCCGCTAAACATCAGTTCGGACTCGATGAACCACGACTATTTAAAGTTGGAGGGTTCTCCACAGATTTGGATTGCTATTGAGTTCTTTCTTTCTTTCGATACCATTTATTACTAGGAACAATAATGTCCATCTCCGCCAAATACTTCCCAGAAGAACCAACTGCTCCAAAGGTGGCTACCACTGAGTTCCCAGGTCCTGCCTCTGTTGAGGCCCAAAAGGCTCTTGGTAAGGTGTTCGATGCCAGAGCCGCCTATTTCGTAGCTGACTACGAAAAGTCCATTGGTAACTACTTGGTCGATGTGGATGGAAACGTATTCTTGGACGTTTACGCCCAAATCGCCTCCATCCCATTGGGTTACAACAACCCTGCCTTGATTGAGGCTGCAAAATCTGACAAAATGATCAGAGCAATTGTCGACAGACCTGCATTGGGTAACTTTCCAGGTAAAGACTCAGCCGAAATCATTGCTGACGTCTTAAAGGTGGCTCCAAAGGGTCAAGACAAGCTCTGGTCCGGATTGTCGGGAGCCGATGCCAACGAGTTGGCTTTCAAGGCCACTTTTATGTGGTACCAAGCTCAAAAGAGAGGCTATACCAAGGGTTTCACTGAAGAAGAAAACATATCCGTCATGAAGAACCAGGCTCCAGGTTCTCCAGAATTAGCTATCTTGTCGTTCGAGCGTGCTTTCCACGGTAGATTATTTGCATCTGGATCCACCACTTGCTCCAAGCCAATCCACAAGTTGGACTTCCCATCTTTCAACTGGCCAAAGGCTCAGTTCCCATCTTATAAATACCCATTAGACAAGAACGTGACGGCTAATGCTGAAGAAGACAAGAGGTGCTTGGCTATTGTCGAGGATCTCTTCCAAACCTGGGCCGTTCCAATTGCTGGTTTGTTGGTCGAGCCAATTCAATCTGAGGGTGGTGACAACCACTCCTCCCAGGAATTCTTACAAGGCTTGAGAGACATCTCCTTAAAGCATGGTGCTCTCTTGATTGTTGATGAAGTTCAAACTGGTGTAGGTGCTACCGGTAAGTTGTGGGGCTATGAGCACTTTGATATCAACCCATTGCCAGATATCGTCACATTCTCTAAGAAGTTCCAATCCGCCGGTTACTTCTTCCACGACCCAGAAATCGTTCCAAACTTTGCATACCGTCAATTCAACACCTGGTGTGGTGACCCAGCCAGAATGATCTTAGCTGGTGCCATTGGAAAGGAGGTCCTTGCACATGACTTGCCTGCCTTGACTGCCAAGGTTGGAGCCTATTTATACGGCAAGTTGGAAGCACTTCAAGCCAAGTACCCTAAATACTTGCAAGACTTGAGAGGTAAGGATAGAGGTACCTTCATTGCGTGGTCATTGGATGATGGTGCTGCTAGAAACAAGTTTTTGGCTGACATGAAGACTGTTGGTGTCAACATTGGAGGATGTGCCGAGGAATCTGTCAGATTAAGACCAACCTTGGTCTTCGAAGAGAAGCATGCTGATATCCTTGTCGCTGCTATAGAAAAGGTTCTTTCCGGTTATTAACTTAATATAGGAATAGGTTTGTATCTAAAATTAATATTGCAATCGGTTTTCAAATTTTTCGCAGCTAATCTTATCTCCGATGTTCCTCTTTTGGCATTGGCGGCAAAATCGCAACTCGTAAAACGGAACACTTTATTTAACAAATATCGTCAAGTTAGAACACTGTGAACGGTCTTAGAATCACTTACTCTTTATATATTCTGATAGCACTGTTATATTGAGCATAAGTGTGTTAACATATATAAAAAATAAGTTTAGTTAGTACATCATGCAAACATTCGGCCATCGTGATCTTATTCTTTACTTCCTCATAGCGTCTGTGTTTGTGTTAAAGGACTACGGGAGTCAACAGTACTTAAAGCTTCTACTCCAAAATTCGTTCTTTCTTTGTATTCAACTTCCATTTTCATTCCTATCTAAGAGATACTTGAATGCTTTTCCCTACCAATCTAGCTTCTCCCAGAGAGCCACCGACTTTGAATTCATCGTGGTAGAGGTATTGAAATACGGATTTCGTTTTTTGCAGCATCATCATGTTGCCAAAGTGTTCTTCGACGGAAGAGTATTTGAAGTGCTCAATAGAATCAGAGGTTTACGGGAGTACAATGATGGACTAGGGGATGTGGTTCATACGAATTTTGAGAGCAGCGAAGAAGAAACTGAAGACTTGAAAGGAATATGGATTTACTCAAAAAGTAGGGTCAACACTGAACCACACGATGTACTTGTACTCTACATCCATGGCGGACCAGGGTTTGGAATGGGAAATGCCCACATGTACTCCGAATACCTTTCAATTTTTACCTTGAACTTACTTGAACAAGGGTTTAATAACCCTGGCATATTTGCTCCTGATTTCCCCCTAGATAGGTTTGATTCTTACCCACATCAAATGTGTACTATACTAAGATCATATGAGTATTTAATGTCTATATCTCAACCCACCACCCATATTGTTGTGGCAGGAGATTCGACAGGAGCAACTATGGCTCTCTCTTTACTATTGAACTTGGCAGAGCCTTCTCCATTGTTGCTACAGACCCTTTTCTCGTCACAGAAACAACGGCTGCAAGTTGACACTATTAGCCAGCTAGCACAGCACTACAAGGGCTTGAGGAGACCTTCGGCGGCTATTCTAATCTCACCCGTAACGAATCTATTCAGAAAAGAAAGCGATCCGCCTTTGACAGGAAAAGATGATTACTTGACTGGGCCAATAATAAAAGCTTGGGCAAACGACTATATTGACGATACCAACCAGTTTCCCACAGAAGCCAACTATTACGACCCGGGCCAGTTAAAAGATAAAGAATGGTGGGCAAAAGCATTGCCGGTCTACGGCCTACTTGTGAGCTATGGAACAGAGGAGCTTCTTGAAGCTGATACTACTCTGTTCATAAATACTCTCAAAGAGACTGGTGTTAAGGTCAGAGTTGATCGACAAAATGCTCAAGTTCACAACTGGGCCATACTTAATTTCTACACAGAAAGACTAGTTGATCATAGGGAAGAAAGTTTACAGATCTATGCTGCTGTCGTATCTAGAATGCTACTTTGGAATACAAACAGCTATTTTTCTCCAGATGCCAAGCACCCGGCCAGAATAATCACCATAGATGAAGACCATCCTTGAAATTTGAAATGTGGAGCGGTGTCGGCATTAGGTCGAAAAAAAATAGTTCACTCGGTTCTATCTCGATTTAATTGACTAATTGTTATACCTTTTTAGACTTCATTGCTAGATTCATTGGCTAGCCTACTTAGACACGTACGAATACATAAGTGTCGTTCTCCTAGATTCAATGGCATGAATAGTGGAGCATGGTAGAAACAGGATCATCCACAATAGCTGATATAGGGAGCGACATAAAAAAATTCATCAAAAACGAGTCAAATGCTTCATTCCTAGCTGGAGGTGTTGCTGGGGCAGTCTCTAGAACTGTGGTCTCTCCATTCGAAAGAGCTAAAATACTCTTGCAGTTGCAAGGTCCTGGCTCCAACCATACATACAATGGAATGTTTCCTACTATTTTCAAAATGTACAAAGACGAAGGTTGGAAGGGCCTCTTCCGCGGTAACCAATTGAATTGTATCAGAATCTTCCCTTACAGTGCTGTCCAATTTGCGGTATTTGAGAAATGTAAAGAGCTAATGTTGGCCAGAAATTTGGACAACAGAAGGCAATTGAATACTTCTGAGAGACTCATTGCAGGATCTATGGGTGGTATCGTTTCTGTGGCTGTCACTTACCCTTTAGATTTAGTGCGAGCTAGAATAACCATTCAAACAGCATCTTTGTCCAAATTGAACAAAGGAAAGTTGGCCAAACCGCCTACTGTATGGGGAACGGTATCTGGAGTCTACAATAATGAAGGTGGTTTTAGAGCTTTGTACAAGGGAATTGTGCCCACTACATTAGGTGTTGCACCATACGTCGCTATCAACTTTTCCTTGTACGAAAGATTAAGAGAATACATGGACCAATCGCCTGAAGACTACTCTAATCCTATGTGGAAGTTATCCGCTGGAGCATTTGCCAGTTTCGTTGGAGGTGTTTTAATCTATCCGTTAGACGTCTTAAGAAAGAGATTCCAAGTGGCCAGTATGGCTGAAGGAGAGTTAGGATTCCAGTATAAATCGGTAACGCATGCATTAATAACCATGTTCAAGCAAGAAGGGTTTTTCGGTGCCTACAAGGGCCTCACGGCAAATTTGTATAAGATCGTACCCTCAATGGCCGTTAGTTGGCTATGCTATGACTCCATGAAAGATGCCATTCATAAGTGGTAAATCAGAAGTTCATGGAGTGAAAAAACTCTCATTTGACCCCATATTCCAGGATTTGCTCTCAGTCTAGAAGATGAATCTTCTCATGAAGCGTTCATGATCGCTAAGACATTATACTATACACACATACTAGATTTTTGTCATTGTATCTTACTAGATATAACAAACAACTTATTTATTCACCCATTACCAATTAGCAATCAATTTAATACCACATTTACCTGCTATTTGATATTCTCACCATGATAAATATTTCGTCAATAGACTTGTATCTTGGCCGTATCGTACCACAAGCTAGTCATAATCATTTCAACCATAATAATAACGTTCTCAGTTACAACACTCATAATACGAAACCCGACCTCAACCCCATCTCAACATCCAACTACGAGTTGCACCAATATACCAATATCTCCCGGTATCATTCTACCTCATGCGGCATACATTTTCTACCCCATTCGACCTCTCTTCCATAAACTGACATCTTGCCATATCATCCCATACCGATCCTCCAGTCTCTATTCTACATTTTCACGTGACCCCTGCATGCAACCAACCAACCAAATCCTCTCAAATGGCCCCCAGTACTGGTCGTGCACCTATCACCAATACCTCATTGAACTCTGCAAACTTATGATACGATTTTGAGGCCATTCATAAATGTTCTAATATAAGAATGCAGTAATTGAACAACGCTGTTTTGCAAAAGTCCAGTCATTCTATTCATTAAACTATTGTCACAATGAGAGCCGCACAAGTCTTATTAAACGCTGCTAAGAAGGGAACCAAGTCGGCCGGACCTGGTGTTCCAGTCGAGATGTACCCATTGTTTGCTGCTGTCGCAGTAGCTGTTGGTTCTGGTTGTTTCTTCACTTACAGACACTTTGCCCACGACAAACAATTGAGATTATGGAAGAACCCAAACTTGTCCAAATTGGATGAGGTCTTGAACGACAGCGAGAAGAAATAATCAGCGGGCGCATTGTAGTACTAAGTACTCCTTTAAGGAGCTAGTACTAGACACCCTGTAATGAAAAAGTTTTACTCTCGGAGAAAGAAACCAGTACTTCACTTATGGCTTGTTTATCTCAATTGCATGTTTTCGATATATTCCTATATCTATTCTATTCCGTCTACCTATCTGTTGGACCAACCTTGTGTCTCTTAGTTGTCCTTTTCGCGTTGCTGTGTTGATTTCCCTGGGGAAGTGTATCTTGAACGAACCAGTATTATTATGATCACCGTGGAATCCAGTCTTTTTATCAGTAATTCAATTATTTAACGATACAATAAACGAATCATATTCACTATTGAAGACATGCTTCAATGCAATAGCTGTAATGATATGCGTGTATATTTACATGTAGATATGTACAAGACGAATGAAATATGACAAGTCCCTGATGTCTCTATATGGAACCCATATTCTTGGCAACTAATCCTCTTCCTTGATGTTGGTATAGTACTCACTAACCTCTGCCACGGCATCTAGCTCAGAGATGGCTCTGTTGAAGCTCTTTGCGTACTCTTCAGGGAATGGAACCTCGTTGTCTGCATCTGCAATCAAGCTGGCTTTGGCATCCTTTAATTTGTATCCCAACTTCGACAAATTGTTCGAAACGGTGTTGAGTTCAGTAACCTCTGTAACAATACGGAAGAGTTTTTCACCTGGATATTCTTCTTCGTAGTCCTTGAATTCCTCAACATCTTCAGCCCCAATTTCTATAGCAACTTCTAACACATCATCAAGTGTTTCTTCAGCGTTCAATGGCTGAAAGATTATTTCTCCCTTCTTTTGAAAGAGGTAAGAACATGGACTCATATTCGCATTGAATTTACTCATGGCTGTTTTACACAACATCACTGTTCTAGCCTTGTTATCGGTGTTGGCTGTTATTATTATGGCCACACCACCTGGTCCCACGAATTCGTATTGCACTTCTGTCAAAGATGGTCCCTCGACAGATAATTCACCCAGTCCTCTCTTGATTGCATTCTCGATAATCTTCTTAGTCACATTGAGTTTCTTTGCCTTTTCCACCAACGTATCCAACTGAGCGTTGGCGTCAGCTCCTCCACTTCTCACACTGGCCTCGATTTTGGTAGCAATAGCATATGCTTCTTTGGACTTCTTAGCGTCGTTCTTAGCCTTATCGTGTCTGATGTTGGCCCATTTAGAGTGTCCTGCAAGAACGGATGAAGAAGAGTGAAGATTTCTGGTGAATCTTGGAACCAAATTTGACCGTTTGAACACTGCATGCATTGTCACTCTAGTTATCTTCTTAGCCGTCCTGGAATGTCCTCGATAGTGTCTAACATACACCCAATACTGAGTCTCTTTGCAACTACACTCGGGAATTTTCACCCTACAGATCGAAATATTTAGAGAAATTCACGTGACTTTGCACGTTTTGAGTTTGACTCAATTGGAGAGTAAAGGAAATGGTGCAGTGGATACTAAATGTTCCGTGAGTATGATAAGGAACAAGTCGGTGATATATCTAGAAAGATAAGAGGTATTCTGTTGCTCTAGAGTTGTAGAATTCCTGAGTCATTCCCCTAGTAGCATTATAAGCCTATCTGAAGTGAAATGATGAGAGCTCTAACAGACTAAGTGTAACTTCAAATATTAGCATCAATATTCACGTGACTTTCCCCGTGACCTTCTCTCCTATGATTGAAATTAACCAATTCGACATATTGAAGAGTCCATAGATAAGTATTGATATCCTCGACGCTTCTTACCAATTGACACTCTAATCTGCTATCATGAGTTCTGTCAATGAAGCAATGGCCAAGCGCTCGTTGCTTGCAGCTATCGCCGACGAGGACTCAGTCACCGGGTTGTTGTTGGCTGGTGTAGGACAAGTCTCAAACGAGGTAGGCAAGGAGACCAACTTCTTGACAGTAATCCCAGGAAAGACCACTGTTGAACAAGTGGAAGAAGCCTTTGACACCTTCACTGCTTCCAGAGATGATATTGCCATTTTGTTGATCAACCAGCACATTGCTGACTTAATCAGATTTAAGGTGGACAGCTACACCAACGCTTTCCCAGCCATATTGGAGATCCCATCGAAGGACCACCCATACGACCCAGAAAAGGATTCCATCTTGAAGAAGGTTAGAAGACTTTTTGGAGAGTGATTGTAGTACTTGTTAGAGGGACAGTGGTTAACCACAGCTTGCCGGACTGGTCGAGACCACTAGTCAATTAACTCAGTAAAAAACGACAACGTTTCAGCTACAATTGTCAAACAATTGAAAACGAACTTCCGTTTATTTAACATTATTATATTCATTTCATCCGGTTTGTTACCTTTTGTTTGCCTCCAAGAGGCTTTCTAGTAATTATTCAGATACATAGCATGTATTCGATTTCTAGCATAATAGATGTATATCAGTTACAAAATTTCATTGTAGGAGCCTGAAGCGGTCTAAGGAAGAGATAAAAATACTCATTCGCTACAAGCATATTCGGTCAATGGAGTGCAGTTATATTGTCATTACTATGTATTGTACGATATTCTAATCACTTTCTCTTGTTCTTCTTGTTCTTCTTCTTGCTTTTCGAAGGAGTGCTTGGCACATTGGCAGATTCAGACTGTGGTTCTGGGGTTTGCTCTCCAGTTTCTGTTTCATCTCCATCTTCCTCATCGTCACCTTCATCTTCTTGATCGTCCTCAGCGACTTCGGCAGTGTCTTCTTCTACGACTGGTTCAGCATGCCCCAAATCACCAGATTCGTTTTCAGCTACTGCATCAATAGGAGCTTCGATTGTAGGCTTTTCGACGACGGTTTCTTCAACTATGTCTTCTTCTGCCGCAGGCTCTTCTACTGCTGCGACTACTGTTGTAACTTCAATTACTGTTGGTTCTTCTATGTCCACTTCATCTAACTTTGATTCAATAGTTGGAGCGCTGGCTTCAGCCAAATCTTCACTTTTCAATTCATTTACTTCTTCTTCCTCCTCTTTGACGTCTTCTTTATCCTGTTCTGCAGCTGTTTCGGTTGGCTTCACCTCAATCTCTTCCTCATTTTCCTCAGGAATGGTTTGTTCAATGAGTTCCTTCTCGGGAATTATGATATCTTTTTCTGGAAGGGGAGGACGCTCTTCCTCGTCCTTTGATTGGAGTTCATGTTCCACCGTCACAGTTGGTAATTCACTTTGCTCGGTACTTTCTTCGACCTTATGCTCTTCTGGAAGTTCAGGATGTTCCTTATCCACGGTTGTAGACTTCACGGCGGCGTTTTCTGCCGCAGGGTGGGCAGTTTTACTATTCTTCCAGTAGTTCTTAGCAAATATGTCGGGCAAAACACAGTCCTTTACGTAGAAGTCTCTGACTCCGACAATTCTTCTTTCTCTTTCACACGCTTTCAACCACTCTGGTCTCACGATAGGGATGTTCATGTCGCCTGCTTTAATGAACTCAGGGTTTTGCTTGTTTTCTCTTGTGCAGATGAAATGTGTGGTATCTACCTTGACCTTGTCTTGAGCAGGGAAGTTGGCACCCATGTTCTTCAACGTCTCTTCGATGTCTTCTATATTGAACTGGTCGTTGGCGGTGATGTCACCTAGACAAACCGTGATACCTGAGAGATCGGTCATCTTGTGGGTGGTGACTTCTACGGTCTCCGACAGATATACACCTGCAGTTGTGTCCAAACGTAACTGGAAGTTGAAAGTCTTGTCGATAGGAAGACCAGACAATTTGGTGGTTTTATTGGACAACGGCAGAGGAATGGCACCCAATTTCTTTCCATCCTTGAAGAGAGTCAAGTTCTTGAGGCTGGCAGTACCCAACTCCAATGTCTCCCATTCCAACACACACGAAGTCTGTGTTGTATTCTTGACTCGTAACACTGGAGGTTCTGGAAGGTTCTTGCCGAAGGTATTGAGGATCTCGTCCTGGACTCGCTGGAACTGTTTGGCTTCTTCTGCTTCTGTTTCCAAGTCCTGGTCGCACTTGATCTTGACAATTGAGCCCGCACGGACGCCGTTGGGCAAAAGAATGGTGGGGAATTCAATGAGATGGTGATCCTTGGTTAATAACAACGCCAACGAGGCGTCCAATTTGCCGACAGTCAACGACACTTCGACCATGATTCAGGGTATTTTTGTGGATCGCACGGAGTGCTTGTGAGAGTACGATGACGATATCGATGTGAGATTTCTATCCCGAGCGTAAAATACCGTGCAAAGTGTAGCCGACGTCAACAATTGATACTGATCACTACAAGAACGACACTGCTGTAAATCACACCTAACAACAAAAACAACTCCGTACTGTGTATTTGTTCACAGCCATTTTTCTGGTGAGGGTAGTGATCCGGTGGGTGCACGACTGGTAGGTTGTCCTGAAGAAGGTTATGGTGGTGTAGAGTTGATGGGTAGTGGTAGTCAGTGGTAGTCGGTGGCATGGGTAGAAAACATGCGGAAGTTGGGCTGAAAGGAGTATGAGAGCGGGGTGGTAAAGTAACGTGAGAAGAATTTTGAGTAATTTATGGCTTTTAGTGTGTGATATATGGTATATGTTTAATATGGTACATCATTTGCAGCAATAGAATTTAATGTGCGTATTTTGCATAGTTAGTGTGCATTAGTTATTGAGGATTTCCCTATGTATTGTGTGGTATGTATTATATGTACTACACTATGAGAAGGTTCTATCTGTTTGTGGTTTTAATATTACCAGGATGTTCCTAGAAACTTGGGCCTCGAGTTGTGCAAACTCATTTAATTCCATCTTTGTTTTATTAACACTTCTTTGTATTTTTGGAAATTGGGCCAAAAGCTGTAAAATCTATTATATTTCTTCACTTCACAGATAGACATACGTTTTGGAGTGACTCAAAACAACAGAAACTCTTCCAAGTACTTTCATACATTTGCTAATATCTCTTTATATATTACTTATTCCTATTACAGATATACATACACTACACAGAAGATTCCCTATGAAGTAGCATCCAACCGGAATCGCAGCCATTTACGCTACTTCCCCGTTCTGTCATATGGAAATACCCATTGCCTTCAAGTCTTCGTTGATCTCTTCTTCGCTGGCACGCTTCAAAAGTAACTCCTCGCCGGAAACCGGCTCATTCACAGAAAGAGGGGTGTTGACGGCAGCGGGAAATCCATGGAATTCTATTAAGCCATTGAGAATACCGAGTTGGTTATTTATGCTGTTGCGATGCAGCACTAATTCCACCACAGTATTCTGTTTCAATGCTTTCTTTGTTAGTGGAACAACTTCCGAGGTGACATTGCTATAGTCATGAGATCCATTGGCTAAAAGAGAGCTCGAACTATAGCCATTCACGGCCACACCGTTCACAACTTCATCAACGGGGCCTGCCACGGTGACGTTGGGGATCAGCGGGATTGCTGCGAAATTGTAGTCTGGCACTAACTGGTCAACTAGATTGCGCTCCTTATTGATCTTGTACCAGAGTGATGTAGTTCCAGTGATCATCTCATTTTTGGAATCAATCAACTTCTTCAAGAAGTCCTGATGAATGGCTGTACGTGTAGCGATAGTTTCTTTATCAATGCATTTCAACTTGTAGGCTAAGTTGGAGTTGGCAAGCTTCAAGCTGTCTTGATAAAATGAGTTCACCTTGAAGTAGATTTTCGAAAGTTCGGGATGAGAGCCTTCAAGGCATAGTTGGAGTTCACGTTCTAACAAGTTGAGCTTGTCTTGATACAATTTGTCACGCAACTCCGCAAACGCAGTTTCTATGGAGATGAGTTCTTCAATGGCTAATTTTCGCTGTTCGTTGAGGTCTACGTCACTGAATTCATCACCGTCATTGGCATCCTCCGCATCGGCTTCTTCATCTTCATCTTCCTCGTCTTCATTCTCTTCATCTGCTGCCCCATTCACTTTTTCCCCGTCTTCTTCATCGTCAACCTTAGTATCACTTTCTCTCTCGTCGCTGGCCTTCTCTTCAGAATCATCTTCAAGATCATCTTCTTTGTGGCTTTCTTCATATTCTGATTTCGTGAGCTCAGTCTTGCCGTCTTCTGATATGTTTGTGGCATCTTCATCTTCTAATTCTGCTGCAACTGGTGCCTCCAACGTATCATCTTCTTGTGCCTCGTCAGCTGCTGCATCATCCTCTACAGGAGGATCGTCGATAGCGAGAGTAGTTTGCTCTTCAATTGACTCGTCCTCTTTATCGACTTCTATTTCATCAACTTCATCTTCGTCTTCATCCTCTTCCTCTTCCTCTTCAACATCAACTTCTTGCTCTGCATCAGAACCTTCCTCAATATCCTTGGATTCGGGCTCATCTGCTGTTTCTTCAGTTTTAAGTTTTTTGTAAGTTGACTCTTTATCTTCCTCTAGCTCAGGTCCTTCGATTTCTTCGTCATCCTCTGCTTTTCTCTTTAGGCTTTTAGATGTCAATGTAGATGTAGAGTCCTCCGATTCCTTAGACTCCACATCGGCGTGCCCTTCTTCTTCTTCTTCTTCTTCTTCTTCTTCTTCGACATCTTCTTTGACGTCATCCTCTTCTATACTATCAACTTTATCGTCAAATTCGTCCTTGACTTCATCCTCTTCTTTGTTTTCTTCCTTTTTCTCTTCTTCTTGTACAGCATCTTCTTCCTCTTCCACTTCTTTTTCTGGCTCCTCTTCTTTTACTTCGTTCTGTGACTCTTCCTTGGGGATTTTCACGTCTGTCTCAACTTTTTCACTTTCGTTTTGTTCTTCGACGTCTTCCATTTCGTCCTTTCTGTCGACTGCAAAATCTTTCTCGTTGACGTCTGATTCTTCTTCTTCCGGCTGTTGGTTTTCTGCTGCATCTTCATAGTAAGTTTCTTCTTCGCCGAAAGAGTCCAAGTTCAATTCCTTGTCAACCTCGTCATCGGCAATATCGTCATCATCGTCGTCGAAGTCCGAGTCAACCTCTTTGAGTCGGGCTAACTCGGTTAATTTTGATAATGCCTGCAAATCAGAGACCTTTTCTGTGGAGGTGTGGTCGTTGTCATTTTCTTCCAAGAAGTCCATTTTATCGGTCTCGGCTTCTGAGTCGTCGTCGCCCAAGTCACTCAATTCAGAGCTCTCGTAACTATCCTTATTGGTATTATTACTGTTGATGTTATTTCTGTTGGACGTTGTGGATGTAGAGATGTCGATGTTGCTATCGGTGATGTCGTTGAGGCTGCTGTCAATGTTGTTGTTTCTGGCACTGCCGTTCTTCGAGTTTTCAGTGCCACGTTTGATTCGATTGCCGTCTTCCACGTCAATATCGTCCAAGGACTCGCTCAATATCCTATTGCTGAGGGTGTTATCCTCGAGCTTCTGTTTCTGTATCGCGTCTTCGATGTCTTCTTCTTCGCCATGAAGACTGAGGTCGAAAGGTGGGGGCGATGTAGCGATATCTGTGAGCGGAGATTCCTTATTAACGATGATGTTGGCATGTGGCGGCGTGGACAACCCGTTTTCCGTGTTGTGTTCCTCATTGTTGGCGACAGAGTCGCTGTTTGTCTGGGTCGAGTCAGGAGCGGTCCGAAGAGCTGAAGAGGCTTCGGACACAGCGACACCAGAGGCTAGCTCAGTCATTTCAGTGGGGAAACACGATTCTCGAGCTAAAATAAACAGACAGGCAGCTACAGGGCACTGGAGATGAATCCGATGGTAATACACTTGAAATCGGGAATCTTTGTGTGGAAAAAACCGTGGAGTGGAATGTCTGTGACTGTCCGAGACTCAACTTGTGAGTTCCTTCTTCAAATATTCCAGGATCTAAATTCGCACTTCCAGTAACAGAACTACGGCTATAAAAAAGTAGTTAGATAGAGCTGGGTTGTGTGTAGTATTGGGAAGCGAGGGAAGTGAAGTATGCAGTGAGTAGTGGGTAGTGGATAGTATTGAGTGTAACTGAAAAGTGAGAAGTGAGAAAAGAAGCGTAGTAAAGTCAAGTGTAGGGCCGACGGTTATGAGACAGGAATGTGAGTGAGACGGAACAATGAGATTGACAACAACGATAGCAAGAATAATTAGTAGGAGTTGGGCATTGAGAGAAAAGACGAGACAGGCAAGGAAGTGTAGATGAGTGAGCTTGAATGAGTTATCTTGTTGTTTTTACATGAGGGCAACAGTAAGTCTCTTCTCTACTCTATGTGGAGCACTCTCTATTGAAGTGCCGATGCTTACGTAAGATCGGCATTATATGACCTTGTATCACATTGAGCTGTGAGATGAGAAAGATGCAGCGATTCAACGAAAACACGCAATTGATAGAGCTTTGATGTGGAAATTCTCCTTATACAGTTTACACTAGAGCGATTTGTTCACTCCTGAGTTGGATTCCCTGTCTATTGTACTCTCTGTATCTCTCCAGTCTTAGTAGGCTCTCTACTTCACAGTCTGCACAAATCGGGCTACGTTACCTGCAGGCAGCATCAAATAAAATTTGTTTGTCTCATCTCGCGGTTGCAAGACTGGAGAATAGAAAGGGTGTAGAGACTGTGAAAGAATTGGTATTCAATGAATAAAGACTAGCTTTGGGTAATAGATACAAACATAGACACATATAAATATCAACACAGGATGTCTAGTTTTAGTTCTTTGTTTGGAAGCACAAAAGAGTCTGGTGTCGACAAGGCAGTGGAGAACTTGTTCACTAGTTCCAGCGATGGACCAGTCTCTAGAGGCCAATTGATCAAAACCAGAACCGTAGTAGAAGTCCCAGAAATTGAGCAAAATGACGAGGATGAAGATATGGAAGAATCTGAGGCTGACAATGATAGTGACGAAGACGAAGACGAAGAGGAGGAGGAAGAAGCCCCAGTAAAGGAATCCAAGAAGGATAAGAAGAAGAAAGAGTTGAACGAAGACTTGGAGGCAGATTATTACTCTAAATTGTTAAAAGAAGACACGAAAAAGCCTGAACAAGATGAGGAAGCTAAGGACTCTACTGAAGAATCAGGCAGTGACTCTGACTCTGAAGTAAAGGAGGAAAAGAAAGAGAAAACTAGAAAGGCAACCAAGATCGACTTAAAAGAAACCGAGTTGGAAAAGGCCGAGAGAACCATATTCGTAGGAAATGTCACTGCCGAAGTAATAACTTCCAAGCCAGTTTCAAAGAAGTTCAAGAAGTTCTTCGCTCAATATGGTGTAATCGACTCCGTGAGATTCAGATCCATTTCTTTCGAGGGTTTACCAAGAAAGGTCGCTTTCGCCAGAAAGAATTTGCATAAGTCCAGAGACACCTTAAACGCATACGTTGTATATAGAGCCAAGGAGGACTCTTTGAAAGCAGTTCGCGAGGCTAATGCTACAGTCTTTGAGGACTTCCACCTAAGAGTTGACCATGTTGCTCACCCTGCTCCAAAGGACAACAGGAGAACCATCTTCGTAGGAAACTTGGATTTCGAAGAAAAAGAAGAGACCTTATGGAAATACTTTAACAGCAAACTTGATAATGACGTCGAATCTGTTAGAGTTATCAGAGACTCTAAGACCAACGTTGGAAAGGGTTTTGCTTTAGTTCAATTTAAGGACACTTTATCTGTGAACAAGGCTCTTTTCCTTAATGAAAAGCCCTTACCAGTTGAAAAGGACTCTAACAAGAAGGGAAGAAAGTTACGTATTACCAGAGCCAAATCTCACACCAAGCCATCTATCTTGTCTCCTAACCACATAGACAACCAGAAGAAGACTTTTGCCGCAAACAAATCTAAGTCGTTAGCTCAAAAGTTGACCGACCAACAGAAGACCAAGCTTGGAAGGGCCAAGACCATTTTAGGAAAGGCTGACAGAGCCACAGTAGGAAAGAAGGTTATTGTTGAAGGCCAAAGAGCGTCCAAGGGACAACTGGTTATTGGTATCAAGGGCTTGAAGGGTAAGAACGGAAAGGTCAAGAAGCCAAGAATAAGAGACAGATCCACCAAGTTTAGGTCCGAGAGAGATTCCATGCAGAAGGAATTGAGTAAGAAGTAGATCACTACAGCTAAGCGATAGCTGGATAAGAGGACGACGAGTTGTCATAGACGAGATAAAGAGGTATTTCATAAGAATGTAGTTATTCTTTTCTGTATAGTAGTACTCAATGCATTATTTTGATATTCAGCCTTTTTGTCGTTCTGATCTGACTGTAGATATATAAGATAATAGGGGAAGTTGATAAACCCGATATCGCTGGAACCTTCTGTTTGCCAATCATCCTTCCTCTGCCTTCTCTACCTCTAATGAGAAGAGTAATTCACCTGGTATATATAGAACTACCAACACGACTGTAAATCATCATGACCTTACTTGACACTGCATCCGTCCTAAAGCCGATGTGGAATTCTGAGTTATCACCAACAACTCCGACTATCTGCTGCGGTGTAAAATCAGTCTCTTAAGGGCTGTGTACTCTCTCCTGGTGGGGAGTAAAAGTGTGGTGTGACAAGTTGCCAATTGGTGCGAACCGTCTACTAGTTAACACCAGCCACTAATGAGACCACTACGCTAGTGATATAAATAGTCATAATCTATAGACACTATCCATTCAATAACTCTCTTACACAGCGTCTACATCATTAGTCATACTCCAAAGCCATTGTCCCTGTCACCCAATTGTGCAGTCGCGTAGTCTCTTTGCCACAACTCCTTACCTGTAACCCGTTACCCGTAACCGTTCTAGTACTTTGTCTTATCTGGCGAGCCGCGCCGATATGTGGAATAAGGGGTTAGTAGATAAGAGGCACATTTGCGATATAAATAGCCACTGTTACGTCTTCCCCCACTTGGTGAGCATGATTTGTATATAAGTTGTATAATATATCTCTTGATATTTTTGGTTAAGTTTGCCTCGCTGTACCTTATCCTGGTTATACTCGGTACACTATACTAGCTACGGTTATAATCTACAGTTATATTTGCATCTATTTTTTGCAGTTCAATTCCATTATTATAACAGCCTAAACAGCCTCTTCTATCACAATGGGCTCAAACACATCCAAGGACGAGAAAGCTTCCAGATCAGGAAAAAAGTCCCACGACTTCAATGAGAAGGCCAACTACTCTGAGGGACCGGGTTTTGCCGAATTCGATCACTTGTTAAAGGGATTGAACCTCAACGACTCACCAGAAGACTCTGATGACGACGACGACGAAGCCCATGAAGACGAAGGCATCTCATTTGGATACATCTCTCACTTGAAGGAGAGTTTCTTCAAGGACGACAAGAACAAGGTCGTTCAACAGGCTCTCGCTAAGAACACCATCGACTCCGTCATTGCCAAGTTTGACGTGGAGACCAGTGTCAAGGACCAATACTTGTTCAACATCACAGTTGACACTATTGGCTCTCCTTCATTCTTCAATAACCAGAAATCTTCCGGTAGATGCTGGATCTTCGCTGCATCCAATGTGCTTAGATCCCATGTGATCAAGAACTACAACTTGAAGGACGACCTGTTCCAGTTGTCTCAGGCATACTTCTTCTTCTACGACAAATTGGAGAAGGCCAATTTCTTCTTGAAGAATGTCTTGGAAACTGCCGAGGAACCGTTGGACTCTAGATTGATCCAATATTTGTTCTCCAGCCCTGTTGGAGACGGTGGACAATGGGATATGATTGTGAACTTGGTAGAGAAGTATGGTGTAGTCCCACATGAAGTTTTCCCAGATAATGCTCAAGCCATCAACTCTGGTAAATTGAACTACATTTTGACTGAAAAGTTAAGAGAGTTTGCTTTGGTCTTGAGAGAATTGGTTGTTAAAAAGGCTCCAAAGGTATTAATTTCTATAGTCAGATGGCAAATGTTCAGGCAAGTTTTTGATATTCTTTCTTTGGCTTTAGGCTCTCCTCCTTCTGCTTCAGATCCCTTTGTTTGGGAGTTCGTCGACAAGGATGGTAAGTTTAAGCACTTCAAAACCACCCCAGCCAAGTTCTACAAAGACCACGTCAAATTCGACGCTGGTAAGCATTTCTCTTTGATCCACGACCCAAGAAACGACTATGACAAATTGTACACTGTTGACAGATTGAACAACATAGTCGGTGGTAAACCAATTGAATACGTGAATACCGAAGTCTCTGAAATTAAGAACGTTGCAATTAAGATGTTGAGGGACAATGAACCAATTTTCTTCGGTTCTGATGTCGGTAAGTTTGGAGACAGATTGACCGGTGTCTTGGACGTTACTGCTTATGACTACAAATTACCATTCAACACCATTCTTGACTTGGACAAGGCAAATAGATTGAGAACTGGATCTTCTCAAATGACTCATGCCATGGTTATTACTGGTGTCCATTTGGATCCAATCAGTGGCTTACCAGTTAGATGGAAGATTGAAAACTCCTGGGGTGATGAAGTTGGTGACAAGGGTTACTTTGTTATGACCGACGAATGGTTCAACGAGTACGTGTTCCAGATTGTCACCAGCAAGAAGTATGCCAGCACGAAGACATACGAAGTCTGGAAGAGCAAGGAGTTCAACGTCTTGCCATACTACGACCCAATGGGATCTTTGGCCTAGGAGTTTTATGGCGGATTTAATGACCCCAGCTTTCGATAAGCTGTATGACGTTACAATTCCAACTTTTATAATTACACCACTATTACTATAGCCAGTGTTCAAGTGAATGTGATGATCAACAATGTGAACTCTACTATTATTATGTCTTCTATATATTTATGTGCTCAAGTGAATGAACGACTAGAAACTGCTAACCTAACGATACCGCGATAGATGCACACAAAGTTCGCGCATAGTAATTATTTGTAGTAGCACCATGAAGTAGTGCAAAGTATACCACAGTAATTACACCAATATCCAGACTTTTTACTATTTTTATCTGTTTTTCACTATCTTCCACCTCGTGGAAACTCTGCCAGCACGTCAGATTTCCTCTCTTGTTTATCCTATGCCCAAATTCACTGACCCTTCTCTCCCCTACTATCCCATAGTTAACACTTTTCACAGCCAACGTCCGCGCAGTACCATATGCAGACGTCTTTTTCAGATCAACAAGACTACAATAACACGAATGCTTTAACTAGTGACAAGTAGCCAGTGAAAAGTACGGTTTCCTCAGAGAAAAAAGGTACTTCAAAAGGGAGAATGCAAAGGGGAACGTATGAAAAGTCTTCATCGCTCTTTTCGTCGATCAATGAGGCGGAATTGGCCTGGAGACTCGAGGAATTGACTCTATTGTACAAGCAGGCCACCAGTCCCAACGACTTGAACAATTTGATAACTCAGATAGACGAGTCCACGGACAAAATCGACAATGAGTTGAACTACTACGTAGCGTTGAAACAGAAGAAATTCCAGCAGGAAGTGACCAACATTGAGCTCAACCGAGCTACTAAGTTATCGTCCACCATAACCAACTCGAACGAGTTGTTGAACATCTTTCAGTCTGCCAACGACTTGGGCCATTCTTTGACATTTAAGATCAAGTCCTTGGACGAGGAGATAGGAAATGTGAATAAGACATTGGAATTTGTGTCCAATATACAATTGCTCAGAAATAACATCAACCAGGCTAATTACGCCATAGAGCACCAGAACTGGGAAGTGGCTGCTCAATGCATAAACACTATAACATCCAAGCTTTCGAAAGAGCTCATTAACGGAAAATTTGCATCGGTGGTGATCCCATCCACAGACATCCCTGAATTGCCAGAGATAACAATCGATAGGTGGACAGAGCAATTGACGGAAGTTTTCAAGGTAAAATTCAACGAAGCAGCTAAGGCAAAGAATGTACCTGAATTGACAAAGTATTTCCAGCTCTTTCCATTAGTGAACAAGGAGGAGGTTGGATTGAACTGTTACTCACGTTTTATTTGCCAGATCATAAGTGATACTCTGAAAAATTTGATTACTTCCACGGCTAATGTTAGCGCCAACGATTTGAAGGCAATGATTTTTGCTGATATTACCGTGAAGTTGTTCGAAAGCATTTCAATGATGTTATCTCAGCATGGGCCCTTAATAAAGAAGTACTACTCTTCCACCTATCCTAATGCATTGAACTTTGTCATAACTAAGATTCAGAACGAGATCGATACTCAAGTAGGTATCATTGGTGACACTTTCTACGACACAAGAAGATTGGATAAGTACTTCCAGGATATAAAATTGTACAACTTCCCCGTCCTCACGCAACGATTGAATGAACTTCAGGAGCAAATGAATGAGAATAGACTTCTGGAAGAGATTGTGAATATGTCAGAATCTAATGACATAATTTCCATAGTTCAAGTGGGAGACCTCATCAATGAGTTGGCTACGATTTTCCATCATTGGTCGTTATATTGCAAATTCATCACCAGCAAGTATTTCAAGGAGAAGTGTACAGTAGGTGAAGAATTGAAGTTGCCTGATTTAATACTTCACTCGAATTTCACCAAGAAGATACACAACAAATATCTTCCTGCTTTCGAGACATTATACATATTCTACTTCCGTCGCTCCTTGGAGAAGGCTATTACCATTGAAGAATTCGCTCCATTGGAACCATATTTAACCGACACACCGCATAAAAAGTCTGTGGCACCCACCGAAGTGCCGTGCTCTTCTGTCATTGATGATGTAACATTGGTCTTACGTAGCACCCTAATGAATGTTATGGACACCAGTATACCATCTACGGTAAAGAAATTTATCAGCGAAAGTTTTGCTGTGATTCAACATGATCTAATCAACGCATTCTTCATCAAAAATCTTAATGACAACCAGCCTCGTTACAACCAGACCCTCTCGTTGATTTCAAACGCGACATCGAGCGTAGGGGTCTTAAGTGGTTCTGTCAGTCCTGGAATCACCAGAAGTAGTACCCCGGAACCAAGTGGAATGGGATTTCTCAAAGGTGCCTCAAGTGCATTTGGTAACGTAGTAGCAGCTGGTGGTGCTTCAGCCATAGTTGGTGGTCTCCAAACGTCCTCCAATAGTCCAAAACTTTTGCAATTCATCTTGTATTTGAACACTGTTGCACAAGCTCAAGATTACTTCAAAAGAGTGTTTGATGGTATACTCAAGAACGATAGGTATTTATCCAACACCTTTCCTTTCGGCAAGGATAAAGAAAAGGTTGAGTTGATCTTGCAGAACGAATTCATTGATTCATTCATCACAATAACCAACAAAATCATTTCAGATAGTGTTGTGAACCTTTACAACCAGTCATTGAAGAATAAAATTGTACAATTAATCAACGAGCTATTCCCCGAATCTAGTGATGTCAACTACATCATCTACTCGTCCAATTTATTGAACGATACTTCCCTGTTACTTAAATTCACTATTTCATGGCAGTCTTTGATTCGCCCCTTC
Source organism: Scheffersomyces lignosus (assembly GCA_001599395.1). NCBI lineage: Eukaryota > Fungi > Ascomycota > Pichiomycetes > Serinales > Debaryomycetaceae > Scheffersomyces > Scheffersomyces lignosus. Next base: position 1,062,669 of record BCGS01000004.1, on the reverse strand, counting down.
ATCCAAACCTTGCATAAGACCTTAATTTTCCAGAAGTTAATGAGACTCTTAGTGGTGAACCTTGCCAATCTTATAGAGAAGAAGTTGCTTGTGGTCATCAAGAAGTTCAAGATCAATGAATTAGGTGCAATTAAATTGGAAAAAGACTTGTCATATTTAATTAATGAAGTCTGTGACGATAACTACCAATTGCGTGAGAAGTTCGTTAGAGTAACACAATTAGTATTATTGGTTGGTATGGACGATGAAGAGTACGATGAGAGCATCAAACACGTTAATCAAAGCATCAGCAAACCACTTGAGGATGTGAGCATTGAAGATGACGAGGCCGTCGGTATCAACTGGGTGTTGACTCCTCAGGAGAGAAAGCAAATCAGAAAATCTCGAATATAACTTCGTCAAAACCTAGATCTACATTTTTAACCAAAGTAAAATATTTTGCATCAACATTCATTAATTTAATTTGTACTATACATTCTATGTAATTATGCTATGTGGTCGTAGTTATAAGATAGTAACATGCCTAGTTACGAGTGATCTTCCGAGAGGTTTTTTTAATTCCTTTTCTATTCCAACTTTGTCTTTTTGGATGGTGTTCCCTCGTTATCCTCTTCCAAGCTACGCTTGTTATTCGCCTGACCTTCGTCTTTCTCGGCCTTTTGCTTCTTTAATTCTTCTGCCTCCTCCTCAGCTTTCTTGGCGTCTTCTAATATCTTCTTCACGTCTGGCTTTATTCTCAATCTTCCTAGTATAGTGTCAAACTTAGGATGCGTGAATTCACACTCTGAACCCTTAGGACAGAAACCAGTTAAGTACAATGGACACAAAATCTTTCTCACATGCCTCTTAGTACAATTTGGACCATCTGGACAGAATCCCTTTTCATAGTTTGGACATTCCGGAATCTTCAGCTGAGGATCGATATGCAAATATAAGCACTCGGGGGTTTGAGTACAGAAACCGTTCTTAGAGAAGAACAAACACTCCGGCATTTTTCTTAAGTTATATTCGTGCAAGAACTCACAGTGGTCATTTTTCTTGCACAATCCTCTCAACCAATGCTTACACACGATCTTGTTGTTATACATTTGTGATACATGCTTATTGGGGCAATTATTGCCGTTGGGACAGGAGCTTGCTCCCTTTTGGGGTATGTAGAATTGACATACTGGCCGGTCTGGATCCAATCCAAAGTTGTATTCCTTTCTCAAAAACAGTTCAAACTTGAATGGCTTCTTCTTTGTGTCTGGATGTAGTATAGGATTGAGATGTAACATGATGTGCTGTGTTCTAAGGGTTTACCTGTGATTTTGAAGATCTAGGTATCTCAGTCAAAGATGAGTTTTTCCAGGGTAATGGCCAGACAACTATGTTCAAACGTGTCGGCTATGTTTATGTCACAGATCTGGGTCGATCTACTTTACACTGGGTAGAATCTGAACCGATTGTCAGTATCGTTAGTGTCTTCAATATATATAATCTACAGATTAATAATTGATCTTCTTAATTTCGATGAATGGATATTGGTGTGTATATAACTGATTTTGAATTGTCGTGCGAGAGCCGAATAGTATCATTGATTTTGCAGCTATGCTAGTTCCATGTAGTTCTGTTCATGGTACAAAGCATGTTGCATATAGATTTGGGGTCGATAAGTTAGTTTGATAGGTTACTAGCTTGGAAATCTAGCTACTGGTTGTTAAGGAATGACAGGAGACAGACGCATTTAGATTGAGGTTACAAACTGGGTGAACAGAGCAGTTAGAGGGGGAGTTCGGCATTGAATACCTAATACATGATAGGTTGAAGACAACATTTCATTCTAATCTTGTGTATTCTATCTCTTTTGCCGGCTCCTTAATAAGATATAGTGATCAATCCTCTAATCCAAAGCAGTACGAACCCGCACCAATCCACGGCCCATACAAAACAGAGCCCAACCTACGTTTCTCTCTATTCTCGTATAATTCCAAACTTAGGCTATCCCACCTTATGCCAGCTCCATCTCTAGCAAGAATCCCAATGTTAACTACGCTTTACCCTCTCTACCACCACACTAGCTGCAAATTCTGGCAACCGCACCGAAATCAACTGCCCAAATGCTTCGTTGAAGTACAGTCATGTGACCTGCAACCACCATCTAATCTGTGTACTACATACAGGTGTTGATGATGAGCAGCCCTGAATCAGACCATCAGATGACGGTACGGTAATGATTAGGTGTGGTATCTTACGATAACTAATTCTCAAAGAATGTATGATTAGCTTATTTCCATCAAGAAGAACAGCACAATTATCATACCAGTATCCTACCAAAGGACTCTTCCCCAAAAATCGTTCAAAATTCGGGTCCTTTCTATAAACCACCGGTTGTTATTCGTTATTTCCCTTTCTTTCATCGTGGTCTTATATTTCTCACCCCACTTTTTCACCACCTTGTTTGGAAATCGAATAACAACGTCACTCTCGAGGTATCTAACTACTTCGAAACCGCCAATGACATCACCTCGGCCATCAACCATAGTAGTGGGCACAGGTCTAGCTGGACTCACCACCACTTTGCAATTGTTGCAACACGGCCATCCAGTCACGTTACTAGAGAAGACCGACAGATTGGGTGGAAACTCCATCAAAGCATCGTCGGGCATTAACGGGGTACCCACAGTTTTCCAAGACAAGAATAGTAAGGATACAATTGAAGCATTCATCGATGATACTTTGAAGTCCGGCAAAGGGTTGAGCAATCTTGAATTGGTGCAAATTTTGGCAACCAATTCGCGTGGGGCAATTGAGTGGTTGACCGACACTGATGAATTGAATATTGACTTGCTGAGCATTACTCAGTTGGGTGGACACTCTTTTGCTCGTACTCATAGAGGTAGCGGGAAATTGCCCCCTGGATTTGCAATCATTTCTGCCTTAACTAAGCGTTTGGACAAGTACGCTGAAGACCCTCTGACGGGGTTGAAGGTGATCAAAAATGCCAAATTCGATAAGCTCTTACTCAATTCAGACACTAAAGCCAAAGGAATTGAGTATATTGGTGAGAATAACAGCCGCTTTGTTCTCAATTCAGATAACATAGTGCTTGCAACTGGGGGTATTTCGGCAGATTTCGAAACAGGATCCCTTCTTAAGAAATACCGTCCCGACTTAATACACTTGCCGCTGACTAACGGCAAGCAAACTACAGGTGATGGTCAGAAAATAGCGGAAAGAGATGCTCTGGCAAACTTGATCCATATGGATCAGATTCAAGTACACCCTACTGGTTTTATTAAGCTTGATTCCACCACAGATAAATGGAAATTCCTCTGTGGTGAGTTGATTAGAGGAATAGGAGGTATTCTCTTGTCTCCAAACACTGGTGACAGATTCGCAAACGAATTGAATACCCGTGATAAGGTGACTAATGCCATCACTGACAATTGTGAAGTTCCCAAGAACAATGATCTTGGGATTGCTCCACAACTGGCTGTTTCTGTTATTGTTATCAATTTGAGTGATTACTTGAAGGCCAAGGATCATATTGACTTTTATGCATCACAGAAGTTGTTGCAGAGGGGCAGAGTTTCCGATTTATTGGCTTTGCTTAAACGTTTGAACCCACAATTGGACTTGACAGTAGACCAATTAGCAAAGAATTTGCAAACATATAATGTAGCAATAGAAGATGACAAAGACAAATTCGGACGTTCTAAATTCGGTGACAAGTTTGATACTGGAGAGGAGCTCTTCTTTGGATTGACTACACCTGTCTTGCACTTCTCTATGGGTGGAATTGAGATTAATAGAGAGGGTCAAGTAGTTAATAAAGATAACGAAGTCATCGAGAATTTATATGCTGTTGGAGAAGTAAGTGGAGGATTACACGGTGGTAATAGATTGGGTGGTTCATCGTTGTTAGAATGTGTTGTTTTCGGGAAAATAGTGGGTGAGTCCATTAGAAGTAAGACAGCATAATTCTAATCTCGGCATTTCTTAACGAAGTCAAGATTCTACAGTCTACAGTTTACATGATAATTAATGAATATTTCAATATGTTTTTAAGTTTATTATGGGATAAATATACACAAAAAGAACTTAGAGTTGGATAAACTTCAGGAGCAAAAGATTCTCCTATTGAATTCGAAGTCCACCTCCATCACAGTCTTTGAATCAATTTAGATATCATTCTTTTGTTGCATTTTTCTCAATTAAATGTGTGTATTAAAACTTTCTATATTTGGTGGAAAGTTCTAAGAAAGAATAAAAAGACCTAAACCAATATTACAACCGCTTCATAAATTTTGATTAATTTAGATGTTAGATGGATATAACATGATTCTGACGGAAGCACCGAAAGTCTTGGTTGGTAAGTTCTTCTTGAAAGTAGCTCTGACTAAACCGTTGTTACCGTGGGTTCTGGCGACCTTACCCCAGATAACTCTGATCTTGGAACCTCTGACTTCCTTGGAAGCTCTGTAGACGTAAGCAATTCTCTTACCTAAGTAGAACTTGGCGTCTTGTGGGTTAGCAACACCTTCGATTTGAATCAAAGATACGTTAGGGTTGGTGACACTCTTGGATCTTTGGTAAGAAATGTGTTTACCTTTAACGTATACTATAAGTTATGTTAGTAATTGATCATAGTGAACATTTATTGTTCGACACGTGGAAAGAGTGTAGGTGATTTTGGACGATTTGGATATTGAAGTTTGAACCATGGATAGAAAACATGATCGTATTGGTGATTACTATACCTGTCTTTGGCATTATCTTGAAATATTGGAACGCTTGAAACCCTCTCCGGTTATACTTAAATCTATTGGAGTCTTTACTCATTCTAAAAACGATGAAAATTCACGCCCAGACTGAAGCCTTCAAAATAAATGAAATACAAGTACTTCATCGCTGTCGAGTTTCTTAGCCCAGCAGTTCAATCTTCTTAATCATTCTTCAGGACGTAGCTTTAATACTCGTTTGAGTGGAAGTACAAAATTTTCACTTTTCATTATCACTCAAGACTTGATATATTCGTCGCTACTTCAACATCGCAGCAGATACTACTTGTACCGCCCGTCTGGTGACTTTGTTTCCTTCGCTATTCTATTGCAATACGTGATTTCATGAAATACTGCCCACTTCTTCAAGTCTTCGATCTCTGTCATACTCTCCAATCCAGTCCTCGCAAAAGGACTGCTCCTTCACTCATTCTACTCTGACGAACTCCCAGCTCGTTTCTAAACATACATCTGTGAGATTCAGCCATTTTTGTTGATATTATCTATTATTGGTGTATAACGTTAAGAAAGGAAAGAATCTTTTACAACCTCAAATTTTTTTTAACTATGTGTGGAAAAAATTTTTTGGTGAGTGCTGGTAGCTCAGTGAGAGAACAGCCCAAACTGAGAGGTGAGAATTGGAGTGAGAGTTGAGAGTCAGAGACAGAAGTGAGTAATTGAGAGTGTGAGAGGTGTTTGGTGCAGGAGCCGTAGAGTTATGTGTGCAGATAGGCCGTTCAATTAGTTAGTCAGTGGACGATCGAGATGGGGTTGGGGGAGTGCATGGGGAGCGAGGAAAAGAAATGTGGGTACGAGTTGGGGGTCTAGTCGAGTCACGGGTTGCGTGTGAGCCCTATGTTGTTGCACGTGATAAGCCCTAATGGTTATGCGGTGTGATTATGCGGGCTGCATTATTTAGCTGCAATTCGGTATACGGAGGGAAGTGGGAGGTGGAAACTACGGTGAAGGAGGAGAGTGGAGAGATGAGAAAGAAGAAGAAGGATGTTAATAGTAGGCAGTTAGTGCAAGTTTGTAGTTTGGATCAATTTTCGCTTGAAATGCTACAAATGGGCTGTGGAAACAGTGCCCTGGAACCTCTCCACCGTTACATTGTGGTGCTAGAGCCCTGTTCCTCTGTTCCTTCGACGTATAGCGAACCAGTGTCGGAGGTGAAGTAGTGATCGCATTACGTATACTCACAGGAATAAATAATGCTGAACATATCATTTTGCCTGATTTGCTTGATACTAATTCTATATTGGCTGAATAATGTATAAAAATCTTACTAATTCATTAGCAAATTTTGCACCCTTTTTGCAATTTATTCTCATTTATAGTTTATTAACGATTGCAAAATTTAAATAGAACTAATGATTATCGTAGCTTGTAACAAACAACGATAAACATCTACACTACTCAATTCTGTAACCAAATATATATTAAACTCTCAACCAAAACAAAATTATACTATAGAAATAAAGCGCTGAGAACCGACGCAACAATGTGTTTATGTGTATATTATTCAGTAGCTAGTCTGCAAGGCGACCTCTGTATGTACCTTAGATCTTAATTTCCTTCTCAGCCTTCCACTTGTCAATATTGACTCTCCAGTGCTTGGCCTCTCCTTCATCGTACTTCGAGTTCTTCAAAGAACCGGATGGTGCATTTCTTATAGACAAGTTGGAAATGTTAGTCAAGTTCAAGAACGCATCATGTTCGACGGAACTCTCGCTATAGTCTACAAGATCGAACCATCTTGTTTGCCACTTTTCTCCAGCGGTGGCTTCAGTCTTTCTTAACTCGCGCTGCTTGTTTTCAATCAATGATTTCTCCTCTGAGATTAAGTCATAGTCCGACTTCTTGATTGCCTCTGCGACCTTGGACCAAGCCTTTCTTGATTCCAATTCGTGCTGTTCTTCAATAGGCTTGACTACAAGATGTTGTGGTTCTGATGATTGAGCATCGTGGAATAACTCGTCCTTAGATGAAGGCGTTGATGATCCATTGCCTATGTAAGATCTGCCAGACCATTGACCACTGATGGTAATAACAGCATTTTCTTTCTTTGCAGAAGACATGGCATCACGGAATATTCTAGCCTTGAAAGTGTTCTTCTTACCGGTAACCCATCCTCTTCCGGAGTACTCAACTACTGCAAAATATCCGTTGGATGCTTGGATGTACGACGAACCTTCTAATTCTACGAATGGGGATGCGGAGATCAAGCCCTCGATGTGTAATGGTGGCAATGTAATAAGGTAGGACTCTTCAAGGTTCTTATACTCCAAGATAGCATGACCGTACTGCTTAACGTTAATGGAAGTGGTGGAGATGGACGATCTGATTCCGTTGTAACCTTGGAGAGTTACGCCGTTTTTGGCATTGTGAATTCCGTAAGCTGTGACAGGAGGATGGTGGCTTACCTGCTCACTTAACAAGATGGTTTCACCAAGCTTACCTTCGGCTCCTTCTGGGTCTTCCCACTTTCCGAGGAAAACTTCACCCAAGAACGGATTCAAAGGCTTCTTCTCGGAACCCATGCTCTCGTTTCTGGAGCAATATTGCGACCTCAAGGTGGAGATGAACCATTTCGTGACAGCAATGATTCTCTTGAGCGCCATTGCGTCGGCCTCGTCGCGAGTGGCATTCTCGCTCTGGGTCAAGAAGTTGGGTTCAATGAGCAAGTTGGGATGTTCGGCCCAGTATTGAGAGTACTCTGCTAGCGACGTGGGGGACAAGATGAATGGAGGCGCTGTCAACGAGGACAAGTCCCCGTTGAACGAAGCAATTGACTTGAGGAAAGTAGTCCACGAGCTGGACTGGGCGACGGACGACATGATTGTTACTTTTTGGCCGTGGACAAAAGCTCTTAATCTATCTGGTCAATCGACTACTTGAATACCGTCTGTTCAAAGACAGTTACTTTAAAACGATAGTGTGCTGTACGGTGTCGGATTTTTTCCTGGCGAGATTCGGGGAAGCAGGAACGGTCGGAAACGAGCGATAGGAGCGAGTAATAGTGGCAGTGAGGGAGTAGGAGCCAGGACGGTACGAGAGTAGAGTATGGGGGATTTGGGATTGGGGAATGAAAGGAAATAGGAAATAGGAAGAAGGAAGTGGGAAGTTGGAAAAAAGAAAACAATAAAAGATATCAGGTGGGAAGATAAGAAGAGTTAGGTCAGGGCGTATATGGTCTTGTGAAAGTAACCGGTAACCGGATAGGAAAAAAATTGGTCAATGGTGTTAATTGTGGTGGTGGTGTGTTCTGTGATGCTTAGTACTACAGTTCACTAAAATTTATAGTATGCCATTATACAAAGGACTATGCTTTGGGTACCGCCAGAACGGATTTCTCGTATAACAGAAAATGGAACTTGGTCAGCATCTCACAATACCTGAGATCTGTATATACCTCCAAAGTACAGTTTGAGATGCCCGATAAATGGCGCTGGGTTGTTGCAATGGGGTGAAATCTTGCCGTGAAGTGCCATGTTAGATGAAACTGGATGGGGACGTATTACCAGTTCCGGATATGATTGTGGTGGTCACGTGATTATTGCTCGTATAGCAATAATGGTTTCACTGTGTAGTGGCAGAATATGGGTTAATGAAGGATATAGGAGAGGGTTCTATATATGTGGAATTGAAAGATCAATATGATGGTGGGTGAAGATAATGTAACCTGGGAGATTAATATGAGATTAATTATATAAGTGATTTAGGAAAAATAAACAATCTTGCTGGAATTGTAACTTCAGAGTGTCTTCTATTTTCTTGAAATGATTGCAAAATTTTAAAAATGTTCCATAAATATATTTTAAACCTGAACTATTAAACACTCTAGTGTTGTATCTATTTACAATTAAAGTTTAATATATATTCCCCTCTTGTTCAAGAAGTTTGCAAGTGCACATAAGGCAAAGCCATACGCTGCCAAAATGACAAAGGCAGTTCTTTGGTCACATTTCAAGGTGTTAATACTCATGTTGACCAAACCAGTTGACACATTTGCGACCAAAAAGATCAACAACCCGTTGCTATTGGTAGACTCCAACAAGTAGGATTCCCCACTATTTGGAACATACTTCTCTATCAAGTTATATCCCAATAACAACGTGGCATTATATGACACCACCCACAAAACGTATGGGAAGTTTGCTAATCTTCTCGAAATTGCTAATGTCGACGTCGACTCATTGACCACGTAGAAAACAAAATGGTAGAATATCGTAGCAGTAATGAGCCCACTTGTGGTCGAAACCGAAAGCCAGGAATATAATTTGGAGTGACTCTTCTTTTTGTTTGTAGCAATTTCGGGAATGAAAGTGATTAAGTTGTATGGCGTCTTGTAGTCAGTCAATACGAACGAGCCAAATGATTGTCCGAAAATGAATATGGCAAAGTAACCCACAAACGAGAATATTCCTTCTTTGTTCATTGTTACTAAGTTAGTCATTCTATTGTCACTTCTCAAGATAAATGTCAATAAATCGGTATTGGTGAGAATGATCTCGAAGACACCGGAGATCACGAGTGCAACCAATGCCCTAGGAACAACATTAAGAATTGGATCCAAGACTCCAAGTAAAATAGGTAATAAGCCTAAAGTGATGAAGAAATTCCAGTGGATTCCGTATTCAGTGACATGCTCCTGATATTCCAAGGTCTTCACACTTACGAGCCTTGCACCCCCCAAGATCAATAATGGAATTGATTTAACTACACTTCTCTGGATTATGGAGATGTAATTGGCAAAGCTGAATTTCCTCTGAGATAACTTTTCCTTCTCTTGGTTCTTGATTATTGCTCTCGAGTTGACTAAACCCATAGAAAACACGAAGGATCCGACTCCGAGATCCATCAAGGATGTTCCCCACGTTTCGACCTTAGCAAAACGTCTTGGAAATATCTTAAAGTCGACAGCTAAAATAGCCAAATCGGTGATTATGAGCATATGTGCTCTGTATGCTGTGATGAAGGATTTTTTGGGCAAAAGTACCTTGGAGCTAGAAGGCTTCTTTGGTTGTGGTTGAGACGTGTCCTTTGAGACTATTTTGGAGACGAAGTACACTGCTACAACAGGGACCAAGACAGCCAAATGCAAAGTTGTGGGGCTGCCACTGTACAAGGTAATCGAGACAAGGATTGTGAGACAGTTAAGGAGAAAATCATAGCCCAATGATACATCGTGGTCCATTAGAATGTCAAATAGACGGAATGACAAGTAAGCAGTAAGAGCGACGGTGGTTACATTGTAGATTTCCAGGATGGAGCCGCCTAGCAAATCCGAGACGAACTGCTCTTTCTGTTCCTTTAGCGTGCTCATTAAGGATCCAGTCTGTAGTAGAAGAGAAAGCTATGAAGATATCAATTGGTCTTTTGCAAAGACTGTTTTTTTGCAGTCACAGCAACCACTAGTTAAAAACTTTAGCGATCATTTATTTTCAATACGATTTAGCGAGTGTCTCGCTGTGTTTTTTGTTTTTCTGGTGAGAGGTAAATACACGGTCGCGTAAGAATAGCGAGAGACGAGAAGTATCTGAGAAAGGAAAGAGAGAGAGATGAGACAACCTCTAAGCAAATGAATATTATGAACACCGAATAGATAATCTGTTATATGATGTTCCCAATAGTACAAGCGTATTATGATAAAAGTGGATAAACTTGTAAAATAAAGCATTCATGGTGTTATATATTTGCACTCCATCACACTCTCTCTTCTCTCATCCTCTCGCTAACCGTCTTACTAGCATAAGAGCTCTTTCCGTCAACTCTCTCTTCTGCTCGCGCGCGCCCTAATAAATTGCATACATCGCCGCCTCAATCTCTAGCGACATTACACACATTAGATTACAACTCCTGCCGTCAACGTCTCAATTTCACCACTGTGCACTTCTTCTCACTGAGAAAATCTCAAATGAAACTTCGTTACTGAGGGAGACACTCACTACCAGAAAAGAGACTTTTCTCCTTCTCCACATCAGGCTAAACAAACAGTGGTATCCGGATTTTCTCCTCCACCAGGCCAAATCCCGACTCCGTGCTGTCAAGAGATGACCCAGAGCACGCTAGAAAGCGACCCCGATCCGCTGAGCGTGTTTTCCTCTTCGCTAGCACAGAAAGCAAGATCGTTGCAGAGCGACAGCAGCATCGATCGCACTGAAAGCAAAAACAGTATCCACAACATGAATGACACTATCGACGACACAGTTGGCAGCGCCAACCTCAGCGAGTCCAGTACAAGACCGTCTCTGCCGACGTTGGCATCCAGCATCAGCCCCAAGTCGCCAGCAGCCACCGCGAAACTGTCAAATCGGGCTCTCTTAAACGACTACGACTTAGTAGCGCCCAAATCCCCGTTGATGTCTCTGGCCGATACGACCATGAACATCACGCCCTTCAGCAGCCACAGTGAACTCGACGACTTCGTAGTGTTTTCGGACTCTGACGGCGCGTCCCAAAGCTCTCTTGATCTTAAGAACATCGCTAGTGGTAGCCTTCTGCCATTAGGCGAGGGAAGACTTTCTCCTCCGTCCCTAGCCGGAAAGGGTAGCACAAAACGCTCTTCAGGAACATCAACACCAAAAAGAAGAACCAAATCATCCTCACCAAAGCGAAACTCTGCTATAACAGACGTTGAAGATACCCCCAGTGCAAAGAGCAAGAGAAGAATACGAAGAAAAAGCAACAAATCTGATAATAGTGAGAAGTCTCATCGCTCGTCTGTGCGACACAACTCAGAGTACGTTGGCGGAACAGGTTATACTCTGATGCCAGCTACAGGTAAAATCTTCAGGAATTTGCTCATTCTTGAAGAGAGTCTTCGGGAGCAAGTAATACAACAAAGAGCGCTTCGTAGAAAGTACTTAACGTTCTTGGCAGTTCTCTGCTCGCTCATTGCATCTATTTCACATCATCTTTTCATACTCGATCCAGCAGTGACATCGGTAGGAACGAAAAGGGTAATTCTACAATTTACTTTACTAGCATTATTGGTTACTTTGATGTTGTATCACCTTTCCGGTGAATACCAGAAGACTATCGTTCTTCCAAGAAAATTCCTTTCTTCAACTAACAAAGGATTACGTCAGTTGAACGTCCGCTTAGTAAAAATAAAGACGTCTATGTCTGATAAAGTCATTGACTTAATCAGAGAGTTTTCCTCCTTTTTGGTAACACTTTCTCTCAGTTGTTTACATTATGTCTACCCATCAGCAGAGGGAAACAAGGACTCAAAATTCGAAGTTTTTTTGGTTTCTTGCCAGCTGCAGTGCCAACCACGGATTGGTGTATCCGATGTCAAATTAGTGTTGAATGCCAGAGTATTCAACACTGACATCAGAGAGGGATGGGAGTTATACAGAAGCGAATTCTGGGTTCTCGAGGGTGTCAGGAGAAGAAACAATATGATGGCCTTTGCAATAGACGGACAGCAGGTGTTAGACAAGGGCCGTTTGTTGAAGAAGGACAAGAAGGAGAGGAAAGAGCGCAGAAAATCTGGAAATAATACGAAGGAGGTTGCAGAGCGCAGAGAAGAAACACCAATCTCCAACAGATTGAGTGAACAGAACTTACAAAAGTTAAGTAGAGGGTTCGACGAGAAGGCAGGCGGAGAAAGAGCACACTTCCCACAGAACGCGTTTGGACCGGATGTGACCGCGACGCCTACAAAGCAATAACGAACAATGTACGAATAGAATAATATTTAATAGTTAAATTAGGTTAATACAGGTAATATTTTGAGGACTTTGTTTATATTAAATGCATTGACGTCTTATCTTCGATAAGGAAGGAGAGTCACGTGATAATAGGAGAAGCTCGTAAATGGAGCCATTGTCACATAATATGGTCAGCCGACTACTCAGCTTTGGTTGGCATCGAAAATGTATAGTATGTGATGATATTGAATTAGTAAAGAATCCGGTTGGAAAAATTCTTAGCCATTTCTCCACTGAATTACTGGCTTTTGGTAGCTTGTTTAGTGATTCTATGATAACCCATAGTTAAGAAAAGTGGGGAGTTGTATACAGTACTGCAACGTAAATTGTGATGTCTTCTTCATAGGACTATGATCTGGCGATGATAAGCAATGAATTCAACTGACCAACCTCGGAACAATAGACATCATGCTATTCATATAGAACATGAGAAAATCTACGAAATTAGCCAAGCAACACAATAGGGTTCATTTAACCTTTAGAGAAGTATACGCACTAACAGTAAGATCATGACAGTCTAACAACACACGATAATATATTCCATTCTAAATAGGAGGGAAATCTTTCTATCAAGGTAAACCACTCACCCCGGCCATTCTTAAGTCCAGCTCAATAAACTCAGCTCCTCCAACCCCAACCTCCAGTCCCAATATCTCCCCACCTTACAAATGGCTGTGAAATGGCTGTGAAATCATCCACATAAAAAAATTGGGTTACATACAGTCTGCTGAAAAAAAGAAAGCCCTCATCTCTTAAAGAATTTGTATGTCTAGTATAGTATTTCTATAAGCTGGTGTTTAGGTTTAATAGCATACATTAGGACAATATCATGGCTGGAACAACTAAAACGGCAGGTAGGAAACCTCAACCTTCGAGAAAGGGCAAAAAAGCTTGGAGAAAGAACGTGGACATCCAGGATGTGGAAACAGCTTTAGAGGAAAACTATGAGAACGAAGTCCACTTAGGAACGAAGAGAAAGTCTACCGATGTTGATGAAGACGATTTCGTCATTGACTCTACGCCATCTTCCACGATAGCTGCCAAGCGTCCAGAGAAGAAACTCAAGACAAGGGAGATCCTCACCAACAAATCTAAAGTTGATGCTTTAGTGAACCCTAAGGCAAGCAAGGCCCTCAAAAATACAATCCAGGGTGTCAAGAAAACTGAGGTGTTGAGATTGATGAAATTGGCTGGAGGAAAGTACAAAGATGAGTCCAAAATAAAGAACAGAATCGACAAAGATGGTTTGATACACGTGAAGAATAAGGACCTTTGGGGTGCTGAAGAAGAAGCAGAGGTCGCCGAGAAGAGCAATACACCTATTGCCAACTTCTCCTCCACTAGTGAGTTCACTGTTGCATCTGTAGCACCAAAGACTTTGAAGACTGCTCCAATCAAGGTACTTGAAAACGACTTAAACAAGAAAATCGTGGATGCTGGTAAATCGTACAACCCATCTTTGGAGTCATGGAAGTCTTTGATCAACAAAGAACATGGAATCGAGTACAAGCGTGAACTTAACAGACAAAAGATGGCTGAGCATAGAGAAAAGATCAAGGACTTGATGAACACATTAGATGATAACGAATCAGACAGTGAAGACGACGGAAAGGAAGAAGTAGCTGAAGAAGTAACCGAGACTGACTATAAGCTTTCTATCAACAAACCAACACAAGTCAAGATAAAGACCAAGACAAAGAGAAACAGAATAGAGAAGCACAAGAAGAGAGAGTTGTTGCAACAAGAGTTGAAGGAGTTAAAGAAACAATTGAAGGACTTGACCAACTTGGACCAGATTTTGGAGGACGAGGAGAATACTGAGAAGAAGACTAAGACTACCAATTCTAACAAGCCTAAGAAGTTGTTTAAATACGATGCAGTTCAAGCTCCATTGGAGGTCAAATTGTCAGATGAGTTGACCAACAACTTGAAGAACTTAAAGCCAGAAGGCAACTTGTTCTACGACCAGATGTTGAACTTACAATCCACCGGTAAAATCGAGACCAGAATTCCAGTTTCCAAGAGAAGAAAGTACACCCCTAAGGTCACTGAGAAGTGGACTTACAAGGATTTCAAATAGTCCTTCTGTTCAGATTTCATATTCTTGTATATTAGTAGTAACTTGCATTAGAAATAGCATTCATTGAGAAATTGACATTGTTGTAGTATCGTAATCCATTTCTTTAGCTGTAGATTTTCTTGTTGCTATTTTTCCTATTCAACGTTACATACACCTATTTATGCTATCTATAATATTTATAGCATCGGTGAACCGCAGTGAAAGGCATAAGGCATCGGTACGGAATCCAAACAGATTGCTACTAAATTTACTATTTCAAAATAACTTTGCTACACCAACAATTCAATAATCTTTTATATTAAAAACATAAAACATGAGATAAATAAAACCTGGGTGATGAATAAATGCAATACAAGATGATGAACACGACTTCCTCTCTATTAACGGAGTGTAGTCATCTTCATATGTGCGTGTTGAGAAATCTCTATGACGGAACTGAACAACTACAGGGTAACCTAAGCTATGGGTTTCTGGCCTAAAAGACCAAAATGCTATGAAATACTTTTATGCTAGTATCAATATCAGCAATATTGTAACCCTTACACTTACGAGAAGTCCCAGTTTCCGGTAACGTAACCTCTGTATAATCTCTCTCTGAACGAGAAGTATTGTTCGGAGTAAGGACTGTAGTACTTTTGTAATTTGACTTCAGCGGTCTTGAAAGACTCCGGAGCGATAGGGTCACTGGATTGGCCTCTTCTGACACCGGTCAACAAGAAGTCACGGTTCATCATACGTTCATCCCACTGGTCCAAGTCGAATCTGTCCTTCTTCCAGCCGTTGTCCCAGTATCTGACGAAACCAACACCGTGGCCCGCAAGACCGAAAAAAGCGGTCATAATTGCGTATGGCAATAAACCCTCGAATGGAACAGGCATTATGTACTGGCAATCGTGGTTATTAGGTGGCTTTACTAGTACCTTACTTTACTACTACTGTTAACTGTGTTTTTCAGATGAACATTATTTTTGATTTTCTGTGATTGGATGGACACAAGTCACGGGTGAAAGATCATGTGCTAGATCTCAGATCATATGACTTGGCATCACGCGACACGGAGCGTTCATTTTGCAGTTATTTTTCTGTGCCTGATATATATTATTCTCCTGGTTTTACGAGTGCAGCTGTACGGCTAAACCTGCCTGGGAGAGAGGCTCGTAGAACTATGGAGTGCAATGGTGGTTAGGTAGAGGTATGAGAGAAGTAAGTTGAAGGGAGCTTTCAAAGGAAGAGGAAGGTTTTGAAATTTGTGGAGTATTTGCAAAAAAAGATATCTTAAGTCTTTTAGACGAGTGCCGAGCTTTTGTAGACTACCTCGTAGAAATGTACATCAAGAAAACTGGCATATACATTAGCTATAAATTGAATATTTGGTTGCAAATCAGGGAAAGTGCTATATAACTACAATCGGGAACAAAACCAGTTTAGATAGGCATATACATTTGAATTCGGTAAAATCTAACTAATTAATCGTACATACTTTCTCCGGGCTTTAGAATTCAAGGAAGTGAAGCAGGGCTTCGAAGTATTTCTCTATATATTATACTTCACTTCCGATATCCAGTTAATCATCCAATGAATCACCCCACAATTTCTTCACGAATTTGTCCATTCTGACCTTGATATTCAGCTGTCCTACACACCAGGGGTGGTTTAATAATTGCCTTGGAGAAGGACGCTCGTTACTGTTCTTTTTGAGGCAATACGAGATGAAGTTCTTGAATGAATCACTCCAAAATATCTCTTCATCCGGCAAGTCCAGTAGCTTCGGTTCGTACTCTAGTATTAACGTCAAGAGTTCTATAGGACCCAATGTTGCTAAGTCAGCCCCACTATCAAAGGGGAACTTTCCTGTCGCAACTTCCAATAATGTAAGTCCAAGTGACCATACATCAGAAGTTACACTATATGGTTGACCTCTAATTCTCTCAGGTGCCATGTAGTACTGAGTGCCTACAAACGTGGTTGCTAACGAGTTGACAACTTCGCCAGAGACACCAAAATCGCATAGCTTGATATTTCCCTCCGAATCTAATAAGATATTGGATGGCTTGATGTCTCGATGTATAATTCTATGTTGATGCAAGTAGTTCAAACCATTCAAAATCGACTCTGCGATCTTGCCCATAACCTTCTCGTTGATTCTGTTAGTTGGATCTAACTCTATGACTCTTTTATAGATGGAATCTAGAGACTTTCCTCCCATATACTCCATGGCTATACCTATCATGGATTGAGCCTCCACCATAAACGTCCCATAATACTTTACGATATACGTCGATTTGCAAAGTCTATTGTATTGTAATTCTCTGATGATTTGCTTTTGAACGTCTGGGTTGGGATCTGCGTTAATTAACTTAAGAGCAAAGATCTTGGATCCTCCCTTGATTCGACACTTAGATACACTTCCTCCGTTGCCTTCACCAAGTTTGCTAACTTCTACAATCTTCTTGGAGTTGGCCAAGTACTTCCAATCCTCTGGCGAGAGGTCTTCGATGTCTTTATTGGCAGGGTCAAGCGAGGCCGCTACGTCCATGAAATGAACGTCATGCTGCGGCTTGAAGCTATTGTTATTGTCAGCATTGAAATTTCCATTGGTGATGCTATTAGTGGTGTTGCTGCTGGTGGAGTTGGTGTGAAAGTCGTTAGAATTAGTGATATTATTGTTGTAAAGGTCATTAGATGAGTAACCAGAGTCCATGCCCTGGTCCTCTGATAGTATGTCGCTGTTTGGGCTGATATTAGGAAGAGGAGACACGGTTTCGGGAGTATATGAGTAAGAACCACTAACCTTCAGAAAGTCGATTGGAGGAGGTTTTCTTTTCAACGATTTCGAATTCGAGTTGCTGGTATAGTTGTTGTAGGGGGAATTAATTGTGTTGGGGGTATATATGGAGCTGCTGGCCGATGATACTGATTGAGACCTTTGTTGGTTCTGTTGGGTTTGGATGTTCGGTGGTTGGAATTGTTGCTGCTGGTACTGCTGTTGCTGATACTGTGGTTGTTGAAATTGTTGTTGTTGGAACTGTAGCTGGTTCTGGCTGTGTTGTGACATTGAGTGTTGGTCTTGTTGTAAGTGATTCTGCTGCTGAGGTGGCTGTTGGGGATTCTGTTGTTGGTTGTGCTGCAGCTGTTGTTGCTGGTACTGTGTTAGGTTGGCATCATTGAGCTGGCGAAGCGACACCGGCGATGGGATTAGTAGTGACGGCAACTTGTTGCTGGCTCGCTTCGTGTTAGGAATGTTGAACAATGGGGGACCGGGATTAGACATTTACGAAGTCATGTAACTGGCGGGATGAGTGTAGACGACAAGCACGGATGGAAAGTCAGTTGTGAAATGGTCTGTAGAAGGAACGTGTGATGTAACCCAGCACGAGGAAGAAAGCTATCAAGAAGGAAGGTATGGACTCCGGCGAGCTGAGAGGACCGAAACGAAGTGAAAAATGACTATGAAAAGATGACAAACACTAGGAAGAACAAGTTGCAAGAGAGTGAAACTGTAGATTAGTATAGAAAAATCCAGGCCACGGCTTGGGATCGTAGATTTCTCACTGGACTAATACGACTAGCAAATTATTTCCAGTACCAAACAATACTAGCAGAAGAGAACAGTACGACGAAGACGATTAATAATGGCAGGCAACGAAAAATAATAATAGGTAATAGGTAATAAGAATAATATTAATATTTATTAATAATTCACAACCGTAGTAATGAACCCAGTAGATTGAGAACAAGACTAAAGCGAGAACGTTAATATGAAGTCTGCGAGAAGCCAGAGAACAAAGAGGAAAAGAAATTAGCGGAATGCAGCTTCAAGCCCTTGAGAAGAGTGGGGGTTATAGTGGTGAGAGCGCAGAAACGAAGTGAGAGAAGACGGAAGATCTTTGAGATTAAGGTAGCTGGTAGCAGTAGGTATCCGGAGATGAGCAGTACAGACTGGGCAACAGGGCATGGAAGGGATAAATATCCACAGTTGCAATGGTCTAGTTGTGCTATTGTAGCAGGGATAAAGAGCACGAGTTACAGCTACAGTAATAATATTATTGGGCTATAAAATTACCAGTATCACATAATAATTTTAAATGGTGATCACGATTAATAAAATCAGGACAAATTTTATAAGGGCCTTGGATCGGGAACAACACGGAATGCAGCGAGGGAAGGAAATAATATCAGGAGTTCGTATTGGTGATAGCGATCCAATTAGCACATCAAGACCCAATTGGACATGTTCTCTAATAACCACACCAGGCCCGATGACACAGACGCATAGATCACACGTCTAGAATTTACCCGAATTCCGTGTTCGTGTATCATTTCCTCCACATATCATACATACAACTTTACCAAAACGTTACTGCTGCTACGGCACCAACGTCAGTCGGATCATTCCTGTCGCACCAACACATCTTCATGCTTCAACCCTCCTGGCTTTTGCACAATTACAGATTCTTACTAGTGCCGTTTATGGTTTGGAGAATTTCATGTTCTTCGTGGTGCCTCTCCAGATTCCGGAGAATTTTCAGTGTCGGAAGAGGTGTCGCAAGCGTAGAACGGTGCGAAGCGCGACACTGCTGCAGGAGGCCACTCTTGCAGCATGGATCAAATAATATGGTATACGGGGACACGGCGTTGGCGGGGTCGGGGAAAGTGAGAAATGGTCGTGACAACGTCGGTTGAATACTAGATAATGGGCTTAGTCAGTCTCAGGGACGACTAAAAGAGCCATTGTCAATTTGGTCAATAAAACTTGAGTTCCTCCCTCAGGTGGAGTGTACAGTGTTGCATGTGTATCTACAACAGGTAACTTACAATTGAGTTTTGGATGCAATTGGAATGCGGTCATTTTAACTGATAACTAAATATTATATAGCTAATAATGAGAAGCAGAATTATCATCGGTGGAAATGTGCTTGTTATCCCGATTCTACTGTGTCTCTACTTTTTAGCCTTGGCTCTGGGTTTAGCTGCTGGTTTAGCCTTTGCCTTAGCCGCTTTCTTCGGCTTGACTTCCTTAATCAACTTATCCTTCTTGGTATCTATCTTGTCACTGTCAGCCTCCGTTTCTTCTTCCTCTTTCTCGTTGGTGTCATCTTCGATTACATCCTCGTAATCCACCTTCTGCTTCCTTCCACCGCTTGCTCCAACAGAATTTCCTGTTTTGTATATCGCTACCGGGTGGGTTGTAGAATTATATTTTCTAGTGAACGATGTTTTTACCTTTGTTGAGATATTTGCAGTGACATCGCCTCCAACTCCAAGCTCATTAATCGTATCCCAGTCTTCTCTCGACAAGAAGTAATAGTCCATAACATCCATTACATCATCAATGCCATCCTCCTGTCTCTCTATCAATGGATCTGTCATTCTTTTGAGCAAGACTGTCATGTAGTCTAATCTTAATTCTTTTTTGTCAGTTGAAGTTCTCAACCTAGTGTGATATTGCAACTCCTGTAAAAGACGTTGATATTTCATTGTCTTCGAGTTTTGTCCTAACCAACCAGCAAAATTGATTCTTTGTCTCAAGACACCAGCAACCTCCAGTGATGGCTTAACTGATGACATGACACCATGGAATGGAAGTAAACTCCATTGTTGTTCACTGGACCTAATTAAAGAATTGATACGATCTGACTGCGAAATATCATCAGCTGCATTAGCAACCCTCTCAAGATGGTTTCTTAATGAAGTACAATTAGTTGGAGTTGTTGACAAATAATTCTCCTGAATCATCAATGGCGCGAAGTCAATATCGTTAAAATACAAGTCGATCTTGTCATTCAATGAATGTCTTGCTGAAGGCAAATAAATTTGTCCATGCAACAACTTTTCGGTGATTTCGAATGGTTTTAAAACTGTCTGCTTCTTCCAACTGGCTGCAGCGTCCTTTGCCTCCGTAGAACCAATTGATTTTTGAGTTTTAGAGACTGTCGACAACAAGTTTATCATTTGTCTGATGTCATTTCCCGTAGCTTGGACCAATTGCCCAATAACATTTGCATCTAATTTGATCTTTTCACGATGTGCTATAGACATCAATCTAGATTTGACTTCCATTTCCGATGGTCTTCTGAATGGAAGAGCGTATGTAACCTTGTCGAAAGTTCTCATTTTAGGCAACGATTTATCGTTACAGATTAAGATCATTGGCATATTGGTCACTCTACAAAATGCTGACAATGTACCAGCACCACCGTGGTCACCACTGGACATACCATCAACTTCGTCCATTATGAGACAAAATTTACGGTCATTTTTTGTGTGTTCTATGTTCTCATCACGGTGCTTGAAAAAACCCACAACAGATGTGTTTGTCAATACAGATTTAAGGTTAGCATTCAACAAAGACTTGGATCTCACGTCTGAAGCATTCTTTTCCAAAACATCAAATCCAAGGTTTTTAGCAACTAAATGTGCCGCACTTGTCTTTCCGATACCAGGAGGTCCACTAATCAAACAGGCACGGAATTTACCTCCTCCATCGCTTCCACCATACTGGAATCCCAGTTTGGCATTATCAAACCATTGCTCAAGCCAAGTCTGCAATTTTTGGACCTGTCCCTTGTTACCGCAAAGCTGTTGAAGTGTTGAAGGTGCATATTTTACAGTCCACAACTTCTCGCTATCGGAAATGGGCCTTGGTGCATCTTCTGGAATTCTTTCTTGCGAGGAACTCGAAGTCTTCTTGACTATTTCTTGTCTTCTTGCTTCCAAAAGTTTCTTTTTCCTATCTTCTTCCTGTTGAGCTTTTCGTTCTTCTTCCTCCGCTTCTTCTATAACTCTACGTTCCTCCTCCTCACGCTTAATCTTCGCCTTGATGGCTGCATCACCACCGCCACCTTCTACTGGCATACTCTCTAATAATTGGATAAACCCATTCTCGTCTATGGCCTTAATGTCTAATTTTTTGATCTTAGCAATCTTGGAAGGCCCAGCTTCATCTCCAATAACCACAACAGAAGTCTTTCCTGAAATTGACTTGGTCACCTTAGCACCATACTTCTTCGCTAAATTTTCAGCAGAATCTCTATCCAATCTAGGCAATACTCCAGTAAAGACCATGGTTAAACCAGATAAACAGTTTGGCAGAGCTTCCGGTATTTCGATGCTTTCTCCAGTTCCAGTAGAGGCATCGGCCTCTTTCTTAGCGAAGAAGTTGAACTTCTTTCCTTCTTCCACGTCGGGTAATTTGGCGTCTGGGATCTTTGATAAGACCTCTTCAGCTGTTACATCGGAGGAAGTACTGCTAGAAGTCGCTGTAGTAACTTTTTTAACAGGCGTTTTCTTGAGTGTTGCGGCAGCCTTTGCCTTCTTTGTTGGCGTTTTTGATACCGGTTCAGGTGTTTCTTCTTTGGCAATTTTCTTCGGAGTCTTTTTGGGCGTTTCTGAATTTGTCTTCTTTGGAGAAGTCGCTTGTCTTGAGTCCCTAGTTGTCTTTGGCGGAGGAGCGATTTCTTCGAGGTCATCAGCTAAAAATGCATCATCATCATCATCATCGTCAAAGGCATCGTCAAAGGCATCGTCGTCATCCATGTTGAAATCGTCGTCACCGTCAGAATCTACACTTATGACTTCTTTCTTTGTTGGCTTTGCTTCTGTCTGTCTGCTATTGCCTCCTTTGAAGTAAGGACTAGTAGAGTTCTTCGTGGTTTTCAAGCGTTTTGGAGACTGTTCGATTTCGTCGTCATCGTCTATGATCTCGTGAACTACCTTTGCTCCTATTTTCGTAGCCGCTGTTGTTGTTTTTTTGGCAGGCTAAACGATCCGTTAGTATAAGCTTCTTAGCAACCGTTTCATAGATCCTCAACTAGAGGACTGACACCACCATCAATTGGCAACGAATCACTTACTTTTTTCCCGTTTCCACCTCCAACCGCTTTGAAAAACTCAGTGATACTCTTGTTACCACCCGGTTTCAGCATCGTTAATGATGTACGTACGATAACCTATACTCCATCAGCTTTCACAGTGCTAATCAAACCATGATTTTTCAAGATCGGAGAAGACGCGATTTTCGTTCTGGCAGGGACGAGCGAATGGTAGCGCTACCAAGAAAGAAGTCTGAGAATGCAGCATTTCGAAGGCTGCAAATTGTGGATGGAGAGGAATACATAGAAGAGAGGTAGTGTTTCAGAGAAGTGGGGAGGAAAGTTATGATGTTATGAGGGGTGAGATGGGTGCAAAGGTGAATTATCGTGGTGACATTGGAGTAGGGTTTGTGTGTTGTAGAGGTATTTGAAGGAAATATATGGGCTGAGATTTTATATGTGTTGGAGATACTATAGTCTTTTATTTAAACTGGAAGAGTTCCAGTTTTTTTCCTAAATTCCGTTTCATTCTTGCTGTCTAGGTGCATCTTACATCTTGCCGACCCAAAAAATAGGTGGTTACTCATGTATATCTAAGACGGTAGTCTGGCTATATATATGTACATAAGTTATGCAATTACGAATGGAAGGTGGGATGATGGTGTGGCGAAGAAGAAAGAATGTACATCTTTCGTAACATAGTTTCAACAGCTGAGATGTGATGATTTAATCTGCGTTGAGAGAGTGTTGTATGTTCCGCCTCTTATCTTATTTACTGCTGCTGGACTCCTTCTCAAGGAAATCGGTCCACAAATTAACGAAACTCTGTCTTCCAGATTTTGAGTCGTCATCTGATCGGTTAATTTGTGTGTTGTGACTCAAACCAGCTGCAACTCTTTGGCTTTCATTCCATTCCAACAAGGCGCTGATCAATTGTAAGGCCTCGAATTTTTTGGTATCTCCTCTTGGGAATTGCAAGAAACTGACTATGACGTTGGAAATCAACTCTTTATCGATTGCTTTATTTCCTTCGCCACCGTGTTGTTTCAACATGGTGAGTGACTTCGTCAAATGCTCGTTCAAAATAATGGCCTCGTGACGCAACTTTCCTATGATTAATTGCTTGTTATTGACATCCAATTTCAATTGATCGATCTGTTTAGATTCTTCCTGTAATTTGGCCAATTGTTCTTGAGTGGCAGACAATTCTTCCAGCTTGGAAGCAAGGCTTTGCTTGGCGATGGACGCTTCCTCTTCAAGTTGGGTAATTTGTTGTTTGTAGTTGGTTTCTTTAGTTCCAAATTGTACCTGCTTCTCTTCAATGTTTTTGCTTATTTCCTCTATGGACGCTCTTAGTTGGACTATTTCCACTTCTTTAGAGGAGTTCTTGTCGTTGAGCTCTTCTATCTTGAGAAGAGAGTTCTTGTTCTCCATGGCCAACTCATCCTTTATCAAATTAAACTCTGTTATCTCTACTTTGAGTTCATTGATCTTTTTGTACAATTTTGAATTTTGGTTCTCCAAACTATACCTTTCGTCTTGCAACTCATCTAATTGCGCTTGGTACTCCCTCCTTGATTTGGTCAAAGCATCTGACAAACGATCGCATTCATTATTCAAATCTTCATTTTGTTCACTTAATTTTTTAATTAAAGCCTCGCTTTGTTCAGAGCTCGAAGCTTTGGCAATTGCCGATTTTTCAGTCTCTTGTAACTTTTTCTTCAAGGACGAGTTTTCCTCCTTAACTTCGTCCAAAGTCTTTTGAGATTCTGCCAATGCTGACTCTGCCTCTTTCATTTTACTGAAAATAGATTTGACAGTTTGCATTCTACTTAATAATGCATCATAGGAGGACTTTATTTCATCTCGTTCTTGTTGGGTGGAAGTCAATTGCTCGGTCAACTCTTCTATTTTATTACTATCAACACTAGTGGGTCTTTCGTCTTCCACTTTGCCGTTCTGATTAGTCGAAACAGTTTCCAGTATTTGTTTGTCCTTCTGTTCTAGTTGCAACGTTAACAAATCTATTCTCTTTTGCAATTCTGTTATTTTTTCAGATTCTATATCGTCGTTCTTGGCTTCCACACCGGTGCTCTCCTTTTCTACGTTATCTACAATGCTGCCATTTTTAGAGCTTGCGTGTTCAGATTCTTCTGAATTTACTGTTGTCTCGATATCGCTGACACCGTCCTCTATGTCAGGCTTCGGTACTGAAGTGGTGGAGGACGAATCACCCACTTTTGGACTGATCAGCTTCTTCTTATTCTTTGCCATTTGGAACAGGTTTGATTCCAAGTTGAAAATCGCTATTCTTCAGTGATCTATACTAGAATGCCCACCCCTACGGTTGTCCCGTTTCGTTCTCTTTCTACAAGCGTCTAAACAGATCACTGTATTGATTGTCCATAGTCAATAACGACAGCACAGTTAAAAAAAGAATAACTCTGAGCAAGGAGGACTGTATACGTATAAACATCTATACCGCTGGTGAATTGTTTTTCGCGTTATGTGCTTAGTGTGATTTGTATGGGGAGGAGATCAAGGTCTACGCTGTATAGTGATTGCATCATTGGCTTTAAAACAACGGTAGATCTGATGGTTGACAGGAATGTAATAGATGAGGAAAATAGAGGAAGTATTAAATGCAACCAATTTGTTATTTTCGGCAGAGTTTTCAGTGAAAAGATCGAACTGTACTTTGGAAGTATGCGTGGGGCGCTTTATTAGTCCCCTGCTTGTGCTTGGATACCACACAGCATCGCAAAGTACCACTGATGAAGAATACTCCATTGGAAATAAACTAGGCTTCCTGGGTTACATGCTTTCTTTCAAAACCAGAAGCCACCATTCGCCACATGTTTCGCTTATAAATTTCCCTTTCCGTATTCAAGAAATCCAAACTAAGGTTGCTCCCACAGCCATAAATTGCAACCGCACAAAAGTTCAGATGAGGAGGTGGCCCGAACAGGAAACACTTTTAACGAAAATGGAGTAGATGCTCGAAGAAGATCCCACAAACGCACATAATGAGCGTGGTATAGTAAACGATGACAATTAATCTTTAGAACAACTGTACAATGGGATATTTTCTAAAAACAATGCCACATATGCCGATTACCCATAGGGCTGTTGCAGAGAATATTTTACATCACTTACTTTTGGTAAAGCTTCCAGTTAGAAGTGGTCAATGTAGTCGGAGTGGAGATTGAATACTTTTAGACAGAGGTATGTATGTGCTATAGGAGAGAGGTAAGCTTCACAACTGAAGGGCAACTACAAAGAACTGACATGTCACTAAAATATGACATCTACATTGTTCAGAGATTGACGAGCAGATGAAATTTCGAGGACATCAGCATATAAAATACGAAAGAACTTAAGTGGAGATCGAATCAAGAAATGAAGGTAGCACCCAAATCTGGAGAACCCTGAGCAGAAACTTGATCCAATTTATATCCGTCATGCCATGCGTCCACCCTCTGGTACAATTTCGTTCCTAATATCGTCACATGTCCATTTAATGCATTAGGGGACAGAAGTAAGCAGCATCCAACAGATGCATACAATTTAGGAAAAGTGCGGACAAGACAATTTCCAGTTAAGGTAGGATTCCACCTCACACAGAGACGATAAGATCGGCATCGAACCCTACGATGAATTTGTACAAACGGGGGTCCCACCACAATCAAAAGGGGCTGATAAGGACTAGAAGGCAGTGTCCACTAGATTTAAGCTGTTCAGAGCATGTCTGACGTATGTGAAGGGCATATATGCGAGTAAATGTATGTAGGAGATAATATGACCATCCAGAAAGGGTTAAATTAATTTTGAACATGAGAAGAGGCGAGGAGAAATGAATGTCTTTTGTGGTACTTCCCACTATTCTTATGACAGGTGGCAATTGTAATGAATGATACCACCAACAACATTTAGTTAGAATAAAAATAATTAGAATTAGTTATTCTCGTATCTAGCCAATTCCTTCGGTTCTTTCGCAGCCCAGTCCAGCGATACCAAGAGAATAATAGTCCATAATATTGATAACTCTAGCATTGCAGATTTCTCTCGGGTTTCTATGACCCCAACTATTTTACCAGTTGGAGCCATATGCCATTGCAGCCCACAGCCATATTGTACATGTAAAAGCGATGATCACGGTGGTGATTTATGTACTCCGAGCCTGGTCTGAGTGCACACAATAATTTGTCTCGATTGGGGGTGTTCCGTATTACACTTCCGTAGAGAAGCACACTTGGTCCAGATCGGGCTGCCAATTGTCTTCTACCGGAAATAGAGAGATTGGCAGGGGCGTCAGATGATTTTGTAGAGTTCAGGGAGTTCTCTGGGAGAGGAACGGAGAGCGAGTTATCGAAGATTACTAGGTTTTTGATCGTGGTGCTGATAGTGTGAGAGCCGTCAAAAAATAAAATGGTGCGAAGAATACAACGATAATATTTATATTATTATTAATCTTGAAGATGTTCGTTATTAATAATAGTAATATTAATTACAGTACACAGCACAAGGGTTATGACCACCAGGATGCTGGGGGTGATAGTAGCACCATTCGAGTCAATGGGGAGAACGTAGAGTTGCTGCTCATAAAATAAATCGCAGCAACACCACACACCCAGAAAACACTCTGTTTTAGTGGTTTTCCAGTACTGGAATCACGGCATACTGAGCCGCATACATCACCATACACCTCACTCACTAACTGTACACTTACCATTGACTCCACATCTACACCATATTATTAAGTGTGATACCGTAGAATAAGTGCTTATCCAAAACTTCTGACTCCGTACAAACTACTCTCCACTACACTCACACCTACATATTCTCCTCCCCACTCACACCCTACACCTTACACCTTTCGCATACAACCTACACCCTACACCTCTAACTCTCACTCACTATCTCACGCAACTCTGAAATTTGCCTGTCACTGTACCTTAAAAATTCGTCTTTGTGCGTCCTCACATTTTTAGTACTGAAACCATCCTTTGTTAGTGTTTGTTGTTGGTGTGATTGAAGTAGTGACCAGTTTCTACACCCTGTTGTTTGTAGTCAACAGCAAATTTTGGCATTCGGCATCTGCGTGGTTCACACAACCACCATATTCATCGTCATCGCGTCGCATCAGAAGCCTTCTGCTCCTCTGGTCTCGCCCGCTAACCGTGTGCTTACCCATAATCTCCCACTATTCATTATCCAGATCACACAAGAGAGCAAGCTCTCCAACAACCGTCCTCTAGTTCAACACTCGGACAAAAATCACCAGAAAACCTCACATACAACGACACAACAACAATGTCAGCATCCATGAGCGTCCATTCGCTCATCGACAAGTTTTCTAATAGAGAGTCTCCGACGCTGTCCGCGTCTTCAAACAACCCAGATCGTGTGGATGAAAACACAGAAACAGCTTCTGCTGCTGGGCAAGAACCCTCACAAAGAGACCCCACTATCGGTCCCGAGCAGGGATACAGACAGAATCCTTTGAAAAGACCGCACTCGGCAGCAACTACTGCTTCCGCTTCATCATATGATCGATCTAAGATACCGCCCGTAGCGAATGCAAATGTAACAAATATCGACCAAACTGGGTTGCTTTCGTTGCTCGGACCCAACGTCACGTCGTTCCCATACTCAGAAGAGGCATTTATAGAATCCATCAAGTTGCGAGCCGAACAAGAGAAGACCAAACAAGACTTCTACAGGGTGGAAATCGCCAACAAGAACTTTTCAATTATCCAAACAGCATTAAAGGCCCAGATTCCCGTGAACCTCATCCCCCTCATGTGTATTGGAAACCTACCAGAGTCCACAGATAATCCTCAATTACAACAGTTGCAGCAGCTAAAGCAAGAGCATCAACAACGCCAGCAACAACAGCAACAACAACAGCAGCAACAACAACAGTCAGCATCATCATTACAACCGCCACAACCACAACCACAACCACAACCGCCTGTAGGGTTCCAGAAGAGCCATAGTAGGTCCAGCAGTGGTGGACCTCCATCTAGGCCGGCATTCCAGGACTCTCTTAATGCCAGTCCTATACCACCAATGAACTATAGGTTCGGTGCCGGATCTTCCTCTAAC
The DNA here is from genome assembly GCA_001599395.1 of Scheffersomyces lignosus. NCBI lineage: Eukaryota > Fungi > Ascomycota > Pichiomycetes > Serinales > Debaryomycetaceae > Scheffersomyces > Scheffersomyces lignosus. The sequence goes on along the minus strand of BCGS01000004.1, from coordinate 1,034,189 downwards.
ATGTCATCGGTTAGAAGACCACTTTCCCCTGCAAAGATTGGAGCTGCTGCTGTAGCGAATCTTGCTACGCCGACAACTCCATACAGGGGTGTGCCGACGACAGGTACTGGAGCTTCAAGTAGGAGGACCAGACCACTTCAACTGCATCAGCGTCATTACTCTATGCCTGTAGAGTCCCCCAGTAACAGAATGGGAAGGACAAAAGCCATAGATCTTGCTCCGGCAGAATACTCGCAACTAGCTATAGCCAAAAATGCAAGCTTGCAACTGCAAAGTATCCCCACAAACCCCGTACAGTTACAGTCGCCTTTAGGCGCAACATCCACCATTCAAGTCAAACCATCACCAGCACAACCGCTCCACAAACAGAGTAAGCTGAACCAACCACCGTCACAGGAGTCCATGACTTCATTCCAGCATATCATCCAGTTTCATCACTGGAAGCCCGAGGGTCCCGGACAAGGACCTAACATTGGCGGCGGAAACCCCTTCAAGCAGCAGCCCTTGCAGCCGAACCAGCACAAACGTCATAAATCAACATCTGAGAATATGTCTGTAGACCTTACATCGCCTACTGAATTGGCACCTCCACATTTGCCGGTTCCCAATATTAAGGTTGAGAGACCGCAAGGAACTGGCATGTCCACACAACCTTCACTTGAGGAGGATGATGATGAGGATGCTGAGATGACTATTGATACAAGTGCCATTTCAGACATCAGCAATACGACTGCGGGTGATGCATCCAAATTGATACCCAGGGATGAACCAAACGAGAGTATTCTCGATTCGGCAAACCCACCTCGAATTTCTCATTCACGACAGCTGCTGAACGTTGGTCGTTATCCTCATGATATACTTTCTCCCTCAAGCAGGTAGTGGGGGATTGCATCACCAAGACCTGGTAAGGATGCTAGAATGAGCAATATTGGGATGTGTCTGACTCATCCATAACGACGACATTGTGCTGAATAAAGCACGAGCTACATGTTTCACCGGTTCAGCAGACTTTCGCTTTTTGCCTTTCCATTGTATCTGCAGCAGATCACATCAATTCACTTCCTTAGCATATCAGCCACTTTAACGATAACGACTCTTATAGAATATTTATTCACATATATATAAATTCCACACCTATTTATATCTCCAGCCGACCTCCGAGTCATGTTCTTTTTCTCAGACTATTCCTTGCATCTCATCGACAGATCACACCACCCGAGACAATGCCAACGGAATTATACGATCTGAGCGTCGCCGTCGTCAAGAATCTCTCGTCTAATTCTCATCTTCGGATCTAGTGATTTTCCCATTTGGCACTTTTTGCAATCTTTCAATTTTCTTTTTTAAGCCTCACGCCTCACGCCCCGCATTTGGACCTTCAATCGCATAGGCATCAGAAGCCGATGGTGTGGAGTGAAGAGGAAGGTTTAAAGGGTCGTGCTAGCGTGTAGTAATGAGTAGTAGCATAGTTTAAAGTCTACGTTGAGGTGTTGATGTGTGTAATCGAAAGCAATGACTAGGAATTGGAGGAGGTTCGCTAGTGTTCAGGTCTTCTTTCGACCCTTGTTTGTTGGGTCCCAATCCAGTCCAGAAAAACTGGACATTGCCTCGTGTGGAAGTATCTAGATCAGAGTTTTAGAGTTCTAGGTAAAATTGAAGTCATGCTCACGTGAGTCCAACCAGAGATTGACATATTATTCTAGATATACTTTACATTCATGTACATATATGTATCAATCTGTCGTTTGACGTAATTTTTCTGTGTGGATCTCAGTAGTTGTGTCTGTGCTACTGTCTGATACAATCCTGATTTAGTCGTCTATTTCTAGTATACGATCAAAGTCTGGTTTTTGGCTTCCCCACAGCTATGGCCCTGGCTAATTCCTTGAGAAGAGTGAGCATCTTGCCCTCGAGAAGGCAGCAGAAGTTCATCGTGAAAAACATCAAGCAAGTCTGGTTCCTCATACGATTCGCTATTCGAAATGGTCTCTTGCCGAGATCTACTATCACTTCATTCCTTTTGGCCTACTTTTATATCGTTCTTCCCAAGATCATCGCGAGAACCATCAAATTGCTAAGACTTAATGATATCAGAGAAATCGGAGTTGCAATTCGTCGTATTCTTGTGAAAGCCTTTGATGTCAAAGGCTTCCCAGTGTTCATAGGAAAGTTGGTTGCAACATTGAACATCCTATCTCCTGCTATTAGAATAATGCTAAGCAATGCAGGGCTCGCAAGTTCGAGTATCGAGCTTACAACGACATTGATTGCAAGCTTTCTAGCAGCCTTGCTCAATTTCCCGTCATTCCAGAAGCAGGAAATAGGTCACGATCGTCACTACACATTGGACTTAACATTAACGTTGGTTACCCGTGCATTGGATTCGCTATTCTCGTTCTACGCACCCTTGTTGTTGTCGTATTACAATTTGAAAGAAGCAGCAGTTTACCCTTACGGTGATGCCCTTTTGTTCATTGCTTCTTGCTACGTTATTATGGTAACCTGGTTCTACGAGCCGGAGAAGTTATCTCCTGGGTATAGAAATTGGATCACGTCAGCCTCCAATACAGATTTAGACATGGTTAGAGGAATGAAATATATTAAGGAGGGAAAACTTCAATATATAGACTCCGAAAATCCTCCTAAAGTGTTACCATCGGAGCAACACCATTTCGAAGAGTTCTGCAAAAAGTATCATCAGGATCCAAGGATGGGTGACTTGACAATTCAGAAGAAGCTCCCATGTGAGGTTATACATTCCTTCGATACCAAGAGTTGTGCTGGTCACGCTCTTAACATGTTCTATAAGGAGTTCAGATTTGCTTTCAAATTGTACGGAACTCTCAATGTCATCATGTTCGTCTTTCGCAGACGTGCTGCAACAAAGCGGATTATTAGTTCCTTTAGATCAGCAATGTTCCTTGGGACATTCACCGCGTTAAACTGGTACTTCTTGTGCTTGTTCAGGAACAAGCCATTCACTTCCCTCTTTCCTGATGTTTCACAGACCACCTGGGACCTGATTTCCCCAAAAATCGGAGCTTTAGCTTCAGGCTTCAGTTGCTTCATAGAGAGTCCTTCTAGAAGAAAGGAATTGTCCTTATTCGTTGCACCCAAAGCAATGGGCACATTTGTTTCTCCCGACCCAACTAAAACAAATTTGCAATTGGAAACAATTGCCTTCAGCGTCAGCTTTGCTATTTTAGTTAGTTTCGCCAAGCTGGATTCTTCAAGGGTGAGAGGCTTAGTAGGAAAGGCACTAGGTGCTATATTTAAAAATTAGATCTATGTTACAGTATTAATATACAATGTTACTATACCTGGTTTTGGTAAGCATGGTACAGTTCTTCAGCCATAAGTTCAATTTCATGAAGATTTAAAGCCACAATGTTATCTTGTTCTTCATCTTCAATGTCAATTGCTTCATCAGTGTCTACCTTCTCGAATGTCACTTCAGTCTTCTGCAAGTTGATATATTCCTTTCTAACATCGTGTGCAAGAGTACGAAGCGTTGCTTCGCTGAAATCGTCGCTAATCAACCAAGCACAGTAATCTTCTAACCATATCTTATCATAGACATAGTAAACGTCGTGATATCTGAATAGCTCCTTTAAGTCTAAAAGAGCTTTCAACACCAATCTCTTTCCTCCTCTGAGATTATGATATACGTCCTCCCAAACCTTCAATGTTAAGTTGTAATTTCTATGCAAAGGGTATGATAAAGCTCTTCTTATGCTTGTTATGATGGTGGCTTTCAAGACATTTTCGTCAGCCTCTTGTGCTAGTATCTGAGAGTCTAAAAATGCAATTTGAGGTGTGAGTCTTCCTACTGTCCAAGCACTTTCAATATTGTGATCTCCCTCTGTTTCTCTTAAGTCGAAGTGGTAAGCAAAAAGCAAGGAAACAAGTAAAGTGTATAGTTGTGGTTTGTACGCTTCTTCTATCAAATATGATTTACGGGGTAAGCTTATCATCTTTTCCTGTTCTTCCTTGGTAAATTCTACAGGCATTACTTGTGCTCTTTGCTCCAAGGGTAACTGCTGCTCAGCTTTGTACCATTTCAAGAACTGTCTGGCCAAAGGATTCTTCCATTCCAATAATTCTTTGAATGACTTATCATCGTCGGGACTAGGATATTTCTCCACGATGTAGTCAGCAGCGTAGAACTCTGGGTCGAATTTTATGTTTTCCTTGATCAAACGCTCTATTATTCTATCAGTTGCAGGAGTGTTTTCGGGGTCTCCCAATTCATTTATATCGTTACCATTGGAAAGAGAAACTCCCACGATACTATCGAACTGATTGTTGAAACCATATTTGATAGCTGAGATCTTAATATTTCCATCGTTATTGTTTAGGGATGGGTCTACAGCTTCTTGTTGGGCGATTTCCCAATTGAACTTTTCTCCTTCAGCGAAGTCTTGTTGTACTTGTCCTGGTGTTGATTGGATTTGGGCAATATTGTTATCAACATCGAGGTCCTCGATCAATGGTCTTGAGACCGGAGCATTTGGCTGAACTTGTCCAGCAGATGAAGCTTCTATATTTGTGCCATCTTTTCCCACTTCTCTCAATTCGTCCTCATCGAGTACTGGCTCTCCAGCGATATTGGATGAACGAGCCAACAACTTGGTAGTGAGGTCCAAGTCCGGGAAGAATTGGCCCTTGTTGAGCTTGGGGATCTTGATTTTCACCGATTCCGCCTTGGAGTCGTACTCCGCATGCGATCTTTCGTCATCTATGCATGGAAACGGAAGTCTTATTCTGAGATAGTACGGGCTTAGTGAGAAGATGAAGAGCTCGTTTTCCACTATCATCTCGATGTTCTGGGCACTGAAACGAATATGGGAAATTTTCGTTTCAATGAAGATGAACTCATCGTCCTGGTTAATGGTGAAAAATGGCGTAATCATCGTCAAGCACTGCTTACACCCTTCTTTCTCTACAATAGTGAGCTATTATCTACTCTTCTCTACTATTAACAAAAGCACATTTCTATATCGCAGTGAGCCGCACGATGAATTTTTCAGTCTGCTTACCAAATAAATTTATGTGAGTGGATTGAATGGAACATAGTGACGATAGTGGGTAGAGGAGAAGTGATTTGCAGAAAAGAAGTTGAACATCGGGTAGCATGACGGACACGATTGTAGAAGATAAGAAGAAAGTGCCTAGGAGAAGATTCATAGGGAAAAAACCCACTGCAGAGGGCCTTAATGGAGCAGTGGTAGGAGATGGATCTGCGCTTGTAACTACTGCTAATAAGACCAGACATCTAGGTAGGGTGATGAACCAGATCCCGGATGAAATTCTCAACGATAAGGACTTGAACGAGGCCATTAAGCTCCTTCCATCTAATTATAACTTTGAAATCCACAAAACAGTATGGAATATCAAGAAGCAGGGTGCCAAAAGAGTGGCCTTACAAATGCCAGAAGGTTTGCTCATCTACTCATTAATCATCTCAGACATCATAGAGCAATTTTGCGAGGTAGAAACTGTAGTGATGGGAGACGTCTCCTACGGTGCCTGTTGCATAGATGACTATACTGCGAGATCCTTGGACTGTGATTTCATCGTTCACTATGCTCATTCATGTTTGGTTCCAATAGACATCACAGAAATCAAGGTGCTATACGTATTTGTTACAATTAACATAGACGAGACCCACTTGATTAATACCATCAAACTCAATTTCGAAAGAGGTACACAACTAGCCGTTTTCGGAACTATTCAATTCAACCCCACTATACATAGCATCAAGGCCAAGTTAGAAGCAGACGAAGAGCCTATTTATTTAATACCGCCACAGACGAGACCGTTATCGAAGGGAGAAGTATTGGGATGTACTTCAGCCCGGTTAAACAAGGAACATATCAAGGGTATGCTATATGTGGGAGACGGGAGATTCCATCTAGAGAGTTCTATGATTCATAACCCCGAAATACCAGCATACAGATACGATCCATATTCCAGAAAGTTCACTAGAGAGTACTATGATCAGAAGCAAATGATCAAGGTAAGAGAGGACGCAATCAATACTGCCTTGAAGGCAAAGAAAATAGGTTTGATATTAGGAGCTTTAGGAAGACAAGGAAACCCGATCACTTTGGATAAACTTGAACAAAGTTTGAGTGCCAAGGGAGTACAAGTAGTGAAGATCATCCTAAGCGAAATATTTCCACAGAAATTGTCTATGTTCGATGATATAGACGCTTTCGTTCAAGTTGCATGTCCAAGGCTATCGATTGACTGGGGATACGCATTTGACAAGCCACTATTGACACCATACGAAGCCATGGTAATGCTAGAAAAGGACACAAGATGGAGCGAAACTTATTACCCCATGGATTACTATTCAAAGGATGGTTACGGAAGAGGAAATATACCTGATCACTCAAAAGTCGTATAGTTATAGTGACAACACTAGGTTACTATGTACACAATTGCATACAATTGCATTGGAATGTCGTTTTCTTAATACTAGAATATGGGTATTTGTATTAGCTTGTATAAAGAAACTTTTAAATACTATAATAATGCAATGGACAATCTTGTGATCGCCTTAACTATTCTGAGGCCTTCAAAACCAAGTCCTTGTACTCTAAGTAAGCTTCCTCTATGCCAAGCAAAGTAGCTACTTCACAATCAGACCAAGCAAATCTTTCCTGCAAAAACTCTTCATTGATCTGATTAAACTTCTCGTAAAATTTCAAAAAGTTGAGTAAAGAATTTGAAACAACTTCGTTGACAATGCTTGGAGGATTCAATTTTAAAAGAGACAGTTGTATATCAAGTAATGCATTTGGAATATAAGCTTGTATTGTTCCATTCAACTTCGCCACCTCATCCTTGGTGTACAATTTATTTTCTTTGATAGGCTCGTAGATTGAAACATCAAAGAAATCGTCTGTGAAAGGACATATCATGTTGACGATGTTGTAATAGTCAGATAATTCACATTCCTTCAAAATGGAATCTAATTGTAACTGGGTAAGTTCATCAGTTAAGGCATTGATCATTTCATTGATTTCTATAACTTTGTCATTGACAATAGTTATAGGCAATATCCTAGAAAGAGTTAAATCAAGGAAATTTTCCTTCAAAATTAACTGATCCCTTTTGCTATCAAAGATCTTGTTCTTGACAACATGGTCGAAGAAGACGTCGATTGGATCGTTTATAATTAATGCCAAGAAGTTTTCATTTTCTTCAGGTGTGAAGTTGAATATGGTATCTGTAGTTGTCTGGTCTAAGATGGGCAAAATGTCCGAGTAAAAGTCTATAATCCACTCAGGAGGCTGCAAGTCGAGATTTAATTCCAATTGAGCCAGGTTGCTAGTCTTTATACTAGCAAGTCTATTTCTTATGATGCTCGTCAATCTATCCTGTGAGGCTTTCACCAACAGCTGTAATGCAATTGATACTTCACTGTTATCTTGTAATTGTTTCGAGAACATCATTGAGTACAACTCCACAAGATTGAAAATAGAGTAACTGGTTGATAATTTTGTTTCTGCTGAGATGATTTGACCAATTTTGGACTTTATGGGTTTGGCTAACGATTTGAGAATCTTATCTATAATATCGCGGATGATATTTTGGAACTCCTTTTTCTCAGAGTCACTTTCTAAGTCCTCAATTGTGAAGATGCTGCTGATCGTATCGGACTCATTTACTACGAGCGAGTGAACATATGCAAGTAAGTCTCCTATGAAGCGGATCGGATCGTGGGCGTATACAAATATTGGTCTTGATGATGAGTTATCACTCGAAATAGACAGAGATCTCTGTTTTGTAGAGGAAGAATTCCCATTACTATCCAAGTTTCCTTGTATTTGACCTAAGAAGTCGTCAATTAGTACCTTTGACCTTGAGTCCACAAACGTGTTTATCACGTTAGAGAAGTAGTTCAACTTGTTTTTCAAATAACGCATACATTGGTGCAATGTATTTAAGCGGGCTTTTGAATTGAGCGAATACAAGTTACTCAAAGTTTTGTTGGTGAAGTTAATGATACGTTCAACTGATCTATTAATTAATCGATTACTCTTTGACATAATCTTCAATCCCAATTGGGGATTATCAATTGATAATAAAATGGAGCAGTTTGCATTGATTTCTTCCGCTCTCTTCAAAGTTGTAAAAAACTCGTCATTGATTTCTCCCGAGTCTAATACAAATTCTTCATATTCGTTCAAAGTAAACTTTGCTTTGAATGCGATTAACAAATTCTTCTTAAGAGAGATGAGTTTTTTTTCATCGTTCAATTCTTTAACCATCGAGTTGAGTTCATTGGAAAACTTGAATTTGTTGTTGATGTTGTCATTGGTAGTTTTATTCAAATCGTTTAACTTTCCTAATCTGTCATCGATAACTTTCAACTGTTTGATTATAGGCAGGTACTCTTTGAGGACTAAACTCTGGTTTTTGATGAGTTCATTCTCAATCTTTCCTCTCAATTTCTTTCTACCCATGGATCCAATCATACCTGGTTCAATTAACTCATCGATAGAGTTGTTATAATTGGAGTATTTGTCTTCCAAATGTGAAAAGATCTCTCTCATCAACGTTTCGCTCAACGACTCATTCAAAACTCTTGAAAGTCGCGTCGAAAGGGTCAATCTGGAGCTGACCGGTTCCTTATCGTTTATCCTGATATCCTTGTCACTCTCTGTATCATCATACTGACGTTCTTCCTTCTTCAAGAAGCTCAACGACATCTTAGCATACTTATCTGCCAATTCATTCTCCTTGGTGATTCTCTCAGAGTTTTCGTCTGCAATCCCATCGTTATTATCTTCAAACTTCAAGAGAGTACGAGTCAATGAGTTAAAGTTGGAGAACTTCTTGCCGAAACTTTCTATGTTGGATGTTATTGGAAGTGACAATGCTGGTTGTGGGTGAGGTAGGTTCGTGTCCTCACTGATTTCATCGTTCTGGAACGAATCGAAGTCAATGAAATCCATGGTCGTAGATATTGACTACGAAGATACGCTGGACTGTCGTTGGCGTGACGAAATATGGTGTTGACTAGCAAAGTGACGATAATTGAAGTGCATTTAACTGCTTCGTTACACCTGTTCGTTATGTAAAGCTTTGATCTGAAAATTGAAGGCACGTGATTTTATATGTTATTAATAGCTGCAAATTGTGAGTGCTTTGCAAGACAGTGAGAGCGAGAGCAGGTTGTTTGATGGTTATATCGTGCGTGGTGGGTTGAATGAAGATAGGGTGTAGTATGTAGGCTTTATGAGATTAGACACAATTGGACTAAACCTTAGAGTCGAGGAAAAATCGGACAAATGGAGAATTTGTTATGACGTTAACACCATTGCTCTGGAATACTACTTTACTAGTCTACATTTTCGCAGTCATTGCTTTCGTTATACTCATATTTACTAAATACCCATGTAGTCGCTAGTTATAAATAGAGAGTTGCCGATTCCAAATGGAATAAATGTATAGATTTATGAAGCTCTTTGACACGACGTGGAAATAAATAGCAATTCTTGACCTGTTGCTATAATAAATAGACCCTAATAAAATGAAGAGTAAAATACAAACATGCTTCTCTTGCATGCACCGTGAAAATGGAAGTGAAATTGTAGCCACCGTAAGAAACCTCAAAATGGGTATTGTTGTTTTCTGCTTTGCAATCCAGCAAACACTGCAGTTGTAATAAAGATAATAAGATAATAAATAAACCCGCAACAAGTAAGATAGCCAAGGTATAAGACAGAAAGCAGTTTAGTACTCATCCGCTCAGGTTAACAAGTCATCAATTTTCATGCTGGAGCGTCTGAAATGCTTTTCTACAATTGAGCTGCGTGGACTTGAGTCGTGGCCTCCTGACATCTGGGACCTTTCCTTTCTTTCAGTCATACTCAAGGGAGATACATCAACTGCACATCCGTTCATTGCCGAGCGCCTACCTTCACTGAGTCCTGCTGCAAGAAGAATAGTGGAAATTCCACTATGGCTGTATCCTTCTGAACAGATAGTATAGTTCTTCAGCTCCGAATCGTTGTCATTATCATGCTCCTCTTCAATTTCATGTGAAGCAGAAGCCTCGCGTACAAGGTTGAGGTTAGTTTCAGATAAACTGTTAGTAATCTTAGCCTTACTTTCATCAATTGGAGAAGTGTTGAGCGAAGTACTAGATTTGCTCAAAGATTGCAAACACTTAGACGCATTTACAATATCCATCATGTCGCTATATGGCAAATCAAGATTTGCAACTTGACCTGGAGTCGATTGACTGGCTGTTGAAGATCCTGATGACATCAAAGATGTTGAAGACGATTGGCTGGAATATTTTCCTGAATACTTTCCTGGCAATGGCAAAGCAGTATATATAGGAGTAAAAGGTTCAGTTCCTTTGTTTCCCGTCAATATTGGAGATTCCATGAGAGTAGAGGGAATGGTCTTAGCACTGGAGGACATGGCTGTGGTAGGCTGTGCAGTTGGTGGTGGCGGCAACGGGATGAATGTTGCCTTCGAAAGAGGTTCCATCTTAAGAGATCCATACTGATGGAGAACTAACCTGCGGATACTCTTCAAGCCGTTGTTGACATCCAGATCTTCTATAGATATATTCAATTTCTTTCTCTTGACTTCTCCCAGGCTGCCTGAGGTCGACTTTTTCTTCTTCAGCTCTATCTTAGGGAGAGCCGATTCTAGTAATACGGGGTTCTCAGGGCCAGGAGGAGGTGGTGGAGCAGAATAAGGAAGCAACGACTCGTGTGATTCTATAGGAACTTCATCTAACTTCAATTCGCCAAATCCACGGTCGCTTGGTTTTAAACAGTAGTCCGGGAAGTCGTTTCCGAAGATGGGAATCAAGTCGTACCTTATGTAGTAGCAGAACCGCCTGGCTAAAATTCTGCAAAGTTTATAAGGCAACCAAGTACCCTGAATCTTGAGGAAACCACCTCTTATTCTCTTTATGTATTGGTGGTACTGCTTTGGCGTCGATTCGAGCAATTTTACAATATCAGCCTTCAAATTGGATGAGGTTGGTCCAAATGAGGTGCCGATGTTGTCATTCATGGAGGCACTCAAAGAAGCTTTCCAGATTCCAGTCAAATGAACGAAGCCGATCTCGTAGTCCCAAATAATCCAGTGGTCGTTTATCAGATACTCGTATACCGTAAGATAGTTACGAAGCGGATCAATAGCCGATGTCGAGTACTTTTTGACCTCAATTGCTGGATAGAGCGATTTCTTCAAGCTCAGATACTTCTCTGGCGGAACTACACAACCGTACTGCGTTTGTGGTAACTGGTGAATTGGATAATGGATACTGCTCATAGAGATAAGCGTGGAAGTAGCCATAGCGCTACTACTTCCATATCTTCCGTCTGAGTGGTCATGCTTGTGTCTTCTACCAGTGCCGGAAACCAGTCCAACGCTGTTATTCATAGACTTATACTTAATCTGTCCTCCAGAGCCATTTCTTGCCCTCAGCGAGCCGCCAGAGGCTGCAAATTTACCCATTTGCTCGGGACTCTTAATGGAGTTGTAGCTCATAGCCCTTGAAGGCAAGGAGTTCGATTTTTGGTGTTTGAACGTCGACTGAGCAGGAAGAATACCGGTATTTGCGCTGTTTGCCATATAAATTCCACTGTTTCCAAAATGACCATGACTTTCACCAAATGCACTGAGAGGTTTATGAGCGTTTTTGTTCTCCTTATTTTTGAATTTCGCAGTCGTCGTGGAACCGTAGTATTTCGCACCACCCGCAGTATTGCTAGCGAGAGAAGGATTAGCGAGACTGGGGCCAGAAGAAATGGCCGAAATGCTGTTATGGCGCGGGTGTGCTTCTGATGGAGGAAATTTGTAGTAGAACTGGTGGGATGAGTCGATGTAGTTGTTGTAAGCTGGAGAAATGGGAGAAAGTCCGGGTTGTGGTATGTATTGTTGCTGCTGCTGATGTGGTGGGATGGAGATGGCTATGGGGCCTCGTTCTAGCGCAGAGGGGAGGAGCTGTGCTGGAGATCGATGGGTATTGGAAGAAGACCCGGCATTAAGCAGAGGCAAATGGGGTATTTGGCTGTATGTGGCCATATTGGCAGAGTTTGTTGCGTGGATAGGAGGAATATCGACCACAGAGCTGTGTATTGGCGGAAGATGGTAAGATCTGTTGGCCTGAGAGTGTACCGAGAAATTAGTGAGAGGGGTCTGAGCTGCGAATTCTTGGTATGGAGACATGTTGATGAACTGGGCTTGGCGGGGTGTGAAGGAGTGTTGTGATGAGTGGGAGCTTCTGTTCGATCCTGGAGTAGGAGGATAATACAGATTTGGGATCATTTGAGCAATATTATATGAAATAGGTGAAGTGTAGTTGGAAATAATGGGGACAGTGGTGAGGTCCACCGAACGAACAATTTAGCGAGACTGGTGCGATAAATAGGGCGAGATCGAGAAATCGTCGCTTGCCGTGGTACGGTTAGGGGCGAGGAATTCGTGAGATGGCAATCGTAAGACTTGGGCCCAGGATTGAACAATTGTAAAACAAGGTTTATGGAGTGAAAGGGCTCCCGGGTGACAAATTTATTTGAAATTTCTAGTTGTTAGCACAAGAATTTGGCTAGGTAGATGGGAATTTCAATTGGATAAACTCGATGAGGGACTGATTCGGGCGGCCAAATGTATAACGAGTAGGAAATTATGTTACAATACTACTCTGAACGAAAAGGTATGGGACTGCGCGGTCTTGATAAGGACAGTTGTTCATAGGTATTAGAAGTGGGATAAGGGAAGAGTAAATTCTTCAGTACAAAGGGCTCTGCGCTAGGAGAAAGTTCCGAAGTATGGCTTCCAGAATTTCTAAGGCGATAGTGGGTGGTGAAATATCGAGACTAATCAGAAGTAGCAAGTAACAACCAACTAGACCGTAATTGTGAAGAAATGGGCACAAAAAACGACTACTGGAGGGCTCTCTTTGTGAACAGATACCAAATTGAGCAGAGCAATTATTGTCCCTTTAGTGGAATTGAGAGAGATCAAAAGATACCGGGTTGCTAGCGGCACTGGTTTTCAATTAATAAAGAGATGTGTTGCTAGACAAAGTTCAGGAAAGAATACAATTTACTTTTATATGGACAGGCTATTCCATCTTGCAGTCCGAATCAAGGGCCTCCTCAATTGTGCTTATGTGCCATTATTATCTCAAGGGACTAAATATGAAATTAAGAATAAAATTATTTATTCTGTCGGACCTCCAATCTTCATAGTAGGACAATATATGGTATATTGCACCATCCCATTTCTTTTCCGCACAATGATGAACAATATAAGCTTTACTAAATCGACAATCAATGTGCCCCAAAGTAGTAAAATTCATGGGCACAGCGAATTGTACAGCGAGGAGTAAGTATTTTTCGAGTCGACTGAAAATAAACTGCCATCGAAGATGACTAAATAGCTGAAGCTTGGACGTTTTCCCAGTCGCAATATGCACAAGTGATTTGTGTTTGAGTCTTCTCTTGGTATGCAAGAGCATCTTTGCTTCTATTGACAGGTACCAATTCTGTGTTGCTCCGAGCCCAGGAAGTAGGCACACAGCTCAGAAGCATAACAGTAATTTTAAGTGCCTACCGTAGAGTCGCTCGGCCCACAAAACACATTGCACGTTAGCAATTGCTCTGTCACCGTTAACAAGATAGCATATGGTGCAGCTAGGTGTGACGAAAGGGATTACGGTTAAAATTTCAAGTGATGATAAAGGAGCCTTTTTTTATTTCTACTGTAAGCACTTGGAAATTTTATTTTTAGGCTTTGCATATCTTGCGCTTTGTGTAATTTAGGAAGCTAAGTGGTGCAAGTCTGGCCATAAGGCACCTACGAAGCCTTGCCCTGTGCAAATCATGGCATGTAAGAGATCAACGGTGAGTGGGTGAGAACTAACCGGACAACGACACAGAACAGCCGCATGGCAGTACCGGTACTTATTTGCACTAAGCATACAGTTGGATAAGATATAAGTTGCCGGTAGTACATTTCACAAGGTGAAAGAGGCTTCAACTGGTATCTAACTGTTGCGGCAATTACCTGACATTGTTCCTCGAAACATGCTCGATCAGAAATTGCATGGAGGCGCTCGCTATAGGCTTTCAATTCAAGGCATGTAAGTGCTTTAATCCGCGAGTGTGATATTGTTCGAGCCGCCGTTTGCATAGGAAATGGATAGCTATCGGGAATTATTCGAGTCCGCCGGACCCTGTCATTGAAGTGCTAATCTACCTCCTTTTATTTTTGCAGTGATCTATCCATGCTCTCAATTGTAGACTTCAGCCTTGTTTCTATTATTAACCTCCCATCTTTTAGCATGCTCACGTTGCAAATCAGACGATAATGAGGAATTGTGATTTAGACCGAGTTACGAAATCCAAGGCATTGACCTTTTCCGGTAAATTTCACTCCGTCTTAGACTTGCATCACACTTTATACATGTTTTATTCTCATCAATTCTTGGATTAGCTGTGTCTCATCTTTCTCAATTACATCTTTTGCCCTTTTCTCTTAATTACTTGCATCCAATATGTCACTTGAGCGTAAACATGCTTCCAGTGCTGTAATCTTTTGCGCGAATTATTTCATGCACTTATTTTCTATGCAATATATTTCGGAACCACGAATTATTGTCAAGGAAAACCATTAAATATCCTTGCGCAGGAACTTAGGGTGAGATGCTTCTATACCCCCCATTTCACAGTAATGCTTACACAAGAGGCTAAGGATTTACGCTATCTTGTTGCCGGAAAGCTAACCTTTCGACCTTAGAAATACAAGCAGAATCCCTAATCTAGGCTTCTATGGAGTAACTACGAACGTGGAATTGAGCTGTCTGAAGCGGAGAAAAACTGAACACTCGTTAAAGTAACTGAAACCCCATTGCGAATCAGAGAAGCAAGAGATGGACCATACAATTCAAACCATACATAGATGAAGGAAGATGACTGCGCATTTCAGTATATGTATGATGTGCCATCTTATCCGGTCTACAATGGAGACGAATAGGTTCATAGAGTACAAAACCTATGGGGATCTGATGAGCCCATCTCGAGTGAGCTGCAAGACAGATGACACTGGACATCGCTAGCTAGTTAAAAAATATCTAGACAAATCCGAAAATACAATCATGTTGACCTAATTGCTCAACTAGATAATTTCTTGAACACAAATCCTGGAGTAATGCTTGAACACTTCCGGAAAGGAGGGGAATTTATGTTTGTGGAGTGGTACGGCAATTTTTCAGTTAGAGATATACACTCAAATACATTGTATAGTAAAGCCATTCGGTGGCAGTTACTAGGATCTGAAATCAAAGAAAAGGGGTTCTCTATATATAATTGGTAGCGCCAGATAATGGTATTTTAGTAAACAGGACGAAACTATGCAGGATTAATGCATGATTTACTATCAGTACAAAAAGAGCTAAAAAATATTCTCGGGCCAATTTTGATTCTAGAATGCATCCTTATCGAAGGAGAATGGTTTCGCATCTCCTAAAAAGGTAATAATACTGATTTGGACAAGCCATATACTAAATGGTACAAGAATATGACATTATGTCATGGTTGTGAAGTAGTATCACATAAGCGATACTTGTAACTCCTTTCTTGACACAGATTGACCTTGAAAACCTGGATTCTCTCACAGGAAGAATTTAGATGCAAAAACAATCATGTGACTTACATGACCGAAGACGAATACACATACATTGAACGAAAAAAAAAACACTCAGCTCTGACATCCTCGCCAAAGACATTAGCAGCCTCTGCATGTTCTCTACTGCGCATATTTCGAAGCATATGTATTTTAACTCGGAGTTCCCTCGTAAACTATTGTAATAAACCACTTTTTACTGTTAAAACAAAGGCCAAAGAAAAGTAAAGTTTTAGCACTATTGTGTGTACCAACTATAATTACAGGTATCCAAACATTGAAAATATTCAATTGGTAGTTCTATTGGACATACGTAGATATTATCATAATATCTAATTACTTCTATTCAAGTCTAAAGTTTCAGTGATCTCTTGATTAGCTCGTAAATTCCCTCCTTCTTTGGATGATATACCCAGTCGTATTGTCCAGCTTGATGAGTTCTAATGTTTAAGTCGTCCGCAAAGCTCCAAACTAAGCCTGGGTTCCTTAAGAATCCTTTACCCATAAGTGCAATATCAAAAGATCCATCTTCTATTAACTGGCTAGTCTGTTTTGCATCCCTCTCGAGGTTGGCAACGCAGGCAACAAGTCCCTTGTTCCCAATACTTTTCTTAATGGCTCTGGCGAACGGTTCGTGGAATGGTTTACTTCTGTCAGAAAGCATCGATCTAGATCTCTGTTTGTAGCTGTTTCCTCCAGATGAAACGTCAATGACGTCAACGCCCTTATCAACAACAATATTAGCTAATTTTATGGAGTCTTCAATACTCCACCCATCGTCATCTGTGATATTGTCACTAGCAGAGATTCTTAAAAAAAGTGGCACCGACTCTTGAATCTTAGATCTTACATTTTCAATGACCTCCAAGAGGAATCTGATCCTATTTGCAAAATTGCCACCATATTCGTCAGTTCTTTTGTTCGATACAGAACTATAGAACTCGTGAATTAAATACCCGTGTGCACCGTGAATTTCAATGAAATCAAAACCACTGATCTCAACTGCTCTTTTAGCAGCATCTCCAAAGTCATTGATTATGCGCTTAATGCCTTTTTTATCCAATTCATTAGGTTTCCGGTAGTTACCAGCTGGTCTAAACTCGAGAGGTGATGGTGCCACAACCTTGCTGGGAAATCCACCGACGCTTTCATCAGCAATTTCCTCGAGATGTACAAAAGGAGGTTGCCCACTAGCTTTTCTACCTCCATGGGCGATTTGGATACCAATCAATTGCTTTTGAGCATGGGCGAAATCAACAACTTCCTTCAATTTTCTTGCCTGTGCATCGTTCCAGATACCTAAATCGTGTGGTGATAAGGGCCCATCTGGGGATACGGCGGTTGCTTCAACAATGGTAATTCCAGGTCCCCTAAGTAGAAACTGACCGTAATGTACAAGATGATAGGGGGTAGCTTGGTATTTGTCATCTGCGGAATACATACACATCGGAGAAACTCCGATTCTATTGGGCAAAGTCAAGCCCTTGATCTTCAACTGCTCAAAGATCTTTGGAGGTTTTTCATCGGACCTCTGTTGATAAAATGTACCAGCTGGAGTCTCATGCAGAATGGCATAGTATGGAACATTTTGGGCAGAAGGCACTTTATACGAACGTAATTGAGACGAAGAAGTCATTTTTGTGGGGTAGTCCAGATCGAATGCTACGAATAATACCTTCAGGAAAGGAGAAGAAGAAGAAGAAGAACAGAAGATAACTTGATTGTAGCTTTTCTTTTTGAGCAGCCACAGATTTTAAGGTTTCCTTGCACTGACAACTTTAAAGTTTCTCCGAGACGTCAATGCATATTGCCAATTTCCATGGGGTAGAAGGTATACAGAAGTCCACCGATGTTCGTTCCTCGGGAAATTCCTGTTTATATATCCGCAGTTAGCACAATGCACCTGTTATACTTCTTGCGCTGAGGACTCTCTCCAACAAATGTCTCTTAGATTCGTGTTTTCCGTACCATTTGTTAATCTCCTCTCAAGCAAGCTGAGCTAGACTAGTGCGGATATATACGTCGTCGTCGGAGAAATGTCGCATAATGCTAAATTCAGTAATAAAGGAGGATTAGACTGTGTAGCCATGTAAAATAGCGTAGCTTAGATAGCATAAGAAAGATTCGGTTAGCCGGATTGCAGCTTCTTACAAGAATTTGGAGAAGTATTATATAGACACCCAATTCATTACTAGAAATGAACTAGAGTTGTTCGCTTTTTTGTAGATTGCAGCCATTTGGTACAACAATAGACAGATCCATACCTCAATACATATGACTCTGAAAAGTCTCACTAACAAAATTCACAATTGTCATTTTGCATTTACATATTAATGGTTAACACTGCTTTCGTTGCGTCAATTGGTTGAAGGAAACAATAGGCATAGGCATAATGTTGCGACATCAATTGATAGCTTCAAGGACGGTGAGATTGCCATTATTTACTTTCCCCAGGAGCTTGTTCGTTTTACCAAGAGGTTACTCAGTACTGAATGATCGAGGAAAGAGTGATTTAACAAACAAGAACCAACAAATTAAGGCTGAACCTTCAAAGGACTATGAACAGCCTCAAATTGAATATGAAGGTGACGAGAATAAGATTTCTCCTCACTCTGTGTTCTACCGTCGCTTTTCAAAACCTTTCATAAAAATCTGTGCTTTATCCATAGGTACCTATTACGGGTTAATGGGATTATGGGAATTGCTTGACGGGGGAGAGGAGCCTGTGCTCGGGAAGGTTGTTCAATAATATTTCAAAATAACCAATTAGTCACTGTGAATATATAAGAAAACAACCAGATAATGCCATATTTTGTTATGGCTCATGTACAGCATTGCTTGCCATCGCCTTGGATAGTGATGTCTATGCCAATATACACGATTATTAATGTGAATGGCCTCCTTCTCTGTGACAAAATCTTTACAATACAGTAGTCTAGTTCTTTAACAGTGAATATTAACGTGAGCATTTCGTTTGCTATGTATATGAGAGTAATATCTATGATAAAACACCAGGAGCGATTCTGACGAGCCAGCCCCCTTCGATTTCAACTAGGTGACTAGTATTTTGAGTATGAACTAAATAAAGATTGGGATAAAAACTAACTGTCAAAGATTAGTTTAGACTTGAACCTTGGTCTTCAACTTGTCGGCCACAGCATCCAAGAATTCAGTAGTTGTAACGTAAGCAGATCTCTCGGTCTTACCACAAGCCAAAGCCAAGTCCTTGGTCATAATACCGTCTTCTTGAACAGTGTCGATGGTAACCTGCTCAAGAGTGTTGGCAAATTCAACGACTTCTGGAGTGTTGTCGAGTCTACCTCTTTGAGCAATACCTCTGGTCCAGGCGAAAATAGAAGCGATCGAGTTGGTGGAGGTTTCCTTACCTTGTTGGTGTTGTCTATAATGTCTGGTGACAGTACCGTGAGCAGCCTCGGATTCAAAAGCCTTTCCGTCTGGTGTCATCAAGACGGAGGTCATCAAACCCAAAGATCCGAAACCTTGGGCAACAATGTCAGATTGCACGTCACCGTCGTAGTTCTTTAAGGCCATCACGAAACCTCCCTTGGACTTGATCATCTGGGCAACCATGTCATCAATAAGTCTGTGTTCATACCACAAGCCAGCAGATTCGAATTGGGTAGCGTATTCGGTCTCATAGATCTCTTGGAAGATGTCCTTGAATCTACCATCGTACTTCTTCAAGATAGTGTTCTTAGTGGACAAGTACAATGGCAATTTCTTGGACAATGCCATCTTGAAAGAAGAATGAGCAAATCCAATGATCGACTCATCGGTGTTGTACATAGCCAATCCGACACCACTGCTCTTGTAGTCGTAAACGGTTCTCGTGGTTGGGGCACCTCCGTTCTTTGGGGTGAAAACCAATTCAAGCTTTCCTGGTTCAGCAATGACCATGTCAGATGCCTTGTATTGGTCACCGTGAGCATGTCTTCCAATGACAATAGGCTCCTTCCAACCTGGAATGAGTCTTGGAACTCTTGGGATGATAATGGACTCTCTGAATACAGTTCCTCCCAAGATGTTTCTGATAGTACCATTAGGAGACAACCACATCTTCTTCAAGCTGAATTCCTCAACTCTTTGTTCATCTGGAGTGATGGTAGCACACTTGACACCGACACCGTATTCCTTGATGGCATTGGCAGCATCAACGGTGATCTTATCGTCAGTAGCATCTCTGGACTGAATACCCAAATCGTAGTACTTCAAGTCGACATCCAAGTATGGGTTGATCAACTTGTCCTTGATTCTTTGCCAGATGATTCTGGTCATTTCGTCACCGTCCAATTCGACGATTGGGGTCTTGACCTTGATTTTGGCCAAAGCTTGGGCGCTGACCGAGAATGATCTAGCAGAAGCAAGTCCGGCGATAGGACGGTTGATCAAGGTAGCTCTGAACATTTTATGGTAATGAATTAGATATAGATTTATAAGTTTCTTCGCTGTTATTCGGTTTAAGCAGGAATCAAATAACCAGTCAACTCCAATGTGAGATCTTTGTAGGGTGCAAATATCCTGTTCAATTGGTTGGTGCAAATTAACGTCTACTTATTGTCACCACCAAAAGTGAAAAATTTAATCAGTGAGTCAGGAAATTAGGTGATAATGTACTGCGGCATAGATGCAGCGATACCGGCTACTCGAGCTCCGGTCACGGGTGAGATAATGGAAGGAAGGAATGGCTATTGGATGGGAGAAGGTCATTGAAAAGGTGTTAGTTTGTGAGCTTGAAGGTCCATAGGGATAAATGGTAGAGGGTTGACAGTGTAGTATGTACTGGTTATGTGAAATGTAGAAAGCTTACGAATATAAATGACGTAATGGTAGCACTATTTGTAATCAGGCAAGTGCTTATAGTAGCCGAGTTACCGCAACACCGCGCTTAGCCACGGAATCGCTTCGGAATCCGATTTTGATTGCCAGTGTCTATAATACTGATTCTTGTGACATGTTTCGGTATGTCTGTTTAGAGAAAATGACAATGGCCCAGAAGAAAGGGTGCTGTGACGAAGACAGAGAGAGACTTCTAGCGCAACAATTGAAGTATGGAAATTGTTGACAGACGTGCAAAGTTTAGAAAATCAATCGGGGTGAAAGGTTTTATTCGTCTATTAAGGTTAAGACAATCTTACACCTGATTTGAATACAATCACAAGTTCTTGGACAGTTTTAACTGATGAAAACGTGCATTTGGTTCATTTTTTGTAAGATGAAACTGTTCATTCCTTTGTAGTGCCAAGGATTGTCACTACATTCCGCCGTTTTATGTATTCATATCTTCATATGTGTAGCCGTTTATGGTCAATTATGCTACACTTCTAGGTGACATGTAAATCTTTGAAATCACCTCTCTCCGGAACTTAAGAGAAAAAGTACACAAAAATTACAAATAGGAGATATACAGACATATAGCATCGCCCTGACATTTTGCAACTTGACATTCCAAGTGTCATCAGTCATGGTGGATAAATGAGATTCCGAACAACATCACAACGAGAGCAGTTTAAGGTTCTTCTAGGCCCAGAAATATTATTGTAGATCCATTTGGTATCAACTATTAACCTAATGGAGTAAATTACTCACACCGTCGCTGTCACTACTAGGTTTCCCCAACCCCTATTCGAGTTCGTATTATCTGCCAATTAATCTCAAAAGTTGTGGTTGTAGTTAACTGTAATTATGCTGCAGTAGTTTAAAAATGTGTTGGACGCATATCTCGGAGACGGCTATCCCGATTTGGATAAATTGATTTTGATAGAAATTGCATCATTAGCTTTTTCGATTCGGATAGTAGTTGGGGCAAAATTCTCTACTATTAGTGGCTTGCGCTTCAGTAGCCTATCATAATGGCTAGGAAGACTCTCCACATCTTCATGGACATGAAAGTCCAAGCAGAACAATTGGCTAGATGGCGAAGAGGGGAGAAAAGTTTATTAATTTCGTATTGAAAGTGTATTGAAAATATTTTTTGCACTCTCACAACAATGATATTAATCTATTGTTATCTCCATCGAACATCGTAATTACAATAACCACCACTGGTTGCCCTGATAACATAAAATTAATAGATGTCACACGCAATAGCAAGGCATTTCCCTCTCGGTCGCCGCTGTCGAACGTGGAGCACTCATTCGTCTGTGTAAATTTTCAGCAGAGCCAAGGGCAGCAAGGCTGTATGAATTTTCCAGAATTTTCCAGAATTGACTACTGACGCGTATCATATATGAATGTAAGGTGAATAACGAGATTTAAAGTTAGACGACAGTCCAATCTACAATGAAGTGAATAGAGTTTACAAAGAGGAATGTGTACCGGAGAGGTTTCAGTTTACCTCAATTCATAAAATTCGGCCTCACCATTAGTTCCCCTGACCGAGTGTGGCGACTGTAGACGTATATGCCATATGCACCTACTGAAGTTGACTAGGTGGGCGCCAATCGCTACCAATAAAAACGGTTGACCACAAAGGACTCCTCGATCAGATTTGTCCAGTCAACGCTGAGTGTACGGCAACAAAAGCATTATCTAAAATCCGCCGAGTGGACAGCCTACTAATTTGTGAATTACTGCACACCACCACGCTTGTAGTGCAAGGTCTAGAGGAGCTATTGTCTCAACGGTGCTGAAAATTTTTTTCCTCCCTTTCTGGTTCGTATGGCCACTGTAGTAGGCAATAAAATCTCCGCTTGTAAAGATCGCAACGATCGCGATTGTTACCAGCGCAGTGCCCTTAGGCTGTACGTACAAGGGAGACGTGCAAAACCTGCCATTGTTACGCATGCACATGCTTGGGCTTTGTGTCCATCTATTGGGGAATGCAGATATGGCAAAAATAATCAGCTAGCAATAAGGCTTGCGGGAATGGGAACAGGAAAACTTTAACCTTAACGGGCATTCATTATTTGCATCACAATGTAAAACCAGAAAACGAACGAATGCCACATCACGGCCCCAACAACAACGACGCGTTAGGGATTACATCCATAATAAATACATACATGTGTGTATACATCTTATATATATATAGATGTGTTTCGCTTGGGGCCCAACTATTCCTCTTGGCCACCGTTGCCTGTTTTCGCTTTCGTAATCTCTGCCCTAGTAGGATCTCCTTATTTCGTCGGTTATCATCTAGTTGTGCGCTCTCACACAAGCGAGCCGAAAAATCACTTCTCATCGTCAGTTTCCCGTTTAAGTGATAGGCTGCAAAATACACTACCGCCAGTCCCAAAAAAGCAGACCACTATTGTGAGACCATGTCAGCATATATCCTCCTAGCTGCCACCTCAGAGGTGAAGCGGTTAGAAGAATCCAACCAAATAAAGAAGAAGAAAAAACACAGAACTCGGGATAAAAACGGTAACAGAGACAAATACCTCGACTCAATAACAATGAACGAAAGAAAAGTGAAAGAGCGTAGACATATACAAAGTTCAGCGGACCAACTCCGCAGAAAGAATAAATCCGTGGAAGGAGTCAGCTCTACCGATAGAGTCCGCCGTCGTTATAGCGACGCTTCGTCAAACTCTTCAGGCTCAACACGGAAAGTGTTTAATATCAACACCAATACTTACATCGATAGAGAACTAATGAAGTCGCCATTAGAAAAGAAGATCAGTGACTGGGAGAA
This sequence comes from Scheffersomyces lignosus, assembly GCA_001599395.1. Taxonomy (NCBI): domain Eukaryota; kingdom Fungi; phylum Ascomycota; class Pichiomycetes; order Serinales; family Debaryomycetaceae; genus Scheffersomyces; species Scheffersomyces lignosus. Next base: position 1,010,863 of record BCGS01000004.1, on the reverse strand, counting down.
GCAGTATATGAAGTTCAAAAAGGAGTCCCGGTTCCATGATGCCAACGAGACCATCACAGACCACTCGGTCGATGGCATTCGTTTGTTCTCCAAACGAAACTTGCGAGTGTTGAGATACACTTACTTTGAGGATTTTACATCAGACTATGACTTGATAGACTATAGAATGAAGACCAACCGCCCAAGGTTGAAGTTTATGGAGAAAATTTCCAAATTGAATAAGGTTACAGAGGGAGGTGGGAAATCTGGATTGCCATCCTTCTTGAAAGAAGATGCTCTTGACGAGAATGAAGATAATGAAAGTGCTCTCCTTTCTGATGGCGAGACCTCTGTAGATGAACACGAGTTACTGGAATGGCTTGCCCAACTTCGAATTTCTGGGGACGACAGTTCCTCCGGCCTTCTGACCTCTCTTGAGGGATTATACCAGGATTATTCTCGCTTTCAAAAGCCCACCAAAAAGACCACAGTAAGAAAGCTTTTAAGTTCCAACCAGTTTTGGAACAATGTTTATCAGGATCTCAAATTCGATTCAATACAGATGAAATCTTCAATGGACTGCTTTGACATGATGCCTTCTGTCTCTCAAATAATGCATTTTTACAAGGAGTTGGTGGACTACTTTTTGTATAACCTCAAACTATTGACGGTTAGCGGAGAAGGCGACAAGTACAACTTCTTCTACTTCAATGACTTCAACCACGATTACTTCTCATTGATGAATAAGGTTCATTCCCGGATGTACAAACAACAGTCCCATTGGAATACCTCACTCAATAATTTGCATAATCCGCTCAACCGTCTCCAAACTCACCAAAGTCACCACTCATTCAGTAGCGTGTCGCTGAGGGAGAAAGAAGATCCTATGGATGCCCACCGCACATTGATAAACAGATTGATAGACGCAATAATAGACAACTTAAAATTCGCCACCACAGATAGTCGTGCCAACGATCCAGGTTGCAATAGGCTATTCGAATTGTGGAGACATTTTTTGCAATTCTTGTTCTTGGAATTACTTGTACACCAAGAAGAAGATGTAGAGGAAGAGAAATTACCCGAACCAGATCCAGATATTGTCAACTGTGATTTTGAAGACAGCACAACAAGCGAGGTACGTATAGTTGGACTTCCACCTACAAAGAGAAATGAGTCTATCAGCCTGAAGAGTCTGAGGGGAGGCTCGTCGATCATGTCCTCACCTCAAGCCCGAGCCCATACTGATTCGGTCATTTCCTCAGGCAGTGGCACAGAAATGCATACCCCTCCTCTGTTCGAGGAGCAGATATTCAAGCAGTTGCCGGTTTTGGGAAACGTGCCCCACGCCGTAGATTTACACAAGGTTCACTCGTATATCCCTTCCCCTAAGACCAAGAAGAAGAGGCTGTTATTCGGGTTCAAGAACACTGGCTGAGCTAGAAACCGCAGGCCACCTGCTCTACCCAGAAAATACGTCTGGAACTAGAACCAATTTTATTTCGTTGTAACATGTATTTTTTTAGTTATTTTTGTGAGTAATATTAGGATAGGAAAATAAGATAAGGGATAATTTACAATCTTGTGAAACGTGTACTGTAGAGCCAAGCGACCGTAGAACAAAAGAGGAAGCGAAAACGCAGAAAATGCGCCTATGCACTTGAGACTATAACAACATGGGGGTCTTGCTGGGATCGTCGATACTGCTGGGTCCCTATGCTGCAAACTGTCGTCAAACCATCCTAACAAGGGAATTCCACCACTCAGGGACCCCACGTGATAGAATCTCATATAACAAGAAACCACAATATTATTGCAAGGGTTTCCAAATCGGTGAGGCGAGGCTCAGTAATGGAGCTGAATGCAGTCTCCACAGACGGATTGCAGCCGTTGTGATGTAATGACTTCATGTAAAAACGAAAGAGAGGGCAGTGACAGTCTTGGGTAAATGTGATGGGAACAGAGGACAGCGCCGTTCATGTCAGTAGATCGTAAGAAGGTGACACCAGAATCCCCCAAATCTACAATTAGCGCATCGAAGAGGGGGAAAGTGAGGTGATGTTAAGTGTGGTACGGCATGTTTTTTTGTCGGTTATATATAGAAGCAGTACATGAAAAAATCAATAAACAATCCCATGTACGTCATTTAGCAGTTTCACACGGACGCTAATTACAGTTGTCGATTACATGGCTACAGCATGATCCCTGTACACAGATGTGCTGTCCTTATGTTTGCTGGTGGTCAAGGTGGTGGAGAGCATCAAGATTACGGGAAAGAAAGCATAAAACGATATTATTAATAGAAGTAGCGTCATATGCTGGGCAACAACAAACAACTGGGCCAGACCTAAGGTCGCTTGGGACGCTAAAGTACGGTCGATCGAAGTGGTGCCGTGAGGAGTGAGAGGGGGTTAGTTTATCTTATTTGTAAATGACATTATCGCAGCTAAGAAAAAATGCTATATTTAAGTGACATCATCTGGCTTATGGCAAGGTGTAAATAAGCCCTTGACTATATAAGAAACCAAGGATTTCTGTGTTGTTGTTACTCTCATAAGAATTCGTGCTTCTCTTGATACCACAACTAATACCGAACTGCCCACTAAGTTAGACCTTTCTGCATATTTTTTACATTCCATCCCCTAACTAAGAGCCTTGGTACAGTAAAAAAATTTAGCTTTTTCCTAGCACTGAGCAGTGCCAAAAAGAGTATATTGTAGAATCATCTGGTTTCGACTAATTTATCTAACTGGTTATAAGCCCAGCACAGGATTTTAGATCGAGAAATTTTTGGTATATATTTATATATATCTATCTCCGTCCGCATATTTGCCACGAAGCTTTGAACACCCTGGAGCTTCAGTTTGCAAAGTAGTCCCACACCGTTGGACCACGAAACTTACGATATCGCATAAATAACATAGCCGAGGAACGAAATGATTCCTTTGCCTACCCTGGACAACCAGTTGTTGAGAGAACATGCTTTCTATGAAACTGGAAATTCCAAGTATGTCATGCCGTTCATCAAGAACTACATCTTTGCCAGTAACAACAATTTATCGCCAAACCCTGGCTTCAAGTTGTTTCCGTTCTTAGATTCTAATAAAAACGAGTTTTTCATCTTAGCGGTGGCTGTCATAGCCGCACTTCTCTTACAGGTATTCATTTACGCCATTCATAAGATCATCAACTACCGCCACACACAAATGGCTGAAACCAAACAGAATATTGTATAATATCAAAAGTAACTTGTTCTTCGAGCTCATTTGCTGTTCAGTATTTATCGAGCTCATTTTCCTTGTTCTTCTTCGTCATTGAAGTTCATCATGCATTCACCATAGACCCTGCGCAGGGCACCCTGTTGTCATACCTCTAATGGGTATGGAACACATTGTATACTCCTAGCACAATGCTAGAAAAGTCATCCACTCGGTATCATCTTTACCTCATTTGCATTCTTTTAGTCATCTCAAATCGTTTAATTTCATTCGTTTCACCTGGGTTTTCATCAAGTAGGCTATAGAGCCACCTTAGTAAGTTATATAGACATTTTGGCTCGCCAGTAGGCTTTGCTAGCAGCCATGTCTCACTACGTTTTAATATAAAATCGTCTTCATCAAACTCTAATGTGTATTCATATGGTATCTCCCCGGCTGTGATAACACTCTATTTTGTGTATAAATTTCATGTTGAAAATCACACCATGTAAAATTCTGACATTGTTCTATCGTCGCATTCACTAGAGAGACTGAACGGGTTCTGACTTGTGTCAAAGGTAATGTTACTTTGGGCTCTTATCTTAATGCCTTGTCTGTGATTTTCATCATTTCAATATCCCAAATGTTCCAGTCGTACCAGAATATCGTGGGAAGTATGGTGAATAAATGCCACACTGAATGAGCATCAACAAGTCTGTCTATAGGTGCCCAGTCAAAGAATTCAAATGAAATCCCAACAAATAACCACATGTTAAACAATGCTGGTAATACTGGCACTAGTTTTGCCTTGCCCAAACCGATGTGGTTCAATTTAGTCAAAAGCTTTGTTTCAAATGGCAAAAGCTGGATCAGGTTATTGTACATGATGTAGTTACGGGAATACTGGTTTCTTGTACTGAAGGCATGTAAGCACCACAAAAGCATAGCAGAAACTCCGATGACCAAGTTTGCCATGGTATTATACCAGTAGTCCCATTTGTTCAATAACTTCAAACAATGAAGCACATACACACATAGCAAGATCGCATGCCACAAGTACAAAACAGTATGTGCCTTAAATAATGAGAAATATCTTACTACAATAGCGTTGAAGTTGCAAAGTATGATTGCCAGAGCGCCGAAATAATCCAATGTTTCCGTGATATTGTTATCTCTCAAGTGGAAGAGAGAACTGAATGACCAGCCTACCAACGATACCACGATGAGAACAACGTACTGTGCTACCATCACAGAATACCTCAGCTGCTGCAGATCCGACTTGGAATTTTTATAATACTGCTGGACAACCCTACCCAAGCTGATATAGTTGACATAGAAGTTTCCTAAAGAGAAGACTGTTGAAAAGAATTCCTGAATACCAAAGACTCTGGTGAAGGGCCATTTTCCATAGAACTGTACCACTGGCAATCCCGTCTTTTCTCTCTTATTAGTGATGATTTGCTGGCACTTGTAATTACAGTCTGCTTCACAGCTCCACAAGTACTTGAATGGTGACAACGCCAGAATCTCGAATTCAGTTGCGAAGTCTTCTATAGGGTGTTCCTGAGTTTCTGGTGTCATCACTGAGATCTCTCTTTTCTGTAACAAAGGAGGAGTATCTTGTTCACCTTTGACTCGCTCCTGTTGTTGTTTTTGCTGCTCTTGTAGCTGTTCTCTGGCAGTTTCGATTTTATCGAAAATGGTTTTCTGGGAACAATACATGAAATTGTAGCATTGTTCCAAGCAGTTGTGGAACTCCGGAAGCGTATCACCAATTGATGCCAATGCTGTCGGAGACAACACTGCTATTATGCAAGCGATATTCAGAACTCTCATTATTGATGTCCTTTGCTTCTTGTTACTTTGCACTATCTAGTAATAAGAGACATCGGTCATAGCTGACATTGACAACTCATCTGGTAGCCGCCAAATTTCAGTACACGACTGGTAACAGAAATGTCGTGGGACGCGTTTTGATGATATGAGAGGTAGTTTGTTACATTGTAGCGACATGGTAGTAGGAGGTAGTGAGTTGGGCGACATTATTGTGGTTGGTTGCAAAGAGGAAGTAGTCAATAGTGGTGGTGGTATTGTAAGAGAAGTGTGGACGGGATGCAGATGTAGATATATAGCGGTGGAATACAGGAAGAGTCAGCTTTCATTTCTATTCAAAATCATGGTTTTCAGGGGAAAGAATTACAGATGCTGTAGAGCGAGTTATCCTGGCTATTGGTTTTTGTGTGAGGTAAGAAACAATATTGGATATTGACAAGAGGTTACATTTGAAATTTGGTGACTTCGTGATGGCTTGGGTCCCCTTGTGCCCTGTAATGCCCGAGTTCGTCTCTAACGTTACAACGCCGATTTTTCATGTGGACTACTCATATTGGTAGATAGTACGAAACTCCAATGTATTACTACGTTATGTTAGCTTCTTTATGTATCTTTCATATATAGGCTTTACTCACAGTAATACTCACATTAATAATATTGAGCGCTTGGATGATCACACTTGCATACGAGTTGATAGCTTTGACATAGTTACACTGTAATATAAGATTCTCCCCTGTGACAGAGAGCCATATAACTTTAATACACGCATGCTGCACGTCGTATCGTTGTCTAATTAGATATTCAACTAATTCGCGTAGATGTTTTAGTCCGGTATTGGTGCCCTTTCATTGTTCCTCTAATTACTAAATTACGCTTCCGTCGTATTTGCAGCAATACGAATTTGTGCAGAGTACATTTCAGATCATGCACCTATATCCTATGTTTCATATAGCGACCAGATCCCGAGTTGGACAGTGGCATACGTAACCAAGAGCTGTTCGACTGCACCTTCTAGTCATAGATATGGTTCGTAGAAATAATGTGCAATTGAATAATGTACAATAAAGCTTTGACGATCCACAAAGCACTGTGCTCATGTATAGATATATAGATATTTATGAACTTTCATTATAATTAGTAATAGAATAAATTATGTAGCATTCTAACTTTTTGCATTTTATGGGGTCACAGAAGCACGAGCAGCGGCCCTCTTCTTCTCAGTAAAAGCCTTAGCTTCGGTCTTCACGTAAATAATATTGACAACACCGATGACAGCAGTCACAGCAATCAAGATGACATTGATGGGCAAAGGGTTCATGTTGAACGAGGTGTGTGTCCACTTGTCCAATATACTCTGGCCGAAGTTGAAGATACCAGAGATACAAATAATGGCACCGTAAACAGTACCAAAGGTCTCAAATCCAAAAACCTTGGCACAGAAGTCTGAGACAGTGGTGTAGAACAATGGACGGTAGGCCACAAACATGAGAACTCCTAAAACTCCAAGGAAGAAGTTGCCGAACAAACCTAAGAAACCAATCACCAAGGAAATTGCCAACAAGACAGAGAGGACCAATACAGTTGAGCAGTTGTCCAAGAAAATTCCAATGAATGGAACTGAAACAATTCCTCCTAAGGGTAAGGCGATGTCAAAAATCTTATTTAAGTGCTCAGCTTCAGTGACTGAACCAAAGAGATATGCATACTGAGTACCAATGGTGGCCACAAAGTAGTTAATACGCAACATCTGAATGGTTGCAAACAAGCACATAAGAGCGAACCAAGGGGTTCGAATCTGAAATTGGGCGGAGTATCCATGTAAAATACCAAAGACTCCTCCGGTATGCTCGACCAAGAACTCTTCTCCTTCTTCAGCGTAAGGTTGTTTCAAAGCATCTCCAATGGAATCACGTCTCTTGTTGACAGGTGGTGGGCTTAAGGTATCATCTAACAATGGTGTGGACTCTGTGTGAGAACGATCACTGTTAATTGGCGAAACATGGTGTTCAACCTCATCGTCCACGCAAAGATTATTGTCTGGTGATGTCTGGTATGATTCTGCAGGCATGATCAAGAACTCCACGACTGTGATGAAGACGGGTACAAGAAGATAGAGCTTGAAGAAATTGGACAAAGTGAATGCGCCATGAGTCTTCACGTAGAAGATCTTATAGAACAAGAAAACTGCTGACGAAGCATCAAAAGCTCCTGTTATAAGAGCTAAAATAGTACCACTGTTCTTTGGGAATGAGTTGGACAACTGAAAAGAGGAGATATAAGCAAATGGACCTCCCAAAGCCATAGATGCGTATCCTGTAAGGTATGGGTCAATTGGAGTGTGTTCCACCAAAAAGTCGGCATAGATAAAGACGAAAGATGCAAGGAAAAGGAAGAATGCTCCAACAAGACCGCAGATTCTAGGACCGTAGACATCGAGAACTCTACCAATGGCCAATGCCAGGACATTAGTCAACACAGCACCAACAGTGAACATCATGTTCAACTTCAAGTCCTGGTCGGTACACTTGGCTACGATATCTTGGTGTTCGGCAGTGTTGAAAACTTTAGCCAAAAGCGAATTTGTGAGGGAAGTTGGTGGCTCGAGGGCCCAAAGTGAGCTTGTAGCGCTGGCTGTGCCATTGATGGAGATGTTGCACATATACTCGTACACATGTTCAGTGATGAGCACCGGCTTCAAGGCAGCGAAGCCGAAGATGGGACCTCCAGACAAAAGACACCAAATGATGGCACAAGCGCATTGGAGTAGACGCTGGTTCTTAGGGATGTCGTATGAAAACATTGTGTATGATAGCGAAAGATGGTCTCGTAGCTAAGCGTGTCAAGTAGAAAGAGTAGTCACCGTGGACGTGAATATGATAAACGTGAGAGATAAGCGCTGGGAATGGATGCAACTCGCTCTTTTGGGGACAAAATGGGTTTCGGAAAAGCGCAAAAATGCAATTGCAACGACAGGAAAATCCACGAAAAGACTGGCTACAATTCGAAATGCCCAAACAAACAACGGAATGTAATTCTACTGCATTTCCAAGCTAAACCATACCTGTGAAATATCTGCTAATGCACCATCGGAACCTCCAATGCCTTGAAATGAGAGGTCGTGCACGATTGTCCGAAAAGACAGTTTGTTTGTGTGTGATGCGGCTCACTCATTAATTAGATGCACTGATAAGGAAATGGGTGCAACCGAGGAGGGGAGGAGGTGTGAGTGGTGTGGTGTAGGAATATAGCAGATATGGAGTAGTGGTGGTTATTTGAGAAATGGATACGTGTTATGGATATACGTTAAGAAGTCGATAAAAAATATTTACAGATTTGGTGATAGAACTAGGAGTAGACTAACTACGTGGAGTACACTGGAGAGTACTATATAGGCGGGTCTAGTTTGCGAGGGAGAAATGTGTTTTGAATGAATTTATCTGTTGCAGCCAAAAATAGAGAATTGGACTGTAATGACCGTAGTAATGAAGAAACTTCTCCAAGCTTGTAATTTCCTTTTCTTAAATTTTGTGATTTTGATGTTCAGTTATTTTATATTATTTGTTCAAAAACCAATAAAATCTCAAATGATCAACCAAATTGATTTAGTTCCCAGGATAAGTCTTTATCGATACAGTATAAACGCAAAAACGTTCCGAATTAGTGTAGTATTAATTATGTATTTACATAGTAAATTGTCAGTCCCAACAATTCTGTTATAGTCTTTTCTTCTCCTTTCTCAAACGGAGTTCTTCTTCGAGTCGTCAGTTGATCCGTAATGTGATTCTACCTCAGTAACCTCAACAGATTCGACCTTCTCAGGTCTTTCCAAGGCTTCAAATGGAGAACCAGAGACCTTGCTATAAACGTAAAGGGCTCCAATTCTAAGAGCAGCGGCTACAAAAGTGATAACCAATCCTCCTAAAGGAGCGATAACGAAAGCTCCAAACGCACCCCAATCTTCTGGACTGTAGATACCGTTCCAGATTAACAAGAGCTTTCCACCCTCAAGAGCACTACCATAGTAGACAGTTCCAAACACGAAAACAGCAACCAAAGCTCCCAAACCACCAGTCATGACATCGAAACCACGAATGTACCAAAACCACGAATCACTTAATCCCAAGAAAACGGCAGGTATAATTGCCGCAGAAACCAAGTCTGCAATCAAGTAGATTTGCAAAATGTTATCGGCCACTTTAACAGCCAAAACAATAACTGGAACCATGACTAACACAACCAAACCTCTGATGTAGTTGATGTGCAACTTGTTTCTGAAAAGATCGTTGGAAATGGTAGAAACCATAGCCGACTGCAATGAGTCGAAAGTACAAGTAGACAAGCAGATACAGAAAATTAATACAAAAGCAACTATCCAGCGGGGCATCTTGGCCAACAAGATGAAGAAGGCATTGTAACCGTTCTCATCACCTACTTCCAAGTCACCAGACCACACAGCTAAGAAACCAGTAGTACCGACTAAGGTACAGATTGCAAAGGTAACAAAGGTAGCAATCGAGGTACCGATCCACAAGTCTTTATCGGAACGACTGGCAAATGTTCTCAACCAAAATCCAGCCATGAAACAATCGTTGGTTACAATGGCAATAAGCAAGATGTAAACCAATTGCCATCCCAACTTGTTGGCCTTCAACAAACCACTAGGACCGATTTTGGATGGGTCGATATCAATGTAAGTACCCATTCCCGCAGCACAGATGATGATAAGAATCAAAACGAGAGCTCCTTGGAAGTTGTCAGTAATGAAACTTATTTTGAAACCACCAAGAGAAGTGTAAATGGTTGTGACAATACATTCCACAATAACTGCTCCGAGAGCATTCAAACCAGTCAAAGTCTCAATAGCTCCTCTTATGGCAGAAAGTTCACCAATCATGAATAAGAACATGGTCAAACAAGTAAAGAAAGACAAGTACAATGCAGTGACGATTCCGAATCTCAATCTGACCCACTCGGTCAAAATGAAACCGTCAGGACATTTCTTTCTGATCAAAGGTCCAACCAAACCGAATCCCAAGATTGGGATAGCGCCGGAAATGGTATACACCAAAAGACCATGCAAACCCGAAAGGTTAGCAATTTGAGAATACGTAGTAAGTATACCAACACCCATGGCTACAGAGAAGAGAAATGTTAATAACCATTCTTAGTATTTCTGGAGAGCAATAGCGAATGAAGCATTCATTAAACATAGTCATTTGGACCCTGTGGATTCAATATTAACCTGTTCATTAGTGCATAACCAAACGCTATTACTCCTGCCCTTCGATACGCAATTTATCATTTGATTTACTGAACAACAAAACTTCCTCACGCAAGTGTTAACTTGATCGAGTTCAAACGGTCTAATCTCAGTCCCCCTATTTCTCGTACAAGAAATGAGGGGACACCCGCTAGTTTTCATTGTTGTTTTATTAAATAGTTTACATCATCCTGCATTTGTTATCACAGAGAGCGACACATCAATGTCATGATCACACTGTTAAGTTGGTCCATTGTCAAGAAACCAGATAAATTTTCCTAAGAAATAAACATACCAGAAGCTATGAAGTTGAGTGCCAATGGAAGACCCTTTTGGGTTCCGTTGGAGGAAAGAAACGACTTCTCTGACGAGAACTTCCATGCCAAGTAGAGACCTGTGAACAACAAGAACGCATACGTCAAGTAGATGATGGCGTTATTTCCCGCAGACGAAATCTGTCCCATGATATTATATGTGAATACGGTTAGCTTTGAACAATAGTGATATCTGTGAATATATCATAGGGCTGAACTGAAGATGACTTCCTCGCCCTTTTATACAACGTTAGTAGCAAGACTAATTTAGGATGCTTAGGAATTTTTCAGCCATCATGCGCTTACAAGAAAATGCGCATAACAGTCGGAGAGAGGGCTTCCGCAAGGTGCTAGTGAATAGGAGTCATCTTTGGCACAGTGGGAGAGAGGAAATACAAATAGAGAATGCAAAATGGAAATAGGATTGTGGAAGATTCTCAACCATCCAGTATACATAAAGTTTTGAGCGAATGCTAAGCATGAGTTTTGCATCAATGGGTTAACCCATAGTTCAGTTGTTGGCTGCTTAGCTGTATGCTGTATGGTGTACGGATTTTGGTTTTCCTTTATCGGGAGAGTGTTTGTTATATTGTGACACCTTCCTATTTGGGACTGAGACAATGCACAAAGAAAATCTTTCGCATCAAACGCTCGTCGGGTTGAAGTCGATGAAGATTAGGTACTTGAATGTCTTGAGAATAATGCATGGTTGTAGATAGGAAAGTGGAAAAACTTACGTAAAATACACATGTAGAAGTCGACTCGAAATTAGTATTCTAATAAACGTTCCACGCTTCAAGAAATGCCTATTGCTGGTGCCATAACATCAAGAGATGAAAAAGTAAAAAAAGAAATGCTCCACGGCAGGTTCGAACTGTCGACCTTCAGATGACACAACTTCTATGGTAGAACTATGAGACTGACGCTCTGCCAACTGAGCTAGTGAAGCCACTTCTTGAGGCCGAGTCTGCCCTCCAGTTACCGTGAGCCAACAGAAAAAATCGGAAATACCCTCGGATTGCCAAAAAAGTGTCCGGAAATCGTAAAATCGAGTATAGTTTATATATATAGTGGTCTAGATATACCCGGCTACGAAAAGAGCAATACTCCACAAGGACCAGATTGTTTTTGAAGTTGTTATCAGAACATTCTTGCCATTTACTAAAAGGAATACCTCTTTACCTTTCCCTACTCTTGGAATGCAGTCCACAACAATCTCCCATAGGTTTCAAGCCAAAACAAGTTGTTGCCTTGAAGGAAGCCCACTATATTGCTCAGGGGGTCACAAAAGCCCGAAACAAATCAGGAAACCTGGCAATAATTGCTTTTAACTCATGAAGAACGCAACCGGTAAGTATCTCCCACTCTTATCCCACCTCATCGTAAGGTAAAGGCTGCAAATGTACTCCAGCAACCAACGTATGAGTACACTCAACTCCGCTTCAACAAAGTCGGTTACCTATATACAGTCCCATAAATTGAATATTAAAGAGAATAAGTCTGTTCAGTTTTATACTTCAAAAACTTCTTCTTGTAGAACTGTATTATGCTTACCAAGGACACATCTCATAGGGTTTCAAAACCTATTTTGTCAGGCATCTCGGTGAGTACAGGCGAATCTGCCTTACCCTCAAGCAGGATAAAGGAGGGTAAGCTCTTGGACAAGTTAGATGATGAAGTCATGGTTGTGAACCAACTCAAAGGTGAGTTGAAGAAGAACTCAGTTTCACCCCAATGCTCTTTAGAACAAGAACTTGAAAAAGCCGAGAAGGATAACGTCGATGAGACAGAATGGTCGACTGAAACTGCGCAATATAAGGACATAGATACGAAGTCGTTTAGACAGTACGAATTGGCGTGTGACAGAGTAAAGCAGTTCTACGAGGAGCAACACGAGAAACAAACCGTAGCTTATAACATTCAAGCCAGAATCAACTTCAAAACTAAGACAAGAGCCCGTATGACGATTTGGGAAGGCTTGGAGAAATTAAATAAGTTATTAGATGATTCGGACCCAGATACGGAATTGTCTCAAATCGACCATGCTTTACAAACGGCCGAGGCCATCCGGAGGGACAATAAACCTAGATGGTTTCAGTTGGTTGGTCTCATACATGATTTGGGCAAATTATTGTACTTCTTCGATTCCAAGGGACAGTGGGACGTAGTTGGAGATACGTTCCCAGTTGGTTGTAAATTCCTGAAGAAGATTATCTTCCCAGAAAGTTTCAAGACAAACCCCGATTTCTTAAATCCTTTGTACAATACCAAGTACGGAATCTACTCTAAACATTGCGGATTGGATAAAGTCATGCTCAGTTGGGGTCATGACGAATATATGTATCATATTGTTAAGGGAAGCTCGACATTGCCCCCAGAAGCATTAGCAATGATACGATACCACTCTTTCTATCCTTGGCACCAGGAGTATGCGTACAGTTATTTGATGAATGATCACGATAAAGAGATGCTAAAGGCAGTCAAGGCTTTTAACACTTATGACTTATATTCGAAGACAGATCAGCAATATGATGTAGCGGAACTAAAACTGTACTACATAGAATTGATTGATGAATACTTTCCTGAAAAGATAATCGAGTTTTGATTGGTGGGGTGTCTATTATTTATTTTGACTTGGGTTCTACGGTTGGTTTGTAATATATTGTATTATTTTGTTGTACTACGGAGCGTTCAGAGGTATTTTGATTTAATGGTTTAGACAATGGGGAATTTTATTTCTAAATTTTAGAATCTAATATAAAATGAGCTTTGGAATGAGAAAAGATCAATGCTGGGTTACGATGTAGAAGTAAAGAATGCTGAGTAAGTCTAGTAATGCAGATTGAAGTGAAAAGTAAGTTTGATCTGAATGTTCAAATCAATATACCATTATACTTTAGCTGAATAAAGTGATAGCACCAAAGTATGGCTCAATACCGAAAGGTCCTGGAGGCTTCCAGAAATCATCAAAGGTAGTCAAAATTGTACAATCCCCGCCAGTTTGGTCAATGATTGTTTGAATGGCGACTTCTTGATTGGCTGGACTTGGAACATTTAAACCATTAGCTTGACCAGCTGATGGGTAACCAGTCTCGGTAATGAACACCTTCTTTGAGCCACAAACGGCTTCAACCATTTGTTTTTGATTAAGGACAAACGCACCAGCTTGGGAAGCAGGGATAGCAGCATTGAAGAAAGAGTGGGCGTTGATACCAACGATATCAATATCAGAAGCCGTACACAACAGTGGGTTGTTAAGGAAAGAAACTGGTGGTTCAGAAGTTGTGACCTGGCCATTGTAACCTGCTTGACGTAATTGGGATTTCACACTGCTAATCTTAGAAATCAAGTCACTGACAGTTAGAAAATTGTCGTTGATTGCCTCGTTACCAATAGTGATGAAGTCAAACACACCCCACCCGTTGGAGTTACCGTAAGCAATTAAGTCGGAGACAGCATCATCAACCGAGCTGGCTCCTGCGTTAGAAAACCAAAGACCTTGGTTGACCTTGATACCCAAAGATTGAGACTTTGTTAAGACAGCGGAGAGAGATAAACAATCCGTACCGTAAGTTCTAATTCTTTTGATTCCCTTGCTGTTGATCAATTCTAAGTCGGAATTAATGGTATCAGCAGTCTTACAACTTCCATCGTTTTGGTACGGAGAGTACACAATTGCTTGGGGAGGAGCAATGTTGGCAGAAGATGAAGAAGAAGTCTCAGAACTGCCTGAAGTTGAAGTGGAGGAGGTAGTCTGTTGAGTAGTCTGTTGAGTAGTCTGTTGAGTAGTCTGTTGAGTAGTCTGTTGAGTTGTCAGTTGAGTTGTAGTCTCTTGAGTAGTCTGTTGAGTTGTCAGTTGAGTAGTCTCTTGAGTAGTCTGCTGAGTTGTCTGAGGAGTCGTCTGCTGAGTCGTCTGTTGAGTCGTCTGTTGAGTCGTCTGCTGAGTCGTCTGCTGAGTCGTCTGTTGAGAAGTAGTAGTATCAGCTTGAGTTGTAGGGTTAGCAGCTTCCGTGGTTACTTGAGTCTCTTGAGTGGCTGGAGAAGTTGGGGTTTCAGTAGTACCAGGAGTGACAACGTCCTTCACAACGGGCAGAGTAGCAGGTTGAGTTTCCTGAGTGGTGGGTTGAGCTGGAGTGGTGGGGTTGTTGTAAACAGAAGTTGTAGTAACAGGCTGAGTTTGCCATTGGCCGGTAGTCTGGGTAAAAGTGTAGGTCACACCGTTGGAAATGAATATCTCAACAGGTGGCAAGTATAAAGTAGTTGTACCAGTCACGTACGTTTGAGTAGTAGTGATTGCTGGGGCAGTGTGCCATCTTGTCAAAATAAGAGGTAAAGGAATGGCTGTTACGGCCTGGAGAATGAAGGCAACGAGAAGGATTTGGTTTACGATCATTGTTGAATATTCCTCTGTTCAGGTTATCGAGTGTATATCTAGGATTTTGTCAATTAAAGAAAGTGTTGGGTCAGTAAAGGAATGAACTGAGTTGGTCGGAGTATATAACGAATGTGGTGAACAGTGGAATAGTTGAAGAAGAAAATGTTCAGATTGAATTTAAGGTTCAGCGCGGGACCGGTTCAATTTATATACTTGACCATGGTACCATCATTGCTACAGCATTGCTGGCTATGCAAAGCACCCCATGTACCATAGAAGTATTATAACAATAGTGCCACTTACTCATACCTACCCGTAGAACCTTACCGAAGAAAATACCACTCGATACCTCAAACCTGCCATTGCAGCCAGCAAGGACCAGATTTTTTCGCAGTCGTTGTGCGACACTAACAGAACTGTGCTAGCTGCCATTTCCCGTTTTGGAAAGTACAGAGTGGGGACTTCCTAGTTAGGCCTGCCAGCACGGTCTCATGCAGGCTTAGATGGATATAGCCAGCTAGTGTTTCGCTATGTTCTTTAGTTGACGTTAGACCATATTACCTGGCCCTATTGGGGCGTCGATGTGGTTAAAGTATATGTAACTGTATGGCAAGGTAAGATGGAGTCAGATTGAACGAAAGCTTAATCAGAGGGTTTTACGAGATGTGGAGATCATTTAGCTGATTCTGGAAATGGTGCGATTCAGCAGTAACTTCGATGTGAAACGATGGAAACAGCTTTGGTCAAAGTTCTCACTGGATTATGGGGGTTGGGGCTTGGAGGGTCAGTCTTGGCTTGGGGTATAGTATATGGAAGTAGACAGTATTGCACATGATAGCTCCAGAAGTTTATCATTGTCTTCAAGAAATTTCACCTACGCCAATGTTGAACAAGTAAAATTTGCGGCCTTGGAATTCGCCAGCACTAATATATTTACTTGTGATTTCTCAGTAGTAATTAGACTTTAAGATCGATTTGATCCACACTTAGTTACAGGCAAAAGCTAACTAAACTCTACACTGTGTAGCATGTAATTTAACATTAAATTGGTTTAAAAAGCTATTAATAATGAAGTAAACAGAAATCTGTAAATGTGATAATAAAGAAATAGATCACTTTTGGCATTGGAGGGTTCGATTTGATTGTGTCAAGTGTTTAATGGAGTTCTAGAGAAATCAAATGGATATATACATATATAGACTGTGTGGCATTAAAAGTGTTCTTGAAATTCAATTAAGTGAAAGTAAGATGGGGTGCCATGGTGGAGTAACATGGTACGCCAATTGAATTTGGCCGTAGCCATGTTAGCTAGTAGTACAGAACTCAATTTGTGTCCAACAAGTCGAAGATTACCCTCAATTTGTCGTTGTCGATGATATCTTGAGTATTCAAGAAACGGAGCAAACTTTTGATAAGTTGTATCAACTGTGGTACAGACAAGTTGAACACAGCGAGCTGAAGAATCTTTCCGATACTCACATTGTTAGGTGATATGAATGACTGGTAGTACAAGTAACTAAAAGACCCCATCAAGAACTGACAATCCAATCTGTCAGTGATACCTCCGTGACCTGGAATGGTGTCACCGAAATCCTTGATACCAAAAGCTCTCTTCAAACCACTGGCAAAAAAGCCACCAAATGGAGCAATGAGAGATGCAAAAGTGGCCAAAATGGCAGCATGGAAGTAGATAGGTTTGATGGTGATGATTTCAAAGCTCCCGCCCAAGAAGTCAATAATATTCTGAGGCAATTGGTAATCCTGGTCGAGGAATACTGGGTTGTGCTCACAATGAGGGAAGTCATACAAGTGGGTAGATAAATTCACAGCTGGACATACTAAGTAGTCAGACTTCACCAAAAGATACGAGAAGATGACACCAGCAATACCCGTGCAGATCCAGGCACCTACGAAACCTTCTACTGTTTTCTTGGGCGAGATTTCTATCAATTGAGTTCTACCAAAGGTGATTCCACACAAGTAGGCGAAGATATCGTTCACAATAACCAAAGCACATGGAAGGAAGAACCAAATGAGACCATTGAGGATGTTATCAATAATTAAATGCGATTGGAAAACAACCAAGATGAGAGTCATGTGAGTGATACAGAGCTGAGCAAACTGGAACTTGTAGTAGCCCTTCTTAAGGGTCCACACGAAGAAGACGAAACCAGCAATGAAAAGCGAATAACTGATGAACTTGTGGTTGATTACAAGCACACTCAAGTACTTGTTGGAGTAGAACAGGTCCTCGAAGAAGTTGAAGAAACTCTGGGAGTCCAAGTAGTAGACGGTGCAGAGAAGGAAGTACCAGTTGAGTGATCTGTTGTAGGGGATTTTCTTATCACGAGCTGGCTCCGAGGTCAAGGCGATGATTTCCTTGAAAGTCAATATCTGGAATAATAACACCAAGAGGATGATCGCCACATGGCCCGATGCTAACATCACGAAGAAGAACACGATCATCACCAACGACCATATCGTTCTTGTGATAAATGCCTGTTTCTTTTTCTCGTGCTCGTGGGACACGATTTTGGAGTCCTTGTCCGATTCCTTGTCCGACTTGCCGGTGCTGGTGTCTTCTTTGTTTGAGGGCACAGCAGAGAGGCTAGGCGACACTGTGGTGGACACAGCCGGAGTGTTGGAGAGTGAGAGCGGGTCTTTCTTGGTCATGACGGCGTGGGAGCGAACTGGCTGCTACAGGAACGGTGTTGGTCTTGGTCCGATTCTTAAGGTTGGAGTATTAGTGACAATCCGTTGCTGTTCTACACTGCTGCCTAACTGATAAACATCGATCTACAAAATTAGTGGCGACCTGAAAAGTCTCACGAATTTTGGTGGGGACGAATGTTAGAAGCGCTAGAGAGGGCATGGGACGGAAATGGAGAGAGGAAGTGCGAGAGTGAGAGAGTGCGGAGTTACGAGGGTGGTGAGAGTGTGATCGCCAGAGACCGAGAGTGTGACAGAGACAGAGTGAGAGTGTGAGATTATGAGAGTGAGTGTGCTAATATTAGTGCGAATGTCATTTTGAATTGAGAGAGTTAGCGTGAGTTAGTGCTATATAGTAGCGAGAGAGTTAGTGACAGTGAGATTGTACAGTGTACCAATTGGCGTATTCGAGGATCGGGGCACTACTGGTGAAAAGAGCCAGAATTTGAGAATGAAGTGGTTTAATGGCCCTCTTGAGAAGCTCCTAGACGCGTTTTGGGGCAATTTAACAGGATTTATAATCCTTTCCTATAGGCCTTATCTCTCTCTTACTTCGAATCATTGATGTGCTTTCGCTTACATACTACTGGTTACCATCTCACCCGAAACCAGAAAAAACGGGGTAACGTCTACCGGTCGTTGCTGCTGCTGGCCCAGATCCAGACCGGAAGTCCGAACTTTTTTTGGGCCCGTAGTTTCACATGCACTTACATTAGGTAACAGGTGATACGTCGCCCACATAAGTGCTCACATAAGCAGCGACATTGAACTAAAGTCGTTGCCAAATATCGTCCGTTATGAAGATGTGTCCGGGTAATCCGCAAACCAATCGTTTTTGGCGTCGGCGTTTTTATAAACGATCCGCCCCTTCTCGGATACTGAACAACTGCCAAAATATCAAGAACCCACACTCCGAAACTCGAAATGACAGTGCTCCGTATGCTTGCAGCCCCTCTAACATAGTCTACCTAGTCTCTCCTATAAGCTGCACCTCGTTCCTATCAAGCAATAATTCCTCTCTCTGTGTATCTCTCCCTCTCTGTATCCTGCAGACATCATCCTATCTATCTATCCATCATCAGCACTCACTCACTCACTAACCACAAAGTCAAGAGCCAGTGTCAGGGTAACCCGCAAAAGACTCATAATCCTTCATGTGCGTGCGCATACCAGCAAAAAAGAAATCCTCCACCAGCTTCAGTGTTTGGCTGATGGCTAATATATGAGGAAGCGATTAAGAATAGAACATTTGTTTGACTGTTTGTTCTAATCAACTTCTACAGCAAGGAATTTTTACAAGTTAAGTTAGAAAATCTCTCCCGAATTATATGTCAACTATCCAAAACTTAAACGCATTTGGTAAGTACTGAACGGAGCTCTGTGTGGACAGGGTGGAAGCACAAAGAGTAGAAGTGGGCATCAGGATGAAGGCTAGGGAATGTCGGCAGTGGTCGAAGGCAAAGTGGGTGTTTTTGAGCTCCACGGAGTCGGATTTAGGCAGTATTGCGTAGCAGGCATCATTTGAAGCATCGGAAAGCTAGCAGGAAGCGCTTCGGTGACTTACGTGTATCGAAACATACATGTGTCAAGGATCTGATGGGCATTGCTACGTGATTTTTAGTTATTAGAAGATGACAGATAAGAATGAAAATGATATAGATGTCCTTGCTCATCTCACATCTCATAGTCAAGCCAAGATTTCACGCTCTTTCCCTACTCTAAGCACCTTTAATCATGAAAAACACATACTAACATCATTTTTAGATCCATTCGCCGACACTGGTGATTCAGAAGCTCAACCCACTAATTACATTCATATCCGTATCCAGCAACGTAATGGTAGAAAGACTTTAACTACTGTTCAAGGTGTACCAAATGAATACGATTTAAAGAAGATTTTGAAGGTTTTAAAGAAGGATTTTGCTTGTAACGGTAACATCGTCAAAGATGAAGAGTTAGGAGAGGTCATCCAATTACAAGGTGACCAGAGAGTCAAGGTCAGTGAGTTCTTGACCACTCAATTACAATTGCCTAAGAAGAACATCAAGATTCATGGTTTCTAATCTTACTGGTATACTCAGATATGCCCACGACAAGGAATATGTGTATTTATCGCTTCATATTCTGTGCAAGTTGCCAATTTGTAGTGGATTGCAGTCTTATTGAATAGACAGTCAATCGACTATTCTTACGTTTTCTTGCCTTCCGTGGTGTTAAGATTGGAATTTTAGGTATTTTGTTTTACTAGTCTATTTGAATAGTTCTGGAGATAAGTGGGCATAGTTCGATATGTTTCCAACTGTTCTAGAGCGTCTCCATTTAAATCGGAAAATGTATAGGTGTATTTCAGAGAAATGTACGCGTACGAGAAATATTAACTATAGACGCAATGCAGTAGTAGTTGTAGCACATATAGCAATGGTTGCAAGGAATCTCCAAAAAAGCTGTTATCTGGAAAATTCAAACCACACAATGAAGCCAATCCAAACCATTGCATGCCACATTCTATATAGAAAATATCTACAAATGGACAACTCAGTACTAACTTCTCTACCTCTACTACCATATGATTATATATGCAACCCATACGTCACTAGTGCCTCACCATGCATTGGTAGAATTGATAAGCTCATGTCATCTCAAAAAATAATGTCAAATAGAATGCTCATATTTTTCACTTTTGTAATATTTAAAGCAGAAGGCTAATGGCTTTCTTCTAAGTTCATAACATCAACTGATAGCTAGAAGATACATTTCGACAGGACGAAGGTGATATTTGGGTTGTATACTCTATTAACAGCATGGCAGGAGATCTTAATTTAAAGAAGTCGTGGAACCCAGCATTGGTGAAAAACCAGAAAAAGGTATGGGAAGAAGAACAACAAAAGCTTAAGGAATTGAAAAGGATAAAAGAACGCAATGAAGAGTACGAAAAGGAACAGGAATACAGAAACTTGCTCAAATTGCAGTATGGAGAGGACTTCAAACAAGAGGACTTAAAAAAGGGAGAAAAGTTGAAATTATCCAAATTAAATTGGATGTACGATGATATGCCCAAGGTGGATCAACCAAAAGAGAACCTGAGCGGATTCATCGAAAGCAACGAAGAATTTACAGAGGGAAAGACTAAGGTGGAAAACTTATTAAACGGTCATAAATCCTTTTCATACAACAAGCCCAGTGATAATATCAACAAGATTATAAACTTGGGCAAAAGTCCTGTTCCAAGAGATGAGAAACGAATCGCGATGGATGACCCATTGCTTAGCATTAGAAATGAGCAATTGAAACAAAGAACCGGACCAGTTCATAGTCAAAGATCACGAGAGATCTCCGTAAAGTCAAGTGATCGTTCTTCAAGGAATAGTAGTGACAGAGACAGGGAGAGAGACAGATCTCCGAGTTCGAAACACCGTCATAGTAGTGACGGTCATCGCAGTGATAGCCATCGCCACCGTCATCATCACCACCGAAGTAGCCGACAACATAGCTCATTAGATTCGAAGAGAGTTTCAGAGAAGAGAGCAAGCTCTCCAAGACGGGAGCTGTCAAAAAGGATAGATACTTATGAGAGTAGTAAGGTTGAATCAAAATAGACTCATAGCTGAATTAATGACTAATGCAATATATAATGTACCACGTACACTGCTGTTATCTATAAGTTGACGGAGTAGCCGACTCCATCCGTGTTGTACGTAGTTTCTTTGTAAGTCCACTCATACCATACTCTTTTGCCATCATTATATCTATTGATTGTTAGATCGATACATTCACCCTCTTGTAAGCTGGCAGTTTCTACCGGGAAATACATGGGGTACCAGCTATTGCAGAAGTTGTTTCGGTTCTGGTCTCTGGTATCAATACTAATACTTAGATGACCATACAAGTCACTTGTGAAGTAGCCGTAAAATCCAGAAATGCTATGACCATGCTCCTTGTTGTAAAAAACCAAATTACTACTCTTTACTGTCTGCTGCTCAGTTGATGGGTGTTCCCATGTCCACACTTGAGATGGTTTATCTACTTCATAGAATCGTGTCAAATTCACCAAGTAAGGTCTGTTAAGACTTGGAACTTCAATTGATGTATACACTGGATGCAAATACGAAGTATAGCTCTGTGGAATCATAATCCTTGGCCTACAGCTGGGACTGTTGAATATTGACAATATCTCAGGACAACCTTCGTTATCACCGAACGAACCTAACATCTCGGAAACTACGATATCAGGAATGACTGGTATTTCGATATCTCTCACATCGGCCATGGTGATGTGAACTTGATTATTCCAATAATCTTTATTCTTGTCTCGCAATATTTGGGTGCAAATTGGGTTCTTTTCATAAGCGTATAAGGAAACTCTGAAGGTACATTCTTTCAACAATTCTATCAACTTATCGATTAACTTACCTTGACCAGGTCCCACAAAGTAAATCGCTAGAGGCATATGTTGTGATCCTTCCGTGAGGTCAATAAGAGCGAGTTCCATAGCTCTCTTGTACTGTTCATACTTGTTTTCGTCTTTCTCGAACTGGGCGTAAACAGCAGTTGAAAGGTCATCTCTTAGTGGCTGCAATGGTTCTATCATTAAATTGTAAGTTGGGTTGACCTTGATGCCTCGTAGAAAGTCAAGCAGCCGCACTCGGGAAGAAGACTCTGACTGGAATACTGGTATATTTTTATTTAACTTCTGAAGCAATGATGCCATAGATTTAAATGCAACTTCCAGTGATTCAGCGGATTCATTTAATATCAACAGTATCGGTTCAGTTGACCAATGCTGCAAGATGGAATGTTCAATTGATTCTTCGTCAACTGATAGAGCTACACTCAAGCCCGGGACATTGAAATATTCATTCCACAGCTTCCACAGTGAGAGGTCATTTCGTAAAGGAACAATAATTGAAGGATTCGACCAGTTAGGCACCAATTCCTTCAAATAAGTTCCTATGGCCTCCGAGTTCACTCTCAAGAATTGATTATCGAAACTGAAGACTATGCAGTTACAAAGTGTGTTCAAAGCGTCGTATCTTTCTTGAAAGTAGTGGAAGCAGTCAGCAACATGAAGTCCTTCCCAATGTAACCATATAACAATGTTCCGTTGGATACGCTGGTCAAGATTTCCGATGTAGGTATCAAAGTCCGTGGAGCTGGAGTGATTGCTCAAGTGGACAAGAAAGAGTTGAATCCCCTCTTTGATCTGGTCTATGAGGTCACTGCTAGAGTACTGTGTCTTTAGAATGGAGCCAGTGTACATGTGAATTAGTTTTCATGAGCGATGTTCTTGTTGCGGAAGAACTGCTTAGTCCAATGAGGTACAATGTGAGCAAGTAATGCAACAATGACAGCAATGACAAGGTTATTGTGAGACCAGCAAAAACACTACAACAATTACGTCAATGGAGAACAATTTCGTAGCTAACTAGTCTTAATGAAGTCAACTCTAAGAACCACAATAAAGCCTATAGTGAGGTTTACGAGCAGAGACACTAACCAGGTACGTTTTACAATGATTGCAGCACTGTACCAGCCTTGACAATGGTGAAAATAATGAACAAACGACTATAATGAATAAGCCTACCTCGACTTAAAATACTCAATATCAGCAACGACAGCAATGTCCAATTGATTTGTTAACCAATTGACTTATGATCCGGTATGACCTGTTCCGTACAATTTTCAATCTAAACCATAGCCAGGCATCGTAGAAGAGACAAGCATAGAGACTCACAAACGCTACCAAATGCCTCTACGTCTCTCATTTTCACTCACTCACTTTCACTGTCTCTATCACACTCATTATTCCCCTTCTACATTCATTGTTCATATGATCCTTCCTGGCCAAACACAACTTCCGTACCTTACACCATCTCCAACATAAGACCACCTGCAATTACAGGCTCTCATGGACCTGTCAACTCGCCGCTGATCAAAACGACTTACAAGTCACCTCGTCTCAATCCCGTTCCGTCATATATCCGTCTGAACGGCCTTTTTGTCCTTTGTCCTCTGTTCTTTGTCCTATGCCTCTTCATTTATTACCCTTGCTGATGCTCAGACCTTATACTACCTTAGCCGTTAGTCGTATCCTCATTGTCACACTATCCACTCACGCGTCTCACTCTTTTTTCGTGTTTTCTCTTCGCTTGTCGCCTCGTAAGCTTTCCTTTCGTCGAAGCCTGTGTGAACCTGGTGAGTGAGTGTGAGTGTGAGTGTGAGACTGACGCTGTTTAGTTAGCTGTGAGCGTGACAGTGAGTCCTGGCGTTTGGCTATTTTCTACAACGCGCGACTGATTGGTAGTGAATAGTACTGGTTTTGCTTCGTTGATAAATTGTATACTGTCAGTGAGGTTGAAATTTGGGTCGTGCTTTGAAGTTGAGTCTCTGGTTTGTAGGGTTTGGTATTTTGTAGTTGATATTTGATTTTGACGCTTGACATTTCCTTTTCTAGGTAGACGTCGTTCGCTTGGTTATTTATTATAATAATACACCCTATATAGTTCACTAGCTAACCTCCCCATTCGTTCGTCATTAGTACTCCTTTTCGCTACACATTTGTTCACCCTTGATCCACATTTTTCATTCTCCTTCACGTCCCATAAACCCCACAACAAACCACAAAATGACAAACCCAAGATACTTGACTGATGCCGAAAGAGCGAAGGTGCTCGAGTTCCAGGACATGATCCACTACAGTCCCAGATACAGCGACGACACCCACGAATACAGACATGTGATGTTGCCCAAAAACATGCTCAAGGTTATCCCACAAGACTACTTCAACACCGAGACCGGAACATTAAGAATACTATTAGAAGAGGAGTGGAGAGGATTGGGCATCACCCAGTCGTTGGGTTGGTCTCACTACGAGACCCATGCCCCTGAGCCACATATCTTGTTGTTCAAGAGACCGATAAACTACGGCCAGTGAGCTTGCAGATCTTGTCAAATGCAAACCATACCATTGTTGGTGTGAGGGAGGCAGAGAAGGGTCAATCGGAATAGTTAAAATGTGACTTTAATCCCGCCAGTAGACCTCCCTATCTTCGTCATTCATAGGGAACCACATGAATGTGGATCCAAGAGGTGTCCAAGCGGTGATTGTCCATCGGACAGCATTGCTACAGCTCGCTTCGTGCATAGTTTATTTTGTTCATCCTAGTTCAAAGTGTATAGTCATAAACGGTAGTTAGAGAGTATTCACTAGGTATAGAAATGAGATATCCATATATATTATCCGAACTAGGATTTTGGAAGCTAGGTTGAATGCTTTCCAAATCGTAATCCGACTTGCTATTAGTCACAATATCTTATCGGACCAATACGCATTCAGACTGTCAACTAGACTATCAACTAGACCATGCTGATTCAGCTTAAAATCAAACATATCACCATTAAAACCCACCATAACCAACTACAATAACCATTGATTCATTGTATCCGTTTTTACTAATAACATTACGCCCACTCTGGTCTATCTTGTAGGATATTAATAGCCATCTCTCATTGTCTAGTCTCACTAAGTTAACGCGTAGTGAAAAAAGGCGAACTCGATCTACAGCCAAAAGAATGTAAGACAGTACTACTATTTAGAAGAGATAAGACGTGTAGTGTAGATAGAAGATTGAAGATTGAAGACATAAGATAACATATACCATAAATATCATAGAGTGTCACAGAGAAGAAGGTAATAAACACATATTATAGATAGCAAGAACTTCGATAGACATATATGGATACCTTTACTCTTCCTATCGCTATACTGATATACAACTACTGATCCCGAAATAATATGATATGACGTCCAACCAGAAGATCTCGTCATCGGAGTTGAAGTTGTTCCTAGAAGACGTCAAGAAGAACATTGGTTATGACCAGAATACTGATTTCAAAAAGCTCGTGCTTTACCTTTTCAGCTTCACCAAGGATAAGCTTGTGGAGCTTGGCACTGCCAACGAACTGCCAAAAGATGAAGAGGAATTACTACAACGCTTGATAAGCACTATAGAACTAGTGATAAACAACCGCCTTCATCTACTCAATATTTCATTGAACGATGACGACTACAGGCTGATCTTCATTCCGCCATCGAAAGACATTATAGCACAACCATCGACATACCTATTATACGACTGGTCCATCCTTTTTGCATTACACCACATATCAAACTTCCACAACCGGGTAAATGTATTAAACCAATTGAAGTCATTCATAATTCATATCATCAACTTGGTGACCACAAAATTGCATAGCTTCAAGTATATGAAGCACATTAAAACCAACTTGCTTGGACTCCTAGAGAATAATATACTGTTCTTGATGAAGGAATTGCCATCAGCATACTCGTTGTCGTATAGGAAGAAACTCATCATAACAGTTCACTTGTTTTCACTTTTGAATGATTACGACCTCGCCAACAAGTTGCTTCTAAACCTGCTGAGTTCCCAATTGACCTTTGACAGCTTCGGTAGAAAAATTTGGTTTATACTCAGCGAGGTTGATTTGGCAGAAAGCATATCAAATCTACAACTCATAGATAACCTAAAATCTATTGTTATACTTAACTTGACGGACAACCTCATTTTGAATGACTCCATTACGTGGAACCAGATCTCACTACTTCTAGATTGGGTTATAAAGTACTTACTATCCGATTTCAGAGGTAAACAAAAATCCATAGAGTTTGAAAATATCAATTTGAACAAGACGGTCAGCTATACTCTTCTCAAAGTCTTTAAGTTATGTATCGAGAAACGTATTGTCCAGAATTTCGTAAATTGTCTCGGTTTCAAGAGCTTGCTTTTTAAGTTGACTAGTAAAGGAACGACCACAAAGTTTGCTTCCTTCCCACCAACTATATTCAAATCTGTTCATTTGATAAACTACTACTATAACCTACACGTTGAAAATTTGGCTGTCGTCACATCTTATCAAACTTCGTCAAATAATCAATACATTATAAGTCCCTTTGATGACATTGAACTAGACTCACTAAGAACTCAATTAATTGATTTGACTTCTCATGATTCTAATGTTCTTCCATCTCAATTGCTTCAATTCTTACTAGATGAAAAGAAGTCGGAGAGCTCAACTACAAATTCATCGGCATTTGTTTGCCCTACTTTCAACTATCTAGAATGGATCCAGTATGTTAAAAAGCTTACAAACAACTCACCTCCACAGGATGTACTTAGTGAGGTATACTCTCAGCATACATTGTTGACTGCCTTGGGCCATTTTCCATGTCTAGTGAATAAAGATTTCAACTTTAACGTTAGAGAGTGTACTAAATGTGGGAGTGGCCCAATGAATAAGAACTACTACGACGTGGTGGACTTGGACAGAAAGTCTGTTTACGATTCACACGAGATTTCAATCTACTATAAGGATATTATATCTAAGTACTACGTAGGTACAAAGGGCCAATTACTCCGCGAAAACCCTCTTTTGTGCTGCAATTTCTTATTGTCGTTGTTCAAGTTGTTTACTAGCTTTAGTCCTCCACGGGGAACTATTGAAAAGGATGTTGTTTTCAAGTTCTTATTGGACTTGTTAGCCACCAACGACAATCGTGATGTCAGAATTCTTGTAACAAGAATTTTACCTTTATACTTACTTCAACGCAAAGATAAGGTCTCCATCCAGAATTTTAAAATTATTTTTCAAGGAATTTCTTCAATTGACTTTGGAAGTCAAAATAGAAGACATCTAGGAGAATCTACTATCAGGGCTCTCGTAGAAATTGCAATCATTTCTGATGGGGAATGGCTTTGTGTCTTATTTATTAAGCTAATAGACTTATTCGGAGAGAATAATGATCAGCACGTGAATTATGTTTATAACGGTTTTATCAATATTGCAGCTGCCAAATCATTAGCACCATACAAGTTGTTATCGCCGTACTTGCCTAGTATCGCTGAAATTATCATCAAAAAGCCTCGAATGTTCGGTAAAATCACAGAATTGTTGGGAATAACTAAAAAGTTCTTTCTAAACAGAACCAGGGAATATACCACCCCGAGACTATTAGAATATTACAAGTTTGACTTTATTCAAGAAATTGCGGATGCGTCGAATATGAGTAAATGGGACCTTGTTGCGAAAACTCTTCCGCGTATAATTGCCCTCTATTTGGTGAAAGATACCCATATTAATGAAAAATACATCATCAGTGTATTGAGCAACATTTCTCCTAAATACAAACTAGTGAGCTTGAGTGATTTGATTTCTAAGATTGGCGAAATTACTTGGTACATCTTATTACAAATCCAATTCGATGATGATAATAATACTTTTATTAATGAAGAGAAGATCAACAGCGCGCTCACTTATGTTGCCAAAATATCTTTATTACAGAAAGGAAAGAATGTCAAGAGTAACAAATTCGATTATATTGAGTATCTCTTAGGTGAAAATGTGTTAGAATTGGTACAAAAGTTCAGCGAGAATGTGCATCATATAAAAGGAACAAAGCCCTACTTGGAGAAAGTAAGTTCCTTGCGGGCTGTAGAGTTTCTTATAAACAAGAATATTCAAGCTGTGACCACAGCTTTGGGCCAGATATCTACGTGCTTACAGGCAACTTTGGAGAATCCAGACTTTCAGATACATGCTTTGCGTTGTTGGAATGTTTTAGTACAGAAATTGCCCCCCAGTCATTTAATCTCATTGATTGATATCATAATTTCCTTAATTTTTCAAAAGTTTCAGATTTTTGATAGCGCTTCTAAAGACATATCCATTGATATCCTAAAAAAAATCTATGACGAAATCAAGGACAAATATAACAGCTACTCTTTATATTATCTTTCAATTCCATTTTTGGATCACATTCAGGAATACAAACCAATCAGCGGCTTCAAAAACGTGAAGCACATTTCTCGGACTACTATATTCCTGGAATTTACAAGGCGGATTCAAACTAACAATGAATATGTTGTTCGGCAAGCATTGGCTGATTTGTTAAATTATTGCCAGAAATATCAGGCCAATTGTCAATTGGAATACTTCAGGGAGCCTATTTTGGAACCTTACATCACAGACTTGATCAGAACAATTCTTGATACTTCATCTCATTTCAAGAATAAGAATGACAAGATTTCAACTAGTTGTGCCAAAGTTCTCTCAGTAATTGGATCTTTAGACTCCAACAAGTTCAATTTCAAATCAGTCAAACTGCAAATAGTGATAATCCGTGATTTTAAGGACTACAAAGAGAATAGTGAATTTTTGATTGAGTTCATAGAAAATAAAGTGTTGAAGATATTCTGGGCTTCTAATGACCCAATGAAGCAATTGTTTTCGGCATTTGCAATGCAGAACTTCCTACAGGTGATGCGCTTGGATCCACAAATTCTTACACCGTCAAGTCAGGAATTCCGTTCTGAGGTATGGAATCAATTCAGTGATGTTGCAAAATCCACGCTAACACCATTGCTATCTTCAAAATATGTTGCACCGGTTTCTCGTTATGAACCACTCAAATTCCCTTATTTCAAAATGAGTATGAAGTTCGAGAGCTGGCTTATGGATTTTACTTCAAACTTATTGAAAAGACCGTTAGTGAGTATTTTTGACAGTGACATTGATCCTACGAAGCAGACTATTTTCCAAACTTGCTCGAAACTTATTCGTGATCAGGATATCTCCCTTTGCCAGTATTTGTTGAAGTATGTTGCACTAAGCCATATTGTCAACGGAAATGAAGAAGCTACTTTTGACGTAAAGGATGAGTTTTTAAATATATTGCATACTGACGCAAGTTCATCGTCTCCTGATAGAGTGGAACTGCTAAAGGCATGCTTTCAAACTGTGTTGGAAGTTTTGGATTACTTCAACGAGTGGGTTTCAACGGCAACGCAATACTTGAACAATTATTCATTGGAGTCTTCTGAGTCAACTAAAATAGAGAAGAATATCAAGTTTGTTAATATTTTTCTCAGTTATATACCTATGGACTTAATAGCAATCAAATCAGCTGAGTGTGACTCTTACGAAAGAACCATTTTATACTTGGAGAGATGTTACCGTGAAGGCAAGGTTGACGAAAAATTCCAGCTTGACAATTTGAATGTGGTGACTACCCTTCAATCAATGTACTCGAGTATTAATGACTACGATGCCTTGAACGGTGTTCTAAAGAAGTTCTCTACAAGTAATTTGTCAGAGAAATTGACAACTTTTCAGTATAACGAAAGTTGGTCCTTGGCTCAGGAGTCCTTTCAGGTTTTAGGATCAATCGGTGGAAAGGAACAAAGGATCGAAAACAATACCAAATTGTTGAAATCTCTTAACGACAACGGCCTTTATGAAGAAGTTCTTTTGACATTATCTTCCAAGACCGATCTCAGTAATATCTCCTTGATCCCTCTTGATTGGTCTTTGGTTGGATTGCAGTCTTCTGTGTACCTGGGTGATATGGAGCAAATTAGAAAATGGCTTTTTATTGTTAATTCATTGGGTAAGCCACAAGACGTCGAAACTTTGATCAATTTTGAATTCGCAAAGGGAGTTCAATTTCTTTCAGATGGAGACAAGATTGATTTCAAAAAGTGCATGGATAATCTCTACAAAATCATTGGAACTTCACTTGTACCTTCAATTTCATCCAGCTTTTCTAGGAACACAAATCTTATGAACCAATTGCATTCCATATATGACTGGAATCTAATTGTCATGGCAGATTCCGAGTATGATGACATCTTGAGAGATGAGAATGAAAGGATACTTAAGGCTCGATTAAGCAATATTGATCAAGGCTTCGATACTCAATGGAAGATACTTACATTACATCGAGTTGCCAACAAAATGATTAAGAACAATAAGAAGATATCAGAAATTCTTCTCAATTACTCATCTTTGGCTAGAAAGAATCGCCGATTGGATATTTCTACTACTGCAATTGTCAAGGCTATGGCACTAAACGATGATGCGGCAACAATAGAATATGCCAAATTATTGTGGGCTCAAGGCAAACAAACGGAAGCCATCAAATCTTTGTCTGACATTATCGGAGATAGTAAATTCAAAAATTCTAACAGAAAGGCCGACGTTCAACTACAGTATGCTCAGTGGTTAGATGAATCGAACCATTTGTCTTCTCTGGCTATTATCAAAGAATACAATAAAACCATTGATCTCAGTCCAACCTGGGAAAAACCATACTATGAGTTGGGTAAATACTATAATAAGGTAATGGAGTCTACCACGGACCAATCAGGCTATTACGAACAGCAAACCGTAAGACACTTCTTAAAGGCTTTGGCCGTTGGGAACTCTTTTATTTTTGAAGCATTGCCAAAGTCGATCACGATTTGGTTGGACTTTGCACAGAGAAAGAATAGATCTCGAGAAGCTGAAAGAAAGTTGAACCAAATTGTCGACGATATCAAAAAGTTCTTAACTACTATTCCTATCTATGTATGGTATACCGCCATTACTCAACTTTTATCAAGAATTGTTCATGAGCACCAACCTTCATATGAAAAATTGTCCTTCATTGTCTTAAGCATAATCAAGCAATATCCCAAGCATAGTTTGTGGTATGTCTTATCTCATGCTAATTCAAAAGAGCCTACTAGAAGTGGAAGAATCAATGAAATTTTGAGGACTGTAATGAATGGGAGCCTGGAGTTTGGAACAAGCATTGAAAATGCTAAGGTTTTATTCACTAGCTTGATCACCATTGCTAGCTTTAAAATAGCAAAGTCACATCGCGCTAAAAGGCTATCTCTAAGCAAAGATTTCAAGGTGACTAATTTGAGTGTGCCTTATTCGTCACTTGTGATTCCAGTCCGATCAAACCTTGAGATTCGGCTACCTGCTACTAATACTTCTAAATTCAATGCTTTTCCAAGAACTGCTTCAATTACGTTTGATGGCTTTGATGATAATGTCAACATCTTCTTCTCTTTGCAAATGCCAAGACAGGTAACCATCCGAGGATCTGACAATAAACCATACAGATTAATGGTGAAGAGAGATGATACAAGAAAGGATGCTAAGGTTGTTGAGTTGACTACTATGATTAACCGCATGTTGCTCTCCAGTAATGAGGCTCGTAAGAGGGGTTTGCAAATTCCCAATTACTCGGTAATCCCATTAGCAGAGAACATGGGTGTTATTGAATTTGTCAAAGATGTTCAGACCATGAAAGGGATTACATCCGAACAACGCAAGCGTATGGGTAAGAGCTTGAATGAAAGAAAGATTTTCATGAAATTAGATGATGCTCAAAAGATTGTCAAGGGATCAAAGCCTTCAGACTTGGGTCCATTGAATAGACTTGTAGAAATTTTTAGGAAAGTTTGTGATGAAAACCCACCAGTGCTTCACAATTGGTTCATCGATCAGTTCTCTGATCCAACTGCTTGGTATCTAGCAAGGAATGAATTCACGCGTTCTTCTGCAGTCATGTCAATGGTGGGATATATCATAGGCCTTGGAGATAGACATTGTGAAAACATACTCTTCTTCAGGAAAACTGGGTCCGTTTTGCATATTGATTTTGATTGCTTATTTGATAAAGGTGCAACCTTGCCAACGCCAGAAATTGTCCCATTCAGATTGACACAGAATATGATTGATGCTATGGGAATCTGTGGAATTGAAGGAAGTTTCAGAATCACCTGTGAAGTAACTGGATCTGTTTTGAGAGAGAATGAAGCTCCATTAATGAATATCTTGGAGACGTTATTGTATGACCCCTTATTAGATTGGAAGAGTGTTCAGAAGCCGGAAGCTCATTTGTCTAAGGTTAGAAGAAAGATCAGAGGTTTGGTAAATGAGAAAGAGGGCTTACCTATGAATATACATGGCCAAGTTGATGTATTGATTCAAGAGGCTTCATCTGTGGAAAAGCTATCTCAGATGTACGGAGGATGGTCGGCTTATGTATAATGCATATTTTTTAATTCCTTGTATATATATATGTATATCACTTCTTCGAGTGTTTGATCTAAATGTTCTATCTAAACTTCTAAAATTTACTGAAGCCAGCTTCAAAATTTCCATTTTCGGCTTCAAAGGTGCTATGGGAAGAACCTCTAGACAGTGTCTTCTTTAATGTCATCAGTCTAGAGGGAAGTTTGGGGGGAGGACCGGGGGGAGGAGGTCGTCTGTGTAATGAATGCTGATGTTCCAAGCCATTGGTGGTATGGCTACTGGAGTTGGCAAGTGTAGTGGCCACTGTGGCACTTGGTTGAGAAGAAGGTACTGCGGAACCCCGAACAGGTGATACGAACGGATTATTTGAAATTTTCGAAGGGTCCATGTTAGCATTTGCAGACAAATCTAACTTCTCTATAATAAGCTCGTCTTCACGAGGTGGTAAAGGTGGAGGAGTTCTTGGCACCGTCAAATTGTCCAAACCTGTAAGACTCACCTTTCGAGAAAGAGGCTTGCTAGGAGGCTCTAAGATGTCATCGTACTTTCCGAACTCGTATGAAGGCATGTGAGTGAGAGGAGGTTCAAGGGGTATTGTAGGTTTTGGGAGATCGGGGTTTGAGTTTTTGCGAGGCACCCTACGATTCAGGATCATCTCTGGTGGTTTATATGGTTCACGTTCCTCTTGAGCTGCCTTTTCGTCCTTGAAGTACCACTTTCCAATTTTCTTAAGGGTATTCATGGTAGCTGAGTTCTTGTTGTTTGCGGTTGCGGTCAATACGCTCTGCGTTTCACTTTTGATCAGGTGTGAATCAGCATTAAGAGTAGAAGCCAGAGAGGTTTTCTTCTTGATTCTCTTCGATAAGTCGGTGAGTGTGTTGGAGAGTTTACTTTTATTAATACTTCTGAAGGTCAATTCTGTTTTGCTATCAAGATCGCTGAAAGTGTCTCTCTCGAAATCGTTCGAATTAGCAGAATTCAAAGTTTGCAAGTCCAGGTCAGGCACATCGCTTCCTGGTCTCGCACTAGGATCCCAAATACCTCCACGGTATATCTCATCCATTGTATCATAGAAGACTATATCATCCCAATGTGGAAGACAAAGACTCTCTTTCACTGCTTCCTTAAACTTTTTCTCGATCGAATTTGTTATGATGTTGTATGTCATTTGCCTCGAGGAGATAATTGGCTCTATTTTTAAGTTCATTATAGGCTCTGTCTCAAATGCGTACCAGAGTCTTTCAGAAGGTGGGGGTTTGATCTTAATCAAAATTGGTCCCTCAAGTTTGCTCAAAGTAATGTTAAGGAGCAAATCCACTTCTCTAGTTTTGAAACGAGCTCCCAAGTTGATGTTTACCTTAGTAGCTATTTGTAAGGATAAATTACCATGGTACGTCAAGTATACCGACACGACCACGGTTCCGTCTGGAGAGATTTCCTTCAAGCTGGGGTACGTCAAGAATGGAGCTGAGTCTCCTGGGTATATAGACTTAATTTGGAACTTGTCCAAAAAACCTGGTGTTTTTATCTTGTTAAGTTTTTTGGATATTTTTGTATGGAGATAATTCTCTAATGTCTTCGTTCCTTGTAATGCTAGAAATAAACGACCAATCAAAGCGTTGAACCACTTGGTTTGTAATTGTCCTTCGGACGAGTACAAAGTCTGGATCAAATCAATCATATGCTTTGTTTGGAAGTGGAGTGACCTCGCATACACCTGTGGGTCGATGGCTTCGTGAAGGTCGCTATTCGTGGTCAACTTAGTTGCTCTTACAAGCGTGAAGTACCAGTCCTCCTTGTCGGCGTTGATATCAGTGTAGAGGAAGAAAGAGCCCTTTGGAGCAGATTCGTCACTCGAAGTGAGACTATTAAGCTTCGACGATTTTACCATAGCTATAGCTGAGCTCTTGGTAAAGAGTTGGCCATCTGGAAGATCTCGAGGCCACATGGATATGAAATATGACGAGAGTACAATGACATGCTTAACATCTTTGAGACTTTCATCTTTGTATAGGAAAAGATTTCCATGTTTAAGGATGGCGTAATAGCGGTGCTTCTTTTGGCTGGATTTGACTTTCTCGCTTGATGGAGATTGGATAACTGGTGGTTGTTGGAAGTTGCCGGAAAGACTTGGAGAAGTGGCTACTGGTTCTAAAATTGAATTATTACTGGAAGGCTGTTGTAAAGTTGTTGCAGATACTGCTGGAGAGTTGGGGCTGAAAATTGAACCCGTTTCACTTGCATTCCCGTTGGTATTCATATTCGTCATCCCCAAAAGCGTACTCGAAATGTTATTCAGAAGACTATCGAACGATGTGGAACGCGATCTGCTGAGCCCACCGCCGGCAATGGTGTTATTACTGCCATTGATGTTACTGTTATTGTTATTTGCTGAATCCTTTTGAACCAACTTGTACAACGAAGAATAAGCGCTTTTGTTCTCATTGCTTTCACTGATCAGTTGAGTGGTAGACGAGATGTCGTCAGGAGAGTCCAAATACTCTTGGGTGACGATGATCCACCCAACCTTGTGGGCATCAAGCCCTGACAGGGACGTTTCCTCGATTTCGCCTGCTTTCAAGTAGTCACTGCCGGAGTCAACACCTTCTCTTACTTGGTTTTCGTCGTGATCCGGATCAGTCGACTGTAATATGGGATGGAGATAGACGAACACCAATAGTACCACTGGAACAAAGGTGATTCCCCCGAAGATATACACATAGAGTAACGTTAGCAACCCCATGATGTAGTGAGACTTTCTGTGGGCTTTGGACGCGTATCTTGTTGCATATACTGGTGGTTTATGAACCTGTTGGGTACAGCCTGATACTGGTAACTCTTACAGCCAAATATTGGATCCGTGGTTGCTGTCGCAATAAATGCGATCCGGGGTATAAAATCTGTATCAGGTGATTGATATCATGTGATGAAATATGTACATAATGAATGAGAGAGGATATACAGGATTTTTGTTAACGGTGATGGTATCCGAGCCTGGAAAAAGCGGGTTGGAAACTACAGATTTCTCACATTCAAAGAGAGGCGTAGATGCGTAGAGGCGTAGGTATGTAGATATATACGCATTTTTTATAAGGCTCATGTACTTTTAATTGGAACTTGGACTATTTCTACGACAATGCTGATACATAGAAGCGGATAATCACCGCTGACTGAATTCTAACGGGCATATTCAAATCACCTGACTTATATCATATGACTTGATCAGTACAGAAGCAGGTATTCATTTCACTTCCTCCCTATGATTTCTCATTCACCTTTCCCTCACTCTCACTTGCTTCCTTCGTTTGCCTTCTTCCATAGCTCGTATTCCTGTACTGCGGCCCCCAGATGTGATAGTGTCCGTGCTCGCAATCCACGACCTGCCGCCGTAAATTGTTTACCTGCCAACGCCTTCAGTGCTCCTTCCCCATCAGGAATGTCCGACATGCAGCCTGCACGTACGGCGATTAGCGGGCAGAAAAAATTTGCAAGAATCTTAGAAAAAATTTATGCTAAGCGGAATAAGGCATTTTTGCAGAAGTAATTTAAATTAGCTTGACTAGCATTGGCCGTGTAGTGAACGGCGATTGGAGGTAGGGACTCGGGCGTAACATGGAGAGGGACGTATAGGGGTCGGGGGGAGGCGATCAAAGTAGCAAAAGGTGCATTAATGTGAAAATTTAGCAGCAATACGGGGTATTATTTATGTGCCTTTGTACGGAAAAAATTAGGGAGTAATTCGTGTACAGTCAATTTACACAAGATCATAAAAATTCTCCATTTTACAGTCACAAGACTATGAAGTGATTGGTTGTATTGATAATGTTCAAATGGTTTGTATTTATTCTATTCTTATTCTAAAAACTAGTATCCATTCAGACATTGCAAAAGTAGCAAGTTCTGGGTACATATAGAAAGAAAGTACAGAGAAGGCGACGCAGATCTAGAAATAGATGCTGGATCGATGCAATAAGTTAACCACAAGTAGAATCCGTAGTAAGCAGCACACCCAAATGCAAAAAAGGTAGTAATAACTGAAGTAAAAAGACATTAAAGTACACCGGGCGAATTAAAAAAGTTGAATAGTATCAAATAAATAGGAATAGGGTGGTGATGGTTGTAGATGTGTGCTTACTAGGTACACGCGTAACAGTTCTTACAAGAAGAAGTCGTTGATCAATAAGTTTCCGGTACCAACCATCTCACTGGCCTTGCCTGAGAGGATGGACCTTTGGTTCAAGTATTTGAAGAGATCGTGGTTGCCGTTCACATCGATAGAAACGCTCGAGCCATTGGAACTGAGTCCGTTGGCAGAGTCGTACATCAAGCTAGGCAAATCCACCGTTGAAGCTGGTGACAATGGAGACACGGCACCAGACTCGAAGCCATCGTTGTTCAAGGACAAATTGAGGTTGCTGTGATTCTGCCTGTAGTGGAAGCTCATCTTGTTAGAAAGCTTTGGGAAGTAAAGAGATGATGCAGTAGCCTCTTCCTTCTTTGAACGAGCAGGTTTGTCTGTTGGAGACACAGCCTCGTCGCTGGACGAGTCGTCAGTAAGCTCGTCGTAAGAAAAGTAATCATCGAAAGTGTAGTCGCTTCTGGAAGAACCGGAGAAGTTAACGTTTCTAAAGAAAGGTACTTCACTGGTGGATGGGGTTTGAGGTGACTGGGGAGTGGAGTTGGATGCAGAGGCGACAGTGGAAGCATTGCTGTTATTGTATATACTGTCGTAGTTGGTTTCGCTCTTGTTAAGCAATGCAAAGGATGAGTGATCGTTGTATATCTCAATGGGAGACTTTCTGAACTTGGAATAGTACAGTCTTATGTTGTCCTGAAGGATCTTGGTAAAGTTGAGGGAGGTAAGTTGATTCTTCTTGTTAGACGAAGGTTGTTCGTTGTCATCGTCTTCATCTATGTCATCATCTTCGTACTCATCTTCGTCAACGTCTTCATCGATATCATCGGATGCATCTTGTTGGTTGGTGTTGCTGATGTTCATGTTGTTATCATTAACACCGAGTTCGTTTAAGATATCATTGTTCAAGTTGGTCAAGCTCAAGAGCTTCTCAACAGGATCAATCTTGTCGGAGTTCACCTCTTCGACAACAACTCTTCTCTTCTTGAGAAGGTTAGAGTCGTGCTGTGCTTCCGAGGCCGTTCTCTTGGCAATCATAGGGGCACTGGTGACTAAGGGTTTCTTGTTAGTGGCGTCGCTAAGACATGCTCTCACCTTTGGGGTGAGGGTACGAACACGAGTAGACTTACGAAGGGTAGACATGGTTATACCAGTAAATGCAAATCGTAGGAGCAGTAACAGTCGTGGTCAACACTGAAGGAGGGTATTAATGCTCAAACGGGAACTCTTTGTATATGGTGTATCAATAGAATATTGGTACAATGTTATTATTGTAAGGAATCGCAGGACTTGTAGTGATTACTCGGCCTTGAAGTCTTGTTACTGTTTTAGGAATTTGTGTCAAGCTTGTCTGATCTCAGAACTGGCTGAAGCGACCTATATATATATTTGTTAATCGTCAATCCGTAAAAATCCAAGATATATCCACCTCTATATACTTTCCCATTCTTTAGTATAGCTTTTTGCTATTCCGCTATATAGAAAAAAATTTTCACGCCGCACAGGAAAAAATTTTGTTTTTTCCATTAGTTTTTTTTTCCGGCCACAAGAAATCTGGAAATCGTTTATGGAAGGCAGAATGGAAATTGGGCTCAGAAAATAATATTAATGATGGTACATGTAGTGTACAATATGTTAGCCCACTCAGTCATACTTTTGCGGAGGTCTACTACTGAGTAGCAGTAGTAATATTAACCGGGGAGGTACCAGGTATGAGTCGTGATGTCTGCAAAGGGATAGAAGTCCGAGATGTGACCTACAATAGGTATTAGAAATTACATTTCGGGGGCGTATGCTACAGTGGCCGGAGCGTCACAGCATGCTTGGTACATGCTTGGTACTTCCTGTAATAGACATATTTCAAAACCGTAGGGCGAGAGCGTGGAAATATGACTTATCTTTGCACCCCTCCAATTTCAGCATAAGCCATTGTGTAAGGGCTGAAGTACATGTAGGAGACGTATGTACCAGGCAAATGAATGACAAGCTCGAAACTTTAACACAAACGCTTGTATATAGTAGGGATAACAAGGAGTTGGCCCCTTGAACATCTTGGCTCGAAATAGAAAACTACATCAAATCGATATTATTTAGGCAAACCCAGTTTGGGACTATTTTTTATCTGAATTATTTGTCATGCAGTAGTAAAACCGTAATTCCTTTTGGGCAGAATGTGCAGGCTGACAGAATCTATTGACAAACATCTTTACCTTCGTCACTATTGGTGCGACCCGCGCGACTGGAGATAATAAAGGGGGGTAAGACGACCGACAGGGGGTAGCAAACAACTCAATCAAAAGCAAACTTCAAACACACAATTGCTTTGAGCGGAATTATAGCTCAAGTGGGGCCACTATGCCCCCCAACCACAACCATCGTGTCTAACCCCCATTTAACCAAAAGGGACACTGTTTTCGACACAGGTTGTCGAAACTAATGTGAAATAATGGAGTTTTGTGATACTTCTGTCTATTAATTTCATATCATGTATAGATTAAACCTACAATGCGCACATTCTATAATCGAAATAATAAGATAAAACATAAACATAGTAAGGATATTATCTGCTATCTTCGAAAGCCCACCAGTGTTCTCCTCAATCCAAACCCATATAGTTTTAGAGATTGCTTTTGGGCGTATAATTAAACTATAATTACAACATAGAACAATCTTAAATCGCAGCTTTAAGTGTACAATTATCTACTCCTCCTTAGCGTTGATCACCAACATCAGTATGCTTCTGAACATGACCCGAGACCAAAGCTTAATGTAAAAATACGAAAGTTTAGTGTTCGGGGGCCGGCTGAACTGTAGACACAGTGGAAATTTCTCGCTTTGGCATGCGTGCGCTTAACCCCTGTGGCAGCATTCTATTGAACACTCACATACAACAACCTATGTTGCAGTACCATGGCTCGACTTGGGCCTTTGTTCAATGCAAAGCACCAACTATATTTCCACGAGGACCAAAACGTGCATTAACTTTCAACATGAAATTGTATATACTTCCGCTTGTACCACTTCAATTGCTGGCCATGTATGTTGTCTTATCTTATCTTATCATGTATCCGGTAAAAATAGACTTCTACTTTGACAAGTTTCACACGTGTAAAGCCGGAGTGTCTAGACAAGTTGTAGGTTGTTCAGCCCAGTTGAAGTAAACTTTTGCTTAAATTAAACTTTAATTTAGTGATTTAAATCGTGTTACTATTCCATTAATGTTTGTTCGGGGTGACTAAGAGGGGAGAAATGATAAATACTTCAAGTTATGGTTTACTGAAAGAAAAATAAGCACTTGACACTATACACAATGGATTGCTTTGAGGCATAATAATTTAGGGGGTAAAGAATAAATTTCCCCCGTTGGTTGATAACACAAATTGTTCGATTGTTCGTATGTTTATTCACTGCAGTTCGAAGGTAGGTCTGGTTGTTACATATACCTAATGGAAATGTAAAGTCCCACCCAATTTCTAGTTTAGTCTAGAGGATTCGATCTGCAGACTCGAAATAGGTGCATGAACATAAAAATAATCCACGATGCACTGATAGACTTCAGATTAATATTTCAATTAGAGTTCTTAGCTGTAGATTGGTTACTTGTGCAAGGGCTATTTTTCCAAGTGACTTCACAACAATAGCTTGAGACAGGAAATATATCATCTTTACTCAAAATATCCTAGCTTTCTTTTCAATTTGCATTTGTGATTAGCGATTTAAGGACAAGTTACCCAGCTTTGTTGAATCCTGTCTACAATAAAAGTCCATACTTCCATAATTAGTAGTTGTAGAAAATAAAGGAGTTTACATCAACAGATCTGGAAAAGTGAACAACTCCTCACTACACCACCCCCACTTTTCGAAGTTGGATATCATTCAGGGTAATTTTTGTTCGAAACCACCCCCATATCTTCATTGTCATTGATCGGAATGTTGATGTAATCTTTATTCTCGAGATTCTCCTCAATATCGACGTGCGAAGTCAAATAATTTACTCTATTCCTAGAAAATATAGCTTTACGTATAGCCAGCTCCTCATTCTCGACGTCTCGTCATGTCTGGATTTGGGGTTCTTGGGATACATTTCTTCGAGGATTTCTCGAAAAACTACAACTTACACCCCTCTCCCTCCCATATAGAGTTGGTAGAGGGGAATCAAAGAAATAGACCTTTGGCTATGATACTTCCTCCATACAATGGTATTTTTCATGTCATTAAAGATGACCATCAACTAATCTCCTCTGAGGATCTTCGTCTTTAATCTAATCCAGGGGCGGCCCGGGTCGCGACCCTTGTTGGTGTGTTCACAAGCTGATTGCAAATCAACAACCCTCTTTTTTGACCATACGGACCCCCATTTTGATTTCGCTGACACTATCCGTTTTCGTAGATCTATCTTTTGGAAATGAGGAGTTACACTAATGCACAGAAAGATTCCGCACTTCCCCAATACGGTAACTGCGAGATTTTTCTTCTTTATTTTTATGCGATTTAGCCAAAGAAAAAGAAATTTCTTGTCACGTGAATTAAGTCACCCACAAGTGAAACTCAACTCGGAGTTCGCAAATGCTACCGATATCTGAAATTATGTGTGAACTTTCAGGGGCGGAAACCTACTTCCCCTTTTTTGAATCTATGTTAGAATGGAACGATTACAGATGTACCTCCAAAGATGTCATTTACCCGCTTTACGTATTCTACGTATTCTGGAACGTTCGTATTGTTCTGACTGCTGGTTCTCCCCAGTTCTTCTGCGTCTCAGTTTTGCTATTTTGTGTTGTCCCTTTGCACTTTGTGTAGCTCAGAAGATCACCCATTAGCTTAGTCACCCGTAAAACTTAAAGTGTTCATATACTCTCCCACTCTCATTTTTAGCTCCTTATTCTACATGCAGAGACTTCCAAGCAAGAAGAGAAAAAAAGAAATTTGTATTTTTTGCGCACCCTTCGATTAAACCTGCTCTTTTCAGATTGTCCCTTAGGAAGTACAGTAACAGACACTTTTCCTTGGAGCTGGTGCGATATCCGCGATACGAGATTATGGAAAAGTGCCATGGATGGTTAGGCGCCATGTTATGTTTGACGTGGGAGTTACGGTTTCGACAAGACTTATTGTTGATAGAGAATAGGTCCCCAAAATACAGAAAGTGTATCCCTAGATAAGCATTTGAGGTTGATGGAAATGGCTACGCTACCCCAATATCCGTGACTGAAATGAAATTGGCATTTAGCCTACTGTCGAAAGATCCCAATTCGTGACACTTGAAATAGTCAAAAGTAGTAATTTCAAGAGCTTCAATTTGAACTGTTGATTGTTGCTGCACCGCTGGGCTCTTGACCTGCTTTTCCGAACTCAGAAGACGAGAATCTTCACACCTCAAGACGTGCCTGTGGGATTTTCGAGTGCAAGTATCACTCCTATCCAGTACTTGATGCAGTTGGAATCCCTGCTTTACTTACATGAACCAAATGTAGAGTGGTATCGGCGAAATGCACAGTTTAGATATGAATTGAATGCTATAAAAACGTTATCGATTGGGAAGGGAGCTCTAATCGAACGTTTGAAACCCCTTCATTCTGTAGGCTCAACGAATAGGCGCTATCTTGAGATCACTTGTGTCATTCCTGCTGTACGGTGAGCATATTGGCAAAGTCAAACGGGCATGTCTTTGGAACTTACCTGCTGCTGAAATGAAACCGTTATCAGTCGATGATTCTATTACTACAGAAACTGTGTATTAGATTACGTCATTATATTAGTATTTGCATTCAAGTCGAACCACTTTTTTATCTGTACGTCACCCATTAAGCACCTCTTAATTCTTGAACATCATTCTCTCTGACATATTTTCCAGGTAATACGTCTAATACATCAAGACCGGATTGTCGTGGCCGGTTCAGATGCTTCTTCTGAAACATCGTAGCCACTAGATACCGCTTCGTTTCTTGTCTGCAAGCCTCTCGCACTGTCTATTTTTAAGCCTCAATAGGAAGATTGCAACTGTGACTTGGAAACAAATCTTGTAATACCTTTTACAATTGCAAAAGTGAGAATAAATATAGATATCCATCCTTGTCTCTATCTTAGTACCTATGTACGGCTTCCGTTGTCTTGAGGAGAGTCTTGTAGTAAGTAAACATCCTTTAAACAACACGCTATAACGGCTGCTCAATCAACTTCAAACTCTTCCCAGAACAAATATACTGGTAACAAAGATAACAAGTCTTTGATACTGGTAGTGGTGGTGCTATTTCAAATAGATTTACAATATTTTTGCGATAATGCCTAATCTTGTGATAAAATTGGGGATAAATTTCTTTAGTATTGAATTTAATTAGAATTCAACAAAATTTTCTCTTTTTAGCTACGAAACACATGTTTTAAAAATAGAGTATAAAATGTAACAATGGTACCTGGTACTACGGCGTATTTTACAGGGACTGAATGTGATATTAATAGAATGCTAATCTGTTCTACGGTAGTCAATAGGGCATCTTTAAGCGCACATTGGTTG
This sequence comes from Scheffersomyces lignosus, assembly GCA_001599395.1. NCBI lineage: Eukaryota > Fungi > Ascomycota > Pichiomycetes > Serinales > Debaryomycetaceae > Scheffersomyces > Scheffersomyces lignosus. The sequence goes on along the minus strand of BCGS01000004.1, from coordinate 967,667 downwards.
TTGCAGCTTTTTGTGTATATAGTAAAGTTTGTTACAGTTAGCCCACTTACTGCGTCGCAGATCTTTCTCTGGCTGCAACGAAATACTCTAAACAGCTTATTGAAACTTTGGAACAGTATAAAGTAAATGTATTTTAACTATTCTATGTTGTAACTCTGGGTGTTCCATTTGCAATCAGAGATCGAATAGAGAGCAATTTTAAACGGCATCGTTATGCAGGCAGCTGCAAAAAAAACAAAGGGCTCTTCGTAAAAGCTTCGTCCGGTAATGAATTGCATTCACAAGGGATCAGGTAGTATTAAGATTGCATATTTTAGGCACTTTATAGATGTACTATTGTCAAATTATGCAAATTCGTCTTTGACCAATACAGATACATACAGTAATACGACATAAAACTAAATGTTGTCGAAATTCTCTATATTTGGAACTTTCAACAAATAATTGCAACAACCTTCTAAGGATGCAGAGTGATTGGAATAGCTGAAATAGATACAATAGTCTGCCCCCTAATGATGATACTGCAACATGCAAATGAACGCTATTTTAGCCAACTCCGTTGCCCTTCACAAATAGAGACTTCGTGTAATCAAGAGATGCTAGTAAGTTTTCAAGTATGCGAGTGCTCACAAATGTAAATCACTATAGTAATTACTTCCAATAGAACTTGTCAATATAATACCCGTGTCATTAATATCATTACCGCAAAGTACCCATTTAACTTGTATCATCTCCTGCCCTTACGCCTTACTTCAGCCCTACTTTATTCACTGTCACAATAATTGGTAACCGCACACCACTTTAAAACATCGAAAATTTTTCAGATTCCAAACTTTTCAATGTTTTTAGAAGTCTACCAATAAGTTGTAAAAGACTCTTTATCAACAAGAGTAGTGATTACTTGTCTTCTAGATGGAGTTGGTAGCCAATACCCACAGAATTCCACTTTGATAGTGAGAATTCAGTGGTTTATTCGGAGAACCGTATGTATATCCTTACCATCCTACCGAAAGCAATGCAGATTAAGATGATTATAACGAGCCCTGGAGGCTCTATCTAATATAAACCCAGCTCTTCGATAATTTTTGTTTCATGAGAAGAATAGTCAAGACAGATGATTTAATAAGCATTAGTTGCACGGTTCGGATTTCGAAACCTAAGCCGAATATAGTACTAACATTTATGTTTCAGAATCATTTAGTTACTATATATTGATCCCAAATAAACATCCATGAATGCAAAGTATTTGTAAGATAATTAGTCTCTTGTTGTAGGTGGATTATCATTGTCTTAGTACCTGTCTCATTACCATGAATTTAACTCTGCAGATTCGGAAAAAAAAGAAGTTCTACATTCAAATTAGTGACAATTATATTTATACAATGTTTCAGTGCCCAATTCTACTTACTCTGTCTATTAAACAGCGACCTCTTCAAATTCCAAAGCATCCTTTATCACTCCAATGATAGCACTACTATGGATCTTCTCGTTACCTCCACGCGATATTCCGTACTCAATCTCACTTAAACCCTTGAATATCTCAATTCTTGTCTTACTCTTCAACTGATACTGATTCAAAATTTCAATGAACCCACTAATTAAATCTACGAGAGCCAATCCTTTCGTACTCTTGTACTTATTAATGGTAATGTACGCGGTGGTCCAATCGTCCTTCAAAATCGAGTCCAATACTGTTTCTATGTCTTGTGGATGTGGCGCTCCTATGCACTCATAAATCATATCTTCGTCTATCTCATCGTCATCGGCTTCCACAGCAGCCTTACAAGCTTGTAATACGTTCAATGCTCTTCTCATGTCTCCTTTAGATAACTTCAAAAGGGCATTTTCAGCCGGAGGACTAATTTTCAAGCTCTCCTTAATGATGACATTCTGTACTCTCTCCCTTATCGCCTCTTGATCTATAGGATGAAATCTGAACCGCGTACATCTCGATAACAATGCTGGATTTAATTTGTGGGCGTAGTTTGCCAAAATACAGAATCTGGTATTCTTGGTGTATTTTTCAATAATTCTTCTCAACGAATTCTGGGCCACTGCTGTCATAGCATCAGCTTCATCCAAGATGATCAACTTGAATCCACGGGAGAAGATCTGCATGGTAGAAGCAAAGTTCTTGATCTGGTTACGAACTACATCTATACCTCTATCATCCGAAGCATTCAATTCAAGGACCATATTTCTGTAGTTGGAGCCATAGATTTCTCTGGCCAATGCTATAATGGTGGAAGTCTTACCTGTACCTGGAGGACCGTAGAAAAGCAAATGGGGGAGTTTACCTTCATGGACAAACTTTTTCACTGTATCCACTATATCCTGCTGTCCGTAGACTTCGTCCAACGTCTCTGGACGGTATTTCTCAACCCTGAATGAAGAGTTAGTAAATGAACACGATGAACGAGATATACATGAAAGTATGTTCAATGGTAGTCTACAAAACCGATAAAAATTAGTAGCACTATCAAATCATTGAAGACAGATTAATCCATTAGACAAGAACCATCAAGTATACACCATTACATACCAAGGCAAGTTTTCTTTAGATTTCGTGTCTGCCATCTCAAACAAGTATTTATATATGACAAAGAACTTATCAGTCTAGTTAATTCTCAACCTTTAACTATAAGTAATCTATGCTAAAAGACAACCTTCTTCAACAGATCTCTCTCTCAATCATTACACGCTCGGAAAACCAGAAACGCGTTTGGAAATTCAAGAAAAGAGAACATCCGTGACGCAATAGGATATACAGTATTTGGTGAGTGCAAAAATGGTAATAGATTATTCTGGTTATAAGTAATACTGTTCTCTGGGAAAATGTTAGTTAAGATTGTTGGAGATGGGATACGAGCTTGGATTGAATGTAAGTGGCGTAAGTTAACCTGTGGCATATACGAAAGAAGTGTTCAACATTGGCAATAAGTGACTGGCACGGTTATGTAGCTATGGGGACGAAACGCAGCAATAGAATTTCAAAGGCACCCATTATCCTTTCCTCTAATACCTCAAATGACTGAAATGACTCAAACTACTAAAACAAGAATCAATTTGATCCCATTCAGCTGAATAAAGCTCTCAGAAATCTTTAGGATAGGATATAAGCTGAACCCTGATAGTAGTCCCAATGACTTCTACAATGTCGCAGACGACATCTTATGATTGCAAAATTATGTTGATTCTGTTAGTCTACAACACATGATTCATTGAATGATAGTCAGGCTTTATTCGTATATATTTGGGTTTCTTCTCATCAGCTTTACTAAAAACTGTTCCATACAGTCAACAATAAAAGTTACACCCGTAGCGTCGAACTATCTGTTTCTATAAAATTTCCAAATTGAACTAAGGGCAACGGTTTTTCCAAAATCACATCAAGGTCGTAAAAACTACCACCATGGCCAATAACCACCAGTTTACAACAAATGCTCTTAACGCCCTACTTGATTCTGTAATTGCATACTTACCCACAAAGTTACATGTTGGCCAGTCTCCACCAGTGTCCCAAAAGTAAGAAAGACTAATACTATCATTCTTCGTTGGGCACAAGAACCCAAAGTCAGCCGGACAGTCTCGCACAATGGCTTCACACACATTCACACAAGGCATCACTTCAAAATAAGTCAAATCTGGCTGAATTATATCATTGATGAAGTCGTTACGTGACTCCCCGGGTGGTCTCTCTTTATACCCAGTGATATTACGAGTGGAACACCTTGGAATCGTCACAGCACATAACCAGTCCTTATAACTATCGGCACAGTTCTCACACGTCTTCATGGGAGAAAATACAGCATTCTCAATCGTATCGCATGGGATCTGTTGAAGAGCTTTAGTGAAATTAACATAAAGTTCGCTTGCTCGGCTATCATAAAGACTCATTATTTCAGCTTTTGTAGCCTTGGAAGAAGCAGGGACTGAATAAGCAATCTGATCACAGAAGTCCAAGTCATAGATAAGCTCACAACTAGGACTATCTAGGGTCTCAAATTCAAACGGCAGGTATACTGCTCCACCAAAGTCAACACCACTGAAATCAGAGATCAAATAGGCAATATATTTGGTGGAGGCATTTAAGCCAGTAACGTAAAATTGTTGTTGTAAAGCTCCATTTCTTGTAGTGTAACTACTCAGAATCTCTTCGGGTCTTATTAGTGCCGGACCATTCCGCACAGCACACCAACTACTATTGATCAGTGTAAAGTAGTCGTTGTAATCGTACGAATATATATACAATGAGAATTGCGATTCAGTAGCATTAAGCTCGGAGATATTGTGTCCCTGAGTATTGGACAAATTACCTGTAACTACAAGAGCTGAATCATCGTCAGTATCTATCAATTGGGCCCAACTCCGGTCGTCCCATTGAAAGACCAAGTCATTCTGAGAAACACCGATCTGGTACGTCCATTGTGCTGTTCGATTTGTATTTTCTGGGGCACGTACTGCGATGTACAAAATTGAATCTGCTACTTCGTCGTTGGTCTGAATTGGCACATCAGCAAGAGCCTGCAAGTACCCGTTGTGGAAAAGTACCATTTGAGATAATTCCATGTTGGTCATCATACTTGAGTTGAATGAATAGTATACTGCCAACGAAGTCTCGTTATTCAATATATGCGGAGGTTGGGTACATATGTTACCAGTAAGGAAAATAAGGAACTCATAGTATTCTCCTAATCCGGTGGTTGTATTTACACTGAATGAATAATAGTTGGTTTGACTCTGGACTATAGTATCTCTTATTGGAGTAAACTCCTGTAAGCCTTGTGAATTGGTGGAATACTTCTTCTGAGGCACAAATTCCACATTTCGCTTGGTAGTATTTTGCTGACCAACACCTTGAAGCTGTTCTCCATCTTCTCCTTCTTTTGGAAAGACTACCTCTGCATCAACATCGAATTCGTAACTGATATCGATTGCCGTAATTACTGCGGCTAGAAACCATAGAACGAGAAGCAACTTCATCTCGACATGTTAGCTGAAAAATAGCAGAAGAATTGTAATATTACTGAAATTAGGGAAGTAGATATGCTATCACTCAGAATTCGAGAACCTACAATGTCTCTTATGAAATCAAGAATAATCTGTTACAATACCTTGATCTAGATGTAGTGATCATTGGCTGGAGTATAAATGTCGTGGAGCCGTTATAACCTTAAGCGTTTGCGACTTATACCATTACGCGACATTTCTATAGGAGGGTTCTGAAGAGTCTGCTGTAAGTGAATTCTGAGTTTACTCTACCTCTGACTGTTCAATAACCTGCCTGGTTATTTTAGATACCTAGAGATCCGGTCAATTAAATAGCCTGTATTGTAATATCTTTATATATGGAATAGTTACGTTGTAATTAATAAATATCAAAAGAGTTTCCAGAACAGTTTCTTCTTTTGAGATTTGCTCTTTCTACCCTTTTTGCCAAGACTAACATCGGCAATACCATCCGAGTTGAAAACTGTCTTCAAATCTGGGTGTGATTTCAATGGCTCTAATTTCGGACGGACATTGTAATTGTCGTCAACGTCATGTGAGAGCGATTTCTGTAACAATTTTAAGGATGGACCCTTTCCACTTCTCCGAGGTATAGGAACATCGGCATCTACAAACTTGAGAGTCCTAGGCGAAGGAGTCAGCTCATCATGGTGCTGAATAACAATAGCGGGAGTTTCTGGAGTTGAAAGTGGGGAGGTTGTCTGGCTGGCTGTGGTATTCTTCTGTAAGTTCTTTTTCAATTCCCTGTAGGACAAAGATGGCGGTTTGATAATAGGATCGAGCATAGACTTCGTCTTGTAAGGAACGACTCCAAATGAGTTTGAGCCTGTGATGGCCCTAGCAAGTTTTGAGCCATTTCCTCTGAAGTCTGGGTCTACTCCTCTAATGTCATCACATAAATTCAACGATTTCTCAGACACAAGTTTCATTTGATTAGCAAAATAGGACTCATCCATTGGTTGCTTGCGAAGTTTCCTGAACCCTGTAGCGAGGTCTTTCTTGTAGTCGTAGTATAGTTGTGAAATCTCATCATACGAAGAGTACGACTCTTCTGACATGACACTTGATGCATCAGATGAGACAGAAGAAACATCATTGCCGTCAGTGTCAGGGTTAGTTGTCCCCACGGCTGAGGACGAGACGTTGCTACCTTCGCTCAAATTCATAGAGTCTGTGCCCAGCTGGGCTGATGATGTTGAAGACGAATAGTCCATTTGTTCTGCTGCTTTGTTATTCTTCGAATTGATTTCATCTTGCAATGAAAACTCAAACTGGGTCATGTTCACCGCTGGTACTACAATGACAGGCAATGGGAAGTTCTTAACAAGTCTATCAGTTAATTTGGAAGATAGCCAGGAACGCAATGGAGCGCTGATACTCATATTTGGCTTTGTACCCGTACATACAAGGTTTGGCTCGTATAACTTGTACATCTCCTTAAGAACATCTTTCGTCTTCCCCACAGCTATTTCAACTGTGACTTTTGCTATTACCTTAGGATTTATCACTTCCATTACGTATCTCATGATATCTTTTGCAATGAACTTGGTATACTCAGGTTTGTTTCTCATGCGGAAACGAGCTTTTGGAGTCTTGGGCGGGGCAAACGTTTCTGGAGTGTAATACGAGTTACGTCTTCTTGGGTTCATTAGCATGTCAGAATTTGTTGCAGAAACGATTATCACGGTATCACCATTTTCTATGAAATTGTGAAGTATCCAGTCAAGAGCAACCCAAGTATGTCTGCGACCACTTAAATAGATTAATATTACTCTCAGTGCTAGAACAGGAGTCAAATATCCATTTTCCTTATTATTGAGCTTATTAAGATACAAAGGCTCGAGGTCTTTATGAACCTTACTGAAGGTACATCCTCTATGAGTGACGATGGGTCTGGTTGGATATGTTACTGCAGGTACTTGTGCCATCAATGCATCGAGTCTAGTGATGTCCAAGCGGGATTTGTCTATGTCTAATGGAGAAAGATCGTAGTTCGAGATATCTATACTCCGTTTTGAATATCCTCTGATTGGGGAGCGTTCTCCAGCAGACGCTGTCAGCGATCTCCTTGGAGAAAGTTCATTTCTACGGCCTCTATTCGATGTAGATAAGCTGTCATACATTTCCCAGCCAAATACATCATCCCAGAGATCTTGGACATCTTCATCAGTACGAATATCAACGGTATCGAACGATACTCTTTTGTCATAGTACAGTTTAGTGAGCAACTGCTTTTCTTCGGGAATACGGAACTGAACTTCACGGTAGTTATCTGATTGCTTGTTCTTGAAGTATTCTAAGAGGTTTTCTGAGCTGTCAGACGGCGTCTGGGCGTCATCGTTGTTGTGGTCACCTTCACTTGATGAGTGGGTGATTTTGGTTCCTTCTTCGGTGAAGACCTTCGATCGAGGGATTTCTGAGTCACTGTGAAGTTTGTTGAGTACTGGGGCTGTTTGCAAGTGTCTGATGATCGGCTGGACCGGTTTTGGAGCGACTACTGGCAGTGACGTGGCTGAATGAGCAAGCAAGTGTGGAGGCTGTGACATGGTGAGAAGCTAGTCAACGGGTAGCGAATGGTAGGTTTCCAAAAAAAATAGAAGATTAAAGATCGTAGCTGAATATACGACGGATCTTGTGGTTATATATTAGGTTCAACGAGTGCCTTGTGTGTATGAAGTGGAATAGCCGCTAAGAATCGGTTCTTCTGTGAGTATGCGAGATTTAAGATAAGGTTTAGTAGTGAGATCGGTTCGTAGTGGAGGTGATACGACAGAACGGGTAGCTCGAAGGGAGATTTCTGGTTGAAAAGCGACCGCTAACTAACCACGAGTGCTGGGTCGGCGATGGGCTAATAGAAAAGTGACGCTATACTATCAACTTGCTGGCCGATGGGGATGTCTGTGTGGGATGAGAAGTAAGCCTCGATTTAAACCTGGGCAATTCTGAAGACAAGCCTAACGATTACTGAGAGAGCCTTCACACAAAGAGGACGAGTAGGGCCACGTGACTGGAAACACAGAGGGAAAATCCGAATGGGAAGGGAGGAGTTTGAGGGGGGTATGCACTGATAACGGATGGAATAGGCGAGGAGTACGAGTACGAGGAGTGAGAACCAGAGAAGAGAGAGAGGAGGAAAATGGTTATGCAGCGGAATGGACTATTGGCATGTAGATATGTATAAATATGTATAGATGTCTAGACTATGAAATGCCGATGGGGTACGATTGTTCCATTTTCATGACATGTCCAAACGTCTATTTACAGTAAACGAAGGGCCATCCAACAACTGATAATATTGCGATCTTGCATTGCTGAGTTCTTGCGTTCAGCATTCTTGCTACTGGGTTGTCTGCTGTGGTCACCACAAAGATGCTTAGCCTCATTGGCGTTGTTACAGTATTAGCCCAGGTCGCTGAGCTGAGTCCTCCAGTAAGGAATCAATCATACGACAAGAAAAAATATATATATTTTCTTGTTCTTGCTCGCAGCAGTAATTAATCTTGCTGAGAAGAGGCATGAAATGAGTCCGGGCGTCACCTTAATTACAGCTCACACACAGAAAGCATACCACAAATGTATTATTAATAGAAGGCTCAAGAAAGGAGTGGTAAATACCTAGCGAACAATGTACCGGCGGGTACACGGAAAAAGACCAACCCGTTGGCTTAGAATCCAACAGAACAATCAAGGTCTGGCTTCACTACGACCAAGGCAATCACCTACAGGACCCCAATTTGCAATTTGCGGCAAGTGAAAATTTTTATCATTAGCTAACTTTTTCTTGACACAATCAATATTAAAAGGAAAAGGCGCCCATCCGATTGGGCCCGATACTAGCAGTAATGGCTGTACGAGGGAGCAGTCACTTTCGGCGTATACATATGTATGGACATTTCTACATTAATTCTGTGCTAGTCCCGTCTTCACCCTTGGGAATGGCATGACTATCTCCTACATTATTAAGCAGACATATTCTCATTATTGAGCAACACACAATACATGAAGAACTGTGCTGCGATGCAGGTGAGCTTTCCACGGCTATTATTAGTTTACTGCATTCGGAATTTGCACCCATCTTTCTTCGTCAACAATCAATCCAAAATAAGGAATTAATGCAATCTAAAACAGGTCACTATTATAACATTGTGAATTACACTGCAGCTGCATACTTATACTGTGTCGAACAAGGTGATGAATATCCGCTCCTTTCACTGTGTCCAAAGCCATTACATGAGTCAATTCGTTGTCAGCCCCGTCCCCCATAATCTCGTGATTTTGTTTTCGAGAAAGCTTAAGATGCACAGAAGCGTGATGCCTGCAGTCTGAAAGATGTTCTCTGGGTTTAGGTAGAATATTTCTGGGCCAAGATATCACTAATCGGGTAACTAGGGACACCACAATGAGTGGATAATGAAGTTGGAATAGTAAGCAGGGTATATGTTACGTTACTTTATGTTGACTCGGGCGAGTACTGATTTCCGTGTGAACTTCCGAGTGAACTAGGGTACAAAGGCTTAGGACAATAGCTTGATTATAAGTAGCGAGAGCTGCCTGGCAATCAGGGAGACTGTTCTCTGATCACGTGAGCTTCCAAAGTAGTAAAGCTTAATAAGACATTTTATTGTAGAAGTGAACAATGTACTAGTAGAAGTGAGTAAGGGAGAAGAAGAAATTCATGTCCTTGTTCAAGTTTCAAAACAGATACATAGAGATGGCAATAGGAGCATCTACAGATATGAACACAAAAAAGTAGACTCAAAATAGAACCAGTACCAAAGTGCACAACAACCTATTAATAATTGCAACCCCACAAGTCGAAACGACTCATTTCGTGGGATCTCTGCCATTGTACTCATGCTTCCGGTGATTTCATTCTATGAAGTGTCCATCCGTTTCCTATTGCTTTCTTAATGCTGCAAATTCGGGTCTGCACAGGTCGCGTGCCTTTTTCTGTATAACACACACTCCTAGACTGTCGTTAAACAATAGGTGATTTCTTGATAGGGGAATAATGGTGAAATGCAGCTGTCGTAGGTATGCCCTGATCTTTAATGTTGTCAAGTGACACCAGTCTTATGGCAATGGAAGGACGTATTAAGTGGTTGTTTCAGGCGCGTAGTGCCTCTGAGTCTAGAAAGATTTATTCTGGCCAATGAGGTGCGCTTGGCAAATTCGCCCGATCAGGGCATTTTCCCATGCTACAGATAGATTATTACTATTACTGGTTAAAAACTGGTAGAGCACTGGAATATTGTTAATATTGCACCAAAAAGTTGGGAAATTACAGTTCAAAGAAATTTTGCACAAAGTGCAGCATGTCACCGTCATTCGAAATTAATGCCCGTGATTGGGTTGCGTAATACCTTAAACCCTTTCCATTTTTTACTACCTTGTTGATGCCGAACTTAAACGTGGAATGACTCTCACTGTCGTCGTTAACCTAATTTTGTAAACACCCCAAACTCAGTACCACTACTCCTCATTTTGGGCTCTTGGTGCTCTCTTTGTTTCACAGGCTTTGTTTCCTATTGAGGTTCTTCTGGATTGCTGGTGCGAGAGGAAGTGGTGGGTACGACTATGAGCCCTTGTATACCGAGACGTCCGTTTAATTGCTGCCAAATGCAAGTACAATACTTCATGTACCTCAAAAAGTTTTTCTTGGGTTAATGACGAGGTCAATTAGCACCTATCGCCTTATGTACGTGATTACCTCTGTGGTGACTCTCTCCTATTGGGCCGAATAGCCTACACAAAGTCCAGAACCCCAGTGCACAAGAGCCAAAACCGAAAACATTAGTGATTTTGGCTTTGCCCTAGTGCTCTGACGCAACAATGGACGTCTTGTCTTTTGTTGCAGTTATCATCGGAACATTAATCTCGTTTTATTATCTAATAGAACATTAATATCTCATATCATTGCATTTATTATTACTCTGTCAATTGTAATTATCATTTATAACCTTATGTTCTTGCTGAATTCTTTCTGAGTTGCTGGCCAATTCTTTTTTCTCGAGCTTCTCATTGCTTAATATTAATAGGTTAATTGGTGCCAGTTGATTAATATTTCTTCTTTCTTGTTGTTCTATTAGTAACTTTAGAAGCACCGACCCGACCACCACAAAACGCTCACATACCAACTACGGTTTTGATCTACGGTTATTTTCTATCATTAGCTGGGTTTTCGATCCGCAGTATCTCCTCCTGATCAAACTTCCTTCTTAGTCCATCCATTGTTTCCACCGGTTTGTGGGGTTATCGCCGGATATTATCTTGATCTTTTCAATCCTGTGTTAGATAGGCGAATCCTTTGATCGAAACCAGGCGAAGTATTAGTAACGCGAGTTGATGTACCAAGTACTGGTGTTGGACTCATTGGATACAACATTGACCAAGCGAATCCGGGCAATAGGAGAGAGCTTAGTATCGACTCATAAACTTACGTTGGACGTACCATTTTCGCTGAGATTTCAATATTAGCCAACATTGAAATCGTCGTTCCTATTCGTGAACATTAACTCATCACTAGATAGAATCCATTGCCAATAACGAATCAGTCCCATCACTCAACTAAAATCTGAACTTCCACCCATCTGTCTCGCTTGCACCGACAATGTCCACCATCGTCTCTCGAAAGCCTAGCATGCTTCCCCATCCTTCTCGTATAACATCATCCACTCAATCACCATCGACAGACAAGACTACGACCCCGAATTCGTCAGTAACAGACCATCTCGACAGCAACAGACTCATAGTGTCGTCCTTCTTATTCAAACGATCAAGCAAAACACACCAATGGAAGAAGAAATGGGTCGTTCTACGTAACTGCCAGTTGAGTTACTACAAAGACTCAACCGAACATAAGCCCAATAAGGTTATCAGTAGCAGTAACTTGCAATCGTTCAGTAAGATTCCAGACCACCAGAAGTACCACTTTGCTATCTACACTAACAATAAAGTATTGCATTTCAAGACCGGTGACAAAGCAGTCTATAAGAAGTGGATCGTTGCTTTGGAGTCGTTCTTCAAAGAAGAGGAAGATGACAGTTCCAGTAAGACAGAAGCGAAATCAATCACAGAGTCGTCTACGGCTATACAGAAAGCAATACAGCCTGAAATATCACACGAAGTCTCCCATAATTCAGGGCTGACTCAAGAACAACCGGAACTCGCCGAAGACGGATCTATGGACGAAGACGCAGAAGCAGATTTAGACAATGCTGAGGACGACGAAGCAGAAGAGGACGACCAAGCTTCAAGTCTGAAGTCCCAGAACCTCGTTTCTGTGTCGTCTTCGTCGTTCCATCACTCGTACAATATCAACTCCAGCCGACACTCACTACCAGTTTCCGTGAAACGTACAAATTCGTATACAGACGAATACTCTGGCCCCGAAGACCCCTATTTGTCATCTGGAGTATCAGATTCTCAGATGAACCAAGACTCTCCAACATTCGCTCCCTCCCCATTCGTTCTAGACAATCCAATCAAGGAAGAAGTTGAAGAAGAAGATAAAATCGAATTACTGGTTCCTCTGGCAGAGGCGAATCAAGAAGTTGAGAAAGCTGCAAGAGCACTCAAGAACCTTGATATCTCAGAGCCAGCTTCAATAAAGCACGAATCGCATAGTACTCAGAAACGAACAAGTAGTCAATCGTTGCCAGACGAGGATGAAGAGGAGTGTTTGATAGAAAGGGGCTATCTTTTGCGATTACGAAAGAGATATAATCAATGGAAGAGATTTTACATAGTTCTTACCAATAAGAATATGTACTTCTACAAAAGCGAATCTATTCACCAAGTGTACAAAGCCATTCCTATTTCCCAATTGATTGACGTTATCGAACTTGACCCGCTTTCGAAGTCGAAGCAATGGTGCTTATTGATTATCACTCCTTTGAAGAGAGTGAGGTTCAGTGCGCCGAGCGAAGAGGAGATGATTAAGTGGCTTTCTGCCTTGAAGGCACTCGTGATGAAGCGTAACATGTCGAAAAGAAAATGAACGATAATCCAATCCTTAGGATGTATGATTCTTATGAACGAGGAAATAACTCCTCTAATGAACTCAATTCTATGATAGAATATTTAGGCAATTAATATTATAGAGACATTGCAAGAACGCAATCTTAAAACGTAATTGGAGAAATATAGGCATAGGTTTTGGCCTAGTGTGACATTTTACGAAGAAACAGAGTTCGGGTCACCGAAAGAAGTTGTAGCACTCTGTCTGTGATGTTCCCATTAAGTCTAAAGCAAAGAATGTCGATGCAAACTTTTTGCATTGACCACGAGGTTTACCATCATTTCAGATACCTCTCATAAGACTGATACTTACTTATATAGAGATTACCTACCAACCCACCAATTCGATATCGGTCTCTATTTTGCAGCTTGGAATAGTGCATATTGAAAAGAGGGATTGAAACGCTCCCTAAAGCACTTTGCTCTCGTAAAAATTTGTAATAATAGGCAAAAAACTGGAACTATTCTCTTAATAGACTCTACCTGAGCATGACCATACTCTTCTCCTGTAGTCTCCAATCTTCGTCTATCTTCCAGTAACTCATTATCACTCCTTGGGACCCCATTCTAAATGGCTCCAAAAGGTAACCTGTATTAGCTAACTAGTGAAATTTGCCCGTTCAGCAGAAAATTACTAGTTACTGCGCAAGGCTCTTGCGACGCTCCAGATAACACGACACAACCATGTCACTTCAGGGCCTTACAATTGGCGAATCTACTCTAAACTTGGTGAGAATCCAGCTGCCCACAACAAAAAACAGTGTCTCTTCTCAAAATCCGATTTCCACTAATTTTCACTGATATTCACAGCCTTTCCTTGTCTTTCCCTAAGCGAGGTTTCATTCTCCATTATTCACCCTCATTTGCAGGTTGGGCCAAGTGCACCACAAAATATTAGAAGCCTAATTTTTCTTACTATCAACGGGTCACAGTTTCTATCTTGAACGACAGTGATTTCAATATAACAGGGCGGAAATTACCAGTTAAAGGCTTAGAAGTAGACTCGAGGAGGTTCTGAATCCAACCGTTGTTTTAGTGCTGCAGAAGACCGATTTTTCACCAGGTTAGCTTAGTCCCACCGTTACTGTCACAGCTTGGAACAGTGTTGCAGAATTGAGTTGTACCAGAAAGTCGCCGAAACACCATGTCAGCAATAATCTTCAACGCCTATTCGCGTAACTTGGATAACGAGAAGGTAATTGAGAAAGCTCGTCCACTTCTCGATCCCAAGAAGGTCAATACCGAGGAGTATTTTCACTATGCTCGTTATCGTGAATGGAAAGAGCCTCAGGAGTTGAGCTTCTTCGACACTTTCAGAATAAAGGTCTCCAATAAGGTTCTAGCCGACGCTTTGAAATACAGATTCGACGTATGGGGATTTGGGAGCGGAACCATGAACTCCGGTACTATCCAGGTTCTTGAAGGCGCCTGGAAATTCCCCGATTACTATCCCCTAACGGATTCGGACAGCGTTGGTAGCACGAAGTCGAACTCGCTGGCCACCTTGGATTCGTTTGTATACTATCTTGCAGGAATTTTGGGTAAATCAGTGCCTGAAACAAGCTTAGATCTACGAACAAAGCTGCCGATAATACTAGTACAACAACGAGTCCGATCATTCAAGAAAACAAAGCTCTACAGGGAGAACAAGAGTAAAAAGAAGTTCCTTGACGAGTTCACGTCAATATACAATCTAGGAGGTGGCGAGTTTATGTCCCGTCTATATGATTTAGTTGAAGGTGATGAGGGCTTGTTTGTGATGGCTTTGGTTTTTGTTGTTTCAAGTGCACTTCATGGCTCCTTAGAAATACCAGGTTACAGTAACTTGAATGAGAAGCTGCCGTATGAGTTCGAAAACTCTATAGAGAATGAAGAAATAACTGATTCAAACTTTGCAGGACCTGGTAACTTCATGACGGATGAGGAAAGAGAAGAGATTATAGCACAAATCAGGAAAGAGGAGACCGAAAAGATCACAGAACAGTTAAGAGCCGAAGAGAAGATTAAGCTGGAGCAGCGCGATAAATTGGTCAAGGAAAGAGTAGATCAGCAGCTACGTAGTCTTTTGGAAGAATTGAACGATTGGAAAACATTGGATACGAAAGATCTAAAGTCATCCCCAAAGGCTGAGATTAAGGAATGGTGTTCACAAATCTTAGAGCAGAATAAAACCTTGATTGAAGATACCATTTATCGCAAAAAGGAAGTAGCTGATTTAAGTGGAAAGTTCAAATTGCTCAAAAGCGAATTAGAGAGACTTGAAAAATATCAAAGCAAGAGAAAGATTATACCTGGGACCGGTAGTGAAGAAGAAAACGAAACCAGGAAGACTGTTCCAATACAGAGTAGACCCGATGAGAAAATTGCTGAAAATCCAAAGACTTTGGATAGCGTAATTGATTTTACACCAGCACCTGCGAGTGCTGATAGGGCTACCATGACGACAATAAAAGCAGAAAATGTCTCCGACGCAAATCTTGAGAGTAATATATTTAACAATGAACAAACCGCTCCAAACGTCGATGTTCCATCCCCAACTTTGAAAGTGCAGGCACTATCACAGCAGCAGACAATAGAAAGCAATATTTCATCGAATATGACGCATACTATGACCAATTTCGAGGACGATGAAGACTACTCTAAGGAGATTTCCAGAACTACAATGGATGATCCAAGCCTACACATCGAAGAAGAACAGTACCATTCATCCATAACTTTGGACACTCCACATAAAGCTGCAGTTACCAATTCTTATACGCCTGTTAAGTCTCACTCTCCAGTGACGGCCATTCCTCAGATTCCTAATTCGTCTAGGACATCTCTATTACATGACATATCGAGGATGCCTACACCTGTGCATAATCAAAGCTCGTCGTCGTTGACCTGGCAGAGAGGTGCTAACAGCAATAATACCGCAACAAATTATCCAATAAGCACAAACACCAATATTGGCAGTTTAAACAATTCCAGCGCTGTAACAACTCCCGTTTTACAGTTTGATACTCCACTAATGTCATCAATGAATCATAATATTTTTAATAATACTTCAGCTAGCTCGTCGCAGACATCCTTGCCTAATGTGTTTAACCCGATGGGTAACAATTTTCCCGTCACTAATCATGTTTT
Source organism: Scheffersomyces lignosus (assembly GCA_001599395.1). Lineage (NCBI taxonomy): Eukaryota > Fungi > Ascomycota > Pichiomycetes > Serinales > Debaryomycetaceae > Scheffersomyces > Scheffersomyces lignosus. The sequence goes on along the minus strand of BCGS01000004.1, from coordinate 951,512 downwards.
ACCAAATATCCCCATTGACACGTTTGGAAATACCAACAATGGCATACTAAACAGGGTTTCTAGTGTTAATATCTTTGATGCTTCTTCTGCCAGTAGTCCTACATTGTTCAGTGGCAATACCATCAATACGCCAACTACCTCTTTGAGGAGCTCTCAAATTACGTCGCATAATAGAACACATCAAGCGAGTGACGCGGCAATGCCGTTGTCTATAAATTATAATAGGAATGTTTTTGATATCTCCAAGCTGAAGCAGAATGTGGGGATGGGGTCTGATTTCTTCGGCCAATTGCACTCGTTACCTTCTGGAGTAAATCTTTCCAACACTGCATCTATGGGACTTGAACAAACCACAACTTACAAGATTTCAGGAGCTTCTACTTTAGGAGGTTCTATTTGGAATAACACGGCACAACCTGCCAAGAGTAACAATTCATTCTCATCATTTGCCTTAGAAGATAATGATGGCTCTAGAGATAACCACTTTCCTACGACTCAAGTTACACAGGAAGAACTAGACAGGGGAAATGAATTATCGGTTGAATTTGAAAAGGAGATTGCTCAAGCAATTCAGGAATCAGAGAAAGACATTGAAAACCAAAGTGATGATATAGAGAAAAGCCCAAAGGCAAAAGCTACTTCGGAGAATCAAAAGGAATACCATGAACTAGAGAAGAGTCCTCGGGAGGTTAAATATAGTTTTTCATCAGAGCCATTACCATGGAGTTCATCGACAGAGCAATCGGTTGACTTAGGTTCTTGGACAGTATCGAATGAGAATGCTCCAATCACTCAAGATGCAAGTAGCACTAATGCCATCTTGTCCTTAGACGCACATGAATTTCCGGCTTTGGCAAAGAAGTCATCCAATCGTCAAAACGACCCTACTGCTGCAGCTCAGAAGCCGAAGATTACGAGGAAAGTAAAGGAGTTACATAAAGACCAGTCGAAGTCCAAGACACCGGAATCCGATATTTCAAGTATAGATTCTTCTTCAACTGCGCTTCGAACTACGCGCACAACATCCAAGGAAACTTATGATGCACTCGATATTTCATCTGACAACGTCGATAACTTAAATGAGGAATCTCAACTATTACCAGGGTGGGTTCGACCTGACCAATATGTGCTTCCAAAAGATACAACAGAATTGAACGACCTACTCAATCTTTCAATCGATTCCATTGAAGCACGAGAGTACACACTACCTCCGATATACACAGGTGTTCTCTTTGCAACGCAAGCAAAGACGGAAGCTCACCACAAAAAGCTCTCTGGCGAGGGCAACAAATTGAAGGAGAAGACTACCAAAGCTGTCAAACAACACACATCTATATCTAAGAAGAGTAAACTTAAAGGTGTTTCTATTTCCAAAGACAGGGAGGTATTTGAACTTCCAGTCAAAGCTGAGGCCAAATTACCAATAATAGAAGCTATTCCTTTTGTACCCGCATCTAAAGAATCCCCAGTGGCTCTCTCAGTAGCAGCTAATACTGCAAAGGCACAATCTCTTGCAACTAAAGCACAAGCCACATCTGCTTCAGCTGCTACTACAAGTGAAGCAAAAGGTACAACCAAAGTGGATTCCCTTACTGCTAAGATAGAATCTCTTACTGCTAAAGCAAACTTTAGTACTACTAAATTAGAGGGCAACACTGCTAGAGGAAAATCTTTGGCATCAAAAAGACAGGTTCCTGCAAGTAAAGTAGAAGTTGCTACTACCACCGCTACTACAGCTTCTACGACTACAACAACAGAGGGTACAATTACTAATGACTACTCTAGCAAAGTTGGAAATTCCCTAGAAGAGATGGGACTCGAACAAACCGTAACACAAGTTCCTGTGGTATCGTCAAACAACGCAACTCTGAAATCCAACGAGAATTCTTTGAAAAGAGGCATGCCATCTTCAAGTTCCTCTCCTAACAGCAACTCATCAGTTCTGGCCCACTTAGATTCAACTCCTCATGATCCGATTGTGGCAGCCACGTCAAGAATCGACAGTAACCCAGGGAAGCATGCCGACGAAGATATTGGAAAGGAGTATGCTCCAAAACAAGTCGATTCGAAGATGGAAGAAGAAATTACGAGTGCAAGCATTAACAACGTAGAGACTTCAAACAATTCAAACTGCTTAACAATGACTCAACCTCGAATAGTCTCCCCTTCACCATCCCCACCACCCGTTTCAAGTGGACCAAGCGATGCATTCATGGAACTCGCTGCAAATTTAGAATCCGATTTTGCGAAATACAAAGAAGTAGAAGAAAGTTTTGGTAGGTATGATACAAAAGAAGGTCTAGAAATCCTAGAAAGCATGAGATCGCACAAGATATACGGAGAGATTCATAACCTAGTTGTCGAAATTCGTGATCTCGATCCAACCTTTGACTATGAAAAGACACAGTTACTGGAGGAGGAGAAGATGTATCTAGAAAACAAGTTGCCATCTGTAGAGATGTCCAAGGATCAAGATGAAGAAATTTTAGAAGAGAATAATGATAAAAAGGAAGAGCTAAAGAATAATTTAGAGGAAAATTCAACCATAGGAACAAATGGATCATCAACCGAAACAAAATCAACCTCCCCAGAGGACAACAGGATTGCTCCGACATCCGACCCTAGTCAAACTTCAAGAACCACAAGTTCAACTCAAAACTCTGAGAAATCAGGATCCGAAGGGAAGGACGATGGTGAGGACGACAAAGAAAAGAAATGGTCAGCGGAAATTGTCTCTCTGTCTCCTACAGCATTGAGTGAAAAGTGCTCAATTTGTAGAGTCTATCATGACGGCGTCCAATGTCCTCACCGCTCCGCCGATACTATAGCTTTAAACAAGGAACTGGCAACGAACCAAATAGAGACTGCATTCGATGAAAGTAAGTTAGAACATGACGAGGGCAATGGGGCTATCAATATTGATTCAGAAGATGGAGATGCTGAACTGAGTGATGAATATGAGAGCAGCTTTACCAATACCGCCACTGAGAACCAAGATTTTGCGTCTATTGATCTTTATCTCGACGAAAGTGATTACTCCAAATTTGTTTACGACGAATTGGACGAAGATAAAGACTTCCTTGAACTTGTTGATACCATATCTGATTTGTTCCCCACCTATCCTCGAACTTATTTAAAAACTTTATTAAAACTTTCCGAGAGCCTTGATGAGTTGATCGAGTCGCTTTTTCTCGAAGGAGAGACAAATGAGTTACGCGAGGAAGTGAAGAGGGAGCTCATATCGGACACTGTATCACATTCTTTGGAGCAGAATGACTACCCTTCTAATGTTTACCAATTAAAGGATATTTTCCCCAACTTCGATTTAGAAATTCTTCACAGAGAGTTAGAAAACCACCACGGCGATGTTGAGTTGACCACTAATTCCCTTTTGAGTGGAGAAGTTTCAGACAAATTTGAGCCTGTAGTATCATCTTCGATTGGAAATGATACTGTGTGGAATTCATTGAAGGATACTGCGGACAGAATCAAACATTTGGTTGACGTGCCGATTGGAAACATCACTAGCCATTTGCATGCGAATCAAGGTAAGTTTGTAGAGACATTGATTGACATCATTCAAAACTATAAGCCAACCGAACCTGAGGAAAGCATGCCGGCGTTAGATTTCCTCATTCCATCCGGTGGCCGCGTTCAAAGAGGTGGAGCAAGCGTGGGAGGAAGATTGCACACAGCTCGTCCAACGCAAAGGTACTCCAAGTTTGGTCCAGATTCCGACTCAGGAGTGGAATTGAAAATGCTTTACCGAAGTAACCCTGCCTTACAAGATATTGCAGAACCATTCATTTACAAGGCACTAGAGTTAGTTAATGGCGACGTGATGAGAGCCATCGAAATCTGCCGAGTAGTGATAGAGAATAACTTGGGATACTTGACTACGAAGAATAAGCAGCCCAATAAACAAACAAAGCATACAAAGCCAGCAAGGAAAGAATCACTTAGTATGGCGCAGTCCATTAGTGGTAGACTGTCGAATTACAAATTTGCAGGCGTTGATAATTCATTAAGTAACAAGTATCTTAATTTCAAGACTAGAATGTCACAGAGTAATCTGGCTCAAATACAGATTCGCAACGAAAGCCTTCAAAGATTTGATACTACAGGTGATTTAGACTTACATGGTTTCAGGCTTGCTGGTGCAATGGAAGTCACAAAACAGGCACTAAAAAGATGGTGGGAACACGAGCTTGAAGTCCGTGCTATTGAGGGCAGAATGGATAAATACGGTTCTAAGGCAAGCGAAATCGAGCCGTTGTCAATAATTACTGGCAGGGGCCTCCACTCAGCAAACGGTGTATCTGTCATTAGAAAGGGAGTAAAGAGTCATTTGGATACAAACGGTTACCTTTTCCACGAGGAGATAGGTAGATTTGTAGTTTACGGCAAGAAAAAACGTTAGGTAGAAGAGTTCTATAATTTCAATACAGATTAATGCTAGCGATTATACCTCTAACAATGTCGGAATATAAATACCGTCGTTGTCAGAACGTGTTTAGTAAATGTAGACATTTCCTGCCATAGAATCAAAACTGTTAATAATATGTCGACAGTCCCACAAGCGTTCCTCGAGGAAGCAAAACTTAGGTATAAAGTGGGATTAGTCCCATGGGACAGTTTGTCCAATATATTACCGACAAGATGAAGCCATGGCTCCAAATCTCTTGTTTGAGCTGAATGGCTATTAGGCTCACGAAGTCGGCTAAGTCCTTAGCTTATACGTCATTTAGCACTTCGATTTAGGATCACTTCAACTTGCTAACCTCACACCAATAATCTCACAGAGCGCTTTGTGGAGTTGTTCTTCGAGTGTTCTGAAGTACGATTGCGCTATCTAACGCCCTGATTATATTTTTAGATTATGTACTTTGCCTGTGCTAATTGATAAAGCCCAAGCACCGATGTCTGCTTTTCAGTGATTATATGGCTCCTTTTCATACAATCTATTTTTTCCAAAGAGCTTATTTTTTAAATATAATTCTACTGTCGTTATTATCTCGTGGCTGCAATAATTTCAAACCATTCACCGTTAAGCCTTTTTGCAACGATACTCAAAAAGGTGGTTGAATATTATGAGCCTCGGACTCTCCGCAACTATTATTTTTTTACCCGATAGGAATATGCATGTCACGTGCAAGTTCCAAAACAAGTGATTTTCAGCTTCTTGTAAAGACACAGGGTTCAAGAGACGTTACGGCGGATCTTGAGTTGATTTACTCCGCGGATGGTGTGAGCTACAGAGGACTACTCACTTGAACATTGTGTGTCATCTGTTATGTTATGAAGAGTCTGGTCGAGTCAACATACATATCATGCATCAAGTACAGTTATCTCCAAGAATATTTTCTTCTCATGTTACGCCACTAAAAGACAAGCACCGTAACCATGCACAGAGAAGGATGCACTTACCAACTCGCTAGATTTGGCTATTTTGGTGCATAGGATACGTCTAGCATGGAGTACGCAGTCGCAAAAACCATCACCAACACGAAAACAATAGATTGGCGGATGGGACACAGAAGGCATTCCCCATCCAGTCTGTGAAACTCAAATCTACGAGAATCTTCGCAATTGGTGGAGGTTACTACGAGAGACATTCGGGATGTTTGCGAGCACACGATCCGCATTGTAACCACGACACCCGCGCATCAAGAGTACCATTATTGTTGATGAGATGCAGCAACAGTACAATAAGCAATGGAGAAGGATTACAGGGTGCGTGCAGCCGTCCAATAGAAGTGTTCCTTACCGCATCATGGTAGCTTTCCTGTTCTAGGGCATGAGCGATACAGCGCTGTGATCCAGTGAGCTGATGGTGGAGGTGTCGTGACTGCCCCTACACGCATTTTCTAGAGGATTTTACTACATTGGGAGTGTCCAAGTGATTTTTTAGTAGGAGCGGCAGTAGCCGAGGGAGGGGCGAGGGAGGCTAGATACCGTTGCGCTGGTGCTGACAGTGCTAAATGTGCAGAGTTCTCCACCAGATCTAAAATCAAGGTTGTATAGAAGCTGACAATAATAACAGAATAACAATCGCTGTAGTAACACAAAACTAATGTCCGACGTCGTAGTGACACTCGTAGTTGATTCGTAGTGAAATCGCTATTGTTGGTGTATTGTCTCCGTACAAGGGGGGAGCGTCCGTGAACCCTATCTTCACATAGCGCTTTAAAAGCGTAAGTTCCGAGCATCGCAAAGTATGATTATGATACTTGCTTTGCAGCCAATTCGTAGTAAAAAAGCATTCCAGCAATTCGACCAGCTGTACTGATTGACGCATCAAGAGTTTGACAGCGGTGCCATAACAGTCTTCCAGCACATCTACCATCATATCAATGATAGGGATCACCCCAGGTCACACTGGCCAGCTATAGTTGAACGTCGTGTTGCGCCCAATTCCTCCGAAATGTCGTAATCTGCAGTACGTATGCAGTATTCAGCCATGCACAGTGTCGGGATATTTTCTATTTCCGATTAAGTGGTTGTTGCCGCGGCGCACGTCCCCGTAGTTAGAGTTGTGAATCTAGTCAGGAGTATGGCAAAAGAGATAGAAACAACAGCTTGACAGGATGATTATGGACTAACGAAACGACAAGACGAGTACCAAGGGTCAATTCTCAATGTACGCCGGGCTATTGTCGTTCCGATTCACCTATAGTTTGATTATTTTTTAAATTCTTACCTGATTGGCATATCTCGCCCATTGTTGCCGGAAATATTTTTATTTATTAGTTCGTGCTGTTCCTGGGTCAGAAACCATAAACAAAGGGCTGGCAAACAGCACCCAAAATCCGACGAAACAGAATCTTCTCCCGACTAATGCACTACGCCAGCTAGCCACGTACCACACCACCTAGATTCCTTCTGCCACTGCAACACACTCAATTGGAACACCCACATTAAACACGAACACGAACACGAACCAGCTCTTCTGTAACTCTAACTTTAAACCTGGCACCCAACGTAAACATACAATGCTACCAACACCTGCACCTCCGGATTATTTTTTATGTCCCTTTGGTTTTACTGCCATTCACACTTTTATTATTTCATGCTCACCTATGAACATTAATATTATTATTTTACTATTGTGTGTGCTCTCCCTCTCACCTCGCTGTGTCGCTTTTCTCATTCTCTCGCTGTGTCCTCTCTCTCCAGTACTGAATTAACCCCAAACAACACACAAAATTTGACAAACTCAAACGGTTTTCTACAGACAGAGAGACATTTTCGATTGGGAGTTTTATTGTGATTTTTATGAATTTCGGTTGGGCTTCAAAACTTACAACCACCCGTTTCTTTACTTCAATCACCCATACTTCCCCAGCTCCAGTCCCCCATTGCCAGCACAGACCCTGCCAGCACCTTCGTTCTGTTGTCAGCTTGTACACAATCTTTTTTTCGGCGTAAATCTGGTGTTTGTCGGTACTTTTCAGTCCCTGAATCGAGGCCGTCTTATTACCGCCAGCCAACAGTCAAACAACCATTTGAAGTGATAGGAATATCGGGTGAAACACGGTAATCTTTCAGATCAGAGTATACAACACGACCCATAATCGACTGGTGACCCCCTGCGAGTCGTTAGAAGCTCTATTCATCGGTATTAATAGCAATCCGTCCAAACCTTGTTGATTATCGTAAAAACAAACCACGTCGACGAGTCATCAAGTAAGAGAAGCGAACTCCATTGAATACTTCGCGCAATCGAGTCTCTAATATCTACAACGACTAGTATTGCCAAGTACTTCCAATAGACAGATCCTTTCCTTTGGTTAACCACCCTCAATTGCCAAACAATCGAGCCTAATAAGTTCCATTATAATTATCGTTATCTTATCGTTATCGTGATCGTGATCGTCCGTTTATTTCCATAAAGGTACTATCAACAACAACTTTCCATCTCATTCAAGCCACTCCACAATGAATAGCAAATCACATACCAAACCTGCTCCAAAACAGCACCGTCGACCCCCTCGTCCTCCTCCACCTCCCCCCACAGATGTTCCTCCTATCGATTTCAACGGAACTGACGAATTCATAGGCCCAGCACTCGGGTCTCCAATCCAAACGAAGCCTCCTCACTTCAATGATAGTATAGTGCATGACTTCGAAGACAACGACGACGATATTCCACCGCGTCAAGATCTTAAACACCTCTCGTTGGCTCAAAGTAAACTCAGCAACGAGACTAGGAACAGTAATAGTATCAGCAATAGCACCAGCAATAGCAATATCAATGACATTGGAACTCTGAGAAATTCAACAGAAAATACTGCAAGTTCAAGAAAGCTCAGACATCTTTCGCCAAATTCGATCGATTCACGATCGACTGATAGAACCCTGAAATCGTCGCTTAACGCCAGTGAAATCTCCCTGTTGCCTCGTATGCCAGGTTCTTTCAACGTCAACGGATTACAGAGCGAGAGTGAAGAATATTCCCAACTAACTGAGACCTTGAACCAGAACGACACGCTCGAATCGCTTGTGAACCCCTCTACCGCTAATTATAGCAGTAACAGTAATACAGATCAGACCAGTATTCCTAGCCCTGAGGTGGACAAACATCTCGCAGCTAACCATGAAGGTATAACAGTGCCTGTGAGAAAAGACCAAGGTCACAGAGATGTGAGCGCAGCAAAGAGCAACTTGTTGAGTGAACTGCCATTGCAACAACTTCAACAGAGGAGCCCCGACAGAAGAAAGTACGAGCCAAAGAGGGAACAGGATGAATTAAGCAATCAACTACAATCTAATATCAGCGAAAGAGTGCCTGTGGCCCATAGTGGATTTTCTGGTAATCATAGTGAACAACTTACTGGTGCTAACGACCGTCTGTTTGCATCGGAAAAATTCGAAAGCGCTAAGAGCACTCCAAAATTACCCGGCCAGCCATTCAGCGAACTTCCTATACATCTCCAAGATGACGTTCCTTTCGATCCAAACCGTCCGCATGACGACGAGGACGACGAGGACGACTATATGTACGAAGAAGTTCATGAAGAGCAATTGTTGGAACAAGAGAGATCATTCCACAATCAACAACAGAGTCTTAAACAAACTCAAGGGAACATTTATCAAGTTGATGATGAAATTTATGGCCATGAAAACATATTACCTGAGCACAATGATCCAATTGTTCCACCGCAAAGACATGTATCAAATAATGATTCGCTTAATACTTTATCCAATGAGCACTCAGTA